>WNWU01013447.1:59337-84709 GCA_012654045.1 Ptyas mucosa
TAAGAATGGCAAAACAGATTAATTTTGAACACGCAAATAAGACGGGATGCTGGCTAGCGTATAAATTAAAAAAACAGGAAGAAAAAAGGATTATTCACCAACTTCAAGATGATTCTGGAATTCCCCATTACACACATCTAGAGAAGAAAAATATAGTGACAGAATTTTATAAAACACTTTATTGAAAGGAGAATGTATCGGAGGTACAAATTGAAGCCTATTTGCAGAAATCCAAAATTACTCCAATTGAAGAAGAGCACAGAGAAAGATTGAATCGACCTATAACGATGTTTGAATTAGTGGAAGCCCGCAAAAAACAGAAAAATAACAAAATGCCAGGTCTGGATGGAATCCCAGCCGAATTTTACAAGTACTGCCAGCAAACTATTGATCCAATACTTTTACAAGTATTGGAAAGTACTGAATCGATCATAACATTAATACACAAAGAAGATACAGAACCGACACAAATTAGCAATTATAGACCGATATCACTACTCAACGCTGATTATAAATTATTAATGGCAATAATGGCACAGAGAATGAAAACAATAATACATAAATATATACACCCTGATCAGAACGGCTTTATACCCACCAGACAAATTAGAAATAATCTTAGATCAATTATCAGTATACTGGAATACTATGACCAAAGGATAGAAACCGAAACGGCAATAATTTCTCTCGATGCCCAGAAAGCGTTTGATAATGTAAACTGGAATTTTTTGATAAAACAATTGGAGAAAATTAACTGTGGACAGAAATTCCACAGATTAATACAAAAAATCTATACTCCTCAGACAGCAAAAATAGTGATAAATGGCGATTTGACACAAATCTTCGACATACAGAAAGGGGTAAGACAAGGATGCCTTATGTCACCATTATTATTTATAATAGTCCTGGAAACCCTTTTAAATGAGATAAGGAAAGATGAGAATATTAAAGGATTAAAAATTAGAAGAGAAGAATACAAATTGTTGGCCTTCGCAGACGATGTGATATTTAACCTGGAAAATCCGAGACAATCAGGACCAAAGTTAATATCAAAGATAGAAGAATACGGAGAAGTCGCGGGACTTAAAATAAATAAACAAAAAACAAAAAGTATTGACTAAAAATATGAACCAGATGCAGAAGGCAGAATTAGAGGAAAAAATTGGACTCCAAATTGTAAAGAAGATAAAATATTTTCAGGCTGAGAAAAGAGTTGGTGGGAGATTTGTTCTTTGAGATCTGCAAAATTTTGTTAATATCACATTACAATCAAGTGGAATTAGCACATCTGGAGGTGTTTTCCATCTGGATGACCAGGGAGAAGATTAGCCTGATAACTTTCTTCTTGATCAACCCATGCTTTCTGGGAATCAACCCCTTGTTTTCAAAGCGTTTATGGATCACCTTTTTTTTCCCCTGTTCATTTTATTTGTCATCTGTTCTAGAATATTCCCTGTAATAATGGGCCTGGTGGCTCAGCAGACTAAAATAATTGTGATTAAAACTAACTGTCTGCAATTACTGTAAGTTCGAATCTCACCAGGCTCAAGGTTGACTCAGCCTTCCATCCTTTCTAAGGTAGGTAAAATGAGGACCCAGTTTGTGGGAGCAATAAGCTGACTTTGTATAAATATACAAAAGTATGAAGGCTATTGCTTAATGCATTGTAAGCCGCCCTGAGTCTCCGGAGAAGGGTGGCATATAAATCAAATTAAAAAAAATTGACCAATTGTGTCAATTATATTTTCTCTATATTTTGTCAATATATGATTGACAAATTTTTCTCAAACTTTTTCATTCACTTCTGAAGATAATGACAGTATTTGTATCCTAATTAAGCATATTTGGAGATTAGACAATTGTACAAGAAAGATTCAATTTGGGATAAGAAACAAAGTTCTCTGTTTTTCAAATTCCTGGATGTTCCCATTCTAGTTTCATCCCTTTCTGGAAAAGAATGAATTTTGGAATATTTCTGAGAGGAAACTGTACTTGGACCAAAATGGAGAGATAAAAGCAGATCTGGCTATTCGGGCCTCCTTGGTTCTCCCCAAGGGGGATGCCAGGACAGAGGCTCTTGCGTATTTTCAACGACAGAGATTTACTATCAGAGAAGGTGCTCTTTCATGGCTAAAGTTGCTCAATAAGGTGGGAGAAATTTTGGTGTCTTTTCTCTGTTTTCCAAAGCCTGAGGTCCCATTTCAAGTGGGGAAAGCCTAGAGTCTCCAGGGTGGTTGGCCTCCCATGCCAGGTGGTGTCATCTCATGGAAGTTCTTCAACAGATGGGACCTACCATATTTTTCAGAGTATAAGATGCACCTTCCCCCCCCCCAAAAGAGACTGAAAATTTGGGTGTGTCTTATACTCCTAATGTAGCTTTTTCAAAGATTTTTTTTCAGCCCTAACAAGGAGCTAGCTGAGTGAAGCGATCTCCCAATGCTTTGCCTGCTTCTCTCATTGCTGCTTCCTCTCAGCTGTGCCTTAGAAGCTGTTTTTCATACCCAAGCAGGGAATAAAAAACCAGCAAACTAATGTCCTGAGCAGACCAGACTAAGGACGCTACCCAGATGAATACCTGGTAGGCAGATTTCCCCCCCTATTTTCCTCCCCAAAAACTCTGCTGCATCTTATACTCTGAAAAATATGGTAAGTAGAGTGGCTTTGCCATGTTTTATGGACACCTTTCAAGATCTTACTGGTCAGAGGTTTCTTTCTTCATCACAGTTTTATTGTACATTACAAAATCTAATGGAATAAAAGTTTCCTCAATCTTTTACAGTAAACTTTGTTCTCAGTTTTAAGATGAATAGATCATCATATTTAAATCTTTTTTCAATTCTATCCCTCTAGACTTTATTAAATGGAAAAGTACTTTATTGTAATGTTAAATTCTAAAAGCAAAAGGGAGGAAATAAATGAAGAATCTGCTAATTGTACCTCCTGCATCTGTTTAGAAGTAGTCAGAGGTTTCGTATTTACGTCAGGGAAGACCAGAGGCTACTTGTCTCCATCCATTTCTCCCTCCATTTTCCATGGATGGAGGGTCCTAACATCTTTTCTTTGGCATTCCTTGTTTTTCTGCTCAGTCCCTGCCTCAGTCCAAATGTGTGGAAAGTTGCCATCCTGGATTTGTCAAGAGGGCTCGAGAAGGAGAGCCAGTTTGCTGCTATGACTGCGTTCCTTGTCCAGAGGGGACCTTCTCCACTCAGGAAGGTGGGTCACACTGAGGAAAATGGGAGGCTTTGTGGAACTGGATCCAAGTTAAAAAACAGGGACTTACGGTTGAAGCGTGGGTCGAGGTGACACAAGGAAGGGGCGCTCCGTATCCCGTGTCGAATTTCCAGTGTCCATTACTAGAAGGATCGGTCTTGGTGTGGACCGGTAGAGAGGGAGACTTCGGAGGTGTGGAGAGGTGCGGTCTCCGCCGTTCCAAGAAGAACCCTCATTTCGAACGCTGGAAGAAGACGGCCGATATGGCCGACCCAGAGATCTAACGCCAGTAGTGAATAAGTAGGAAGCAAAAGAGTGAGTACAGGGTGAAGATTGGTGGTGCGAGCAGGAAATTTAAAAGTTAAAACAGTATTATAGACAATAACTGCGAGGAGGGGGAAACCTTAGAGTCCAGAAGAGCAGCGGAAGGAAAGGGAGACTCGGAAAGGTGCAGGCACCAAGCAGCGAGGGGAGCGGAGTGACACAGCGAAACCTGTCATGCTGGATATATACAGAGGGACAGAAAGAGACGTTTGAAAGAGCGAATGTTTTTTGAAACCCGGGGAAGGAAAGCGATTTGAAGCAGGACATTGGCTTCCTTTAGATAAGCTGCACTGATGAAGAAGGACTATGTAGGCAACAACAAAAAGAGATAAAGGGAAAGCGGAAGAACTGAGATCACCATTGTGGACAGTAAGAGTAAAAGACTGTGTTCTTTGTTTCCTGTTTTTTTAAAGAAGATTTTACTCTATTTGGACTATTTGGATTAATAATTGCTGGTGTTGGAGAGTTGATAGAGTTAGACTTGTGATAACTACAGCGGAACTTTGCACCGATTAATCCCTGAAAGGAAATTTGTATATATAACTTAATTTTAATAATTATTTATACTATTTACTTATTTATTTATTAAGTATTTCTATCTATTACTATCTAATACATTATTTAATTATTATAATCTACCATTGATTTTTATTAGACAATTAATTTAAACTATAATTAATTTATATACATATATAATATTCTAGCATTACCTATGCACTATAATATATTCTATTTGTTGCCTTTCTATATGGATTTTGATTGAGATTCTTATTAATATTAATATTAAGTTTTTTTAGATAATTAATTAACCAGCTTGTTTAAACACATTATATTATAATATTTTAGTATGTTAGTATAATCAGCACAATTTTATAGCATTTATAGTATTTATAGTACCCTATAGTCCAGTCAACTCGAGAATTAATTATAGTGACATATAGCAAACCAGTAAAATCATAAATTGTAAGTTATAGATTGAGATTTAATATTTATTTGATTATAATAGGAATAGAATATATTTAAACCTACTTAAGAACCTTAGTGTTTAATAGTACACAAAATTGATTGAGAACCGAATGCTGATTTGGGAAAGATAGTCAGAATTCTAGAAAAACAATATAAAATTCTGAAGGAAATGACATCCACCACAGTAACCACAGTAAAATCTGGAAAAAAGGTTACTTCAACACCAATTGGATTAATGGCTTCCCCAGCAACACAAAAGACCATAGAAGGGATGTTTTTGACTGAAAAACAAACTTCCACTATGAGCATGCAGACTGTCCAGACAACAGTAGTGACAATACAGGAGGCTATGTCAAAAATGCAAGAGTGTCTGTCCAGAAACCACGAGGAAACCAGGAGAGACCTGGACGAAGTCAAAAAATTGGTCAAAGAAGATATACAAAAACTAGACAAAAAAATGGACTCTATTCAGGAGATAATCCAAAAAGACGATCAAAGGATTACGGCCATAGAAAAAAAAACAGAGCAAACAGAAGAGAAATTAGAATTATTAGATGAGAAAATGACAGGCCTCAATAAAGATCTTGAAAATACAGTGGCACAATTAGAGATGGAGAGAGCGACATTCTACCTAAGATTCCAAAACGTGAGAGAAGAAAGAGACGAGGACCTAACCCTGGTAATGGCCGAAATGATCGCTGATGCCCTGCAGCGAGATAAAGATGAGATCATTAACGAAATAGACAAAGCATTTAGAGTACACACCAACTACGCAAGACAACACAGACTGCCAAGAGAGGTTCATGTATGTTTCGTACGAAGGAAAGTTAGAGACATAGTCTTCAAAATAACAAAAAAAGAACCAATGTATTACAAACAAAAAGAAATAATAACACTAAAACAGATACCAAAAAGAATTAGAGAATGGAGAAAGGATTATGGATTCCTCACTGCATTACTAAATAGAAAACAAATATTATTTCGATGGATAATATCAGAGGGACTGTTGGTCATGTGGCAGGGGGAAAAGATAAAAGTCGATTCTTTAGAGAACGCACAAACCCTACATGACCAGGTGATAGAATTAGAAAGAACAAACGCCAGAGGAGAAGAGTTGGGAAGGAGAGTTAAATCAACACAAAGATGAGAAGACCAAGAAGTGATTCGTGAAGAGAGTACCAAGGAGAAAGAAAAAGAAGAAGAGGGGGAAATCCAAAAAGATGAAGGAGTAATGACAAGAGCACAAAACCAAGCTAAGAAAAAGGACAGGAAGTAAAGGAGCAAAAAAGAACAAGACAAATTCTAAAAAATGGACCGGAATCTCAAAATTATATTACTAAACATAAACGGACTTAATTCGCCAGTTAAAAGACATCAAACATTTAGGAAATTAATTAAACAAAAAATAGATATTGTATGTCTTCAAGAAACCCATATAAGAAAACAAGATGAAAAATACTTGCAATGCAAAAAATTAGGGAAACTATTTGTATCATTAACAGGTGAAAAGAAAAGAGGAATAGCAGTATATGTTAAGAAGAGATAGAAAGCAATCTGAAATATGCAGACAAGATAGGAAGAACCTTGATGATTGAAGTTAACCTTAAAGGTAAAAACATATTGTTAGTAGTGGTATATGCGCCAAATAGTGAACAAAAAGAATTTTATCAAAAACTGCATGAAAACATAATTGAACAAAATATAGAAAATGTATGTTTGTTAGGAGATCTGAATGCAATTGTAGATCCAAAAAAAGATTATAAGAGTGATCAGAATAATAAAAACAGGAAAAATGTGCTGCCGAAAACATTCTTTAATTTAACAGAAGAACTAAACATAGTAGACATGTGGAGATTATATAACCCAAAAGGGGAAAAGTATACATATTATTCCAACTCTCATAAATCCTGGTCCAGCACCAACTTTAAACAGATATTTTTTTGAATCGAGCTGGCGGAGCACAAGCAGTATGAATCAAACAGCAAGTATTTTTTTTTCCTTTTAACTCCAAAGATTTACTTTCTTTAAAAGATTCTTCCTAAGCTGAAAGTGAAAGCAAGATGGCGTTTGAGTTTTAACGGGGCGTGAAGAAGTGAAAGCTAAAAGTAATTATTGACAAGCCCCTGTTTGAAACGTAAAACTCCTTTTTGAAAAGTGGATGTAATAAGAAAGGAATAATAATAATTGAAGCAGCAATACAAATTCCCCCTTTTTTTTCTTGAAACTTTTTTTTTCTTTTCTCTTCCCCCTTTTTTTTCTGTCCTTCTGGAAGGGAAGGAAGAAGGGGGGCAAGATGGCTGGGCTTTTTGAAAGCAAAGGAGGGTTATTTAACCCTCAATGGTCTGAATTTGAGGAAGCTTTGAGTTCAATTACCTCTGCTTTATTGAAAAGAATTGATACTATATTTCAAGTTTCTCAAGCTGGAAATAATGAAATACATGGAAATACTGAGTTGCAATCTAGCAGTGGGGGATTGAATGAAGAGTTGGCAGATGCAAAAAAACAACAACAGATTATAGCAGATTTTACTGAGGAGAGAAAGATGAATGTTGTGCAAAATAAGGAGCAAGCTGATGAAATTTTGGTTTCACGAATTTTTTTTTATAAAACTCAATCTGCACTTAAAGAGTTGTTTCCAGAAGAAGCTACATTTCTGCAAAAATTTTATAATATGCAATCCCAAAAACCGCAAAATTTTACTGGAGCTAAAAAAGGCAGAGGGATCAAAGTTAAGAAGAAAGTTCGTAAAAAGGAAAAGAAGAAAGACTGGAGAAATGGAAAATAACCCTGCTTGATGAGATGATGGTCCTTAAAAAGTACTGTTTAACTGTTTAAAGATTTTGAATTTTTTGGAAAAAGAAAAAAAAAAACAGACAGCAGTTTAATGCCAGTTAACTAAGCGATGAGCGACGATGAGGAGGCAACTTACAGCTGTATTGGAATATTTGAGAAGAATAAACAGATCACAGCAATGCTGGTGTATTGGGTTGTGAAATATGCCCTGACTTGAATGATTTGGATTATTTTATTAAGGACTGCAACAAATTTGGACTTAATTGCAATCGCAGAAGTTCTACTGAATATAGCAAATTGAAGTTTCCTGCTTGATGGTAATGAATACAAGGCAAAAGGACCATGGACCTAGGGCAATTGCAGTTGATCTGGTGGTTTCCCTAATATGTCTGACGAATTTATTAATCTAATTTTTGACTGGATTTGATGGATATCATTTCAAATATAATTACAATTACAAAGTCACTCGGGGGGCTTTTTATTTATATATATAGAAGCAATTTTTATTTAGGTGGGTAGACGTAAATGAAGATATCTTATATGCTGTTGGAAGATGTGAAGACAAGATTAGCAATTGGTTCAATCTAGTATGAAGAATTTAAAGGATTGATAAAGTTCTTAAATGAAGTTCTTAGTTGATTTGTTAATATGTATTGATATAAGAGGTTTGATTATTAATTAAAAATTATTGTTAATATTATTTCTTATTAAGTGTTTTAATTATAATTGGACCTTGATGGTTTAAAAGTGAAGGACGGAAGAGTTTATATAGTAATTTTTTTTTTAAATTGGGGGTTTTTTGAGTGAGGGTTTCCTTTCTTTTTTTCTTTTTGTTGTTGTTGTTGTTTTGTTTTAAATGAAAGAAGTTATAAAATATTTTGTTAAGTTGTATAGACCTAATAATTTGTTAAGTAACAATTAGCCAAATTGAGTAATGATAGGTTTGATTAGATAATACTTAATTGTTTTAATTGCTGTAATTATAAATGGAGATAATTTTGTTGACTTAGATGGAATAAGGAGAAAAAAGACTTGCTTTCCTTTTATCTATTTGTTTAATGATCATGATTATAATAAGTCTGAAATGGAGTTTAATTTAGAGAATTTAAGCTGTATTTTATTTTGTACTTGCTCTGGGAAGTCGGGGGAGGTGGTTGGGGAGGGGGGGAGAAAGTGTATGTAAAATTTTAAAAACTTTTTCAATAAAAAAAAAATCCTGGTCGAGGATAGATATGGTATGGGCTACAAAGATCTTAATACAGGAGATGGAATCTGTGGAGATAGGGACAAACGACTGGGCTGACCACAACCCAATCATAATAGAATGGAAAGGACAAAGAAAGAGAAGGAGTAGATGGATGATGAATGTACAGATAATGAAAGAAAAAGTGTATACTGAAAAGATAGAAAAAGAACTGAGGTTTTAATTTATTTAAAATTAAAAAAAAGAAAGAAAAAGAACTGAGGTGGTTTTTCAAGGACAATAGTAAATACCAGACATCCCTCCAAAATTTGTGGGACACAGCAAAGGCCTATATTAGAGGCCTAACATTAGCTTACAATAGTAAAAAGAAAAAGGAGAAGGAAAATGAATATAATAAAATTCAGGAAGAGATTAAAAATTGGGAAGGAAAATTACAGGAGAGGTCAGGGGACGAACAAATAAGAGCCAATTGGATGGCAGCTAAGCACAAATTGAATCTATTTGAACAAGAAAAATATGTCAATACACTGAAATTTATAAAACAAAACCGATTTGAACAGGCAAGTAAACCAGGGAGGTGGATGGCCTATAAATTAAGGAAAGAAAGAGAGAAATGAACAATCCATCAATTACAGGACAGAAATTAGAAAAGAAAAAAGAAATAGTAATTCAATTCTTCTAAGATTTATATACACAAGACAAATTGACAACAGAGGAAATAGACCAATACCTAAAGGAGGAGGGAATGCCAGTAATAACTGAAGAAGAAGAAGAGATATTGAACAGAGAGATTACTTTAGAGGAACTACAGGAAACAATTAGAAAACAAACAAACAAACAAACAAAAAACAGATTAATGCTCACCTGGTTTTTTTGTTTTTAACCTGCACAATGTCTCATCTAAAAGGAAGTAAATCAAAAAGACTTGGAAGGAGGGCCTGGGAAGAGATGGGAGGAGGGGGTGGCAGATTGGGGAGCTTTACAAACAATAGAGCAAATATTTCTTACGCCTTTTAGTTTGGATTTCAGGGGTGGGTTCTGATTACCTTTACCACCAGTTCACAATGCGCAGATCGCCTATGATGACGTCAGGTCGGTGGGCGGAGCCTCCAATCGGTTTTACTACCGGTCCTTGCGAACCAGTCCAAACTGGGGGCAACCCACCATTGTTGGATATGTGCTGCTATGTTTATCTTTTTAGGAACATCTGAGATCTTTGAAACTTTTTTTATTATTATTATTTTTTAATTTGATTTATATGCCGCCCTTCTCCGGAGACTCAGGGCGGCTTACAATGCGCTAAGCAATAGCCTTCATACTTTTGTATATTTATACAAAGTCAGCTTATTGCCCCCACAAACTGGGTCCTCAATTTACCTACCTTAGAAAGGATGGAAGGCTGAGTCAACCTTGAGCCTTGGTGAGATTCGAACCTGCAATAATTGCAGGCAGCTGATGTTAATAACAGGGCTTTAGACCACTGTACTATCCAAAGCTGTTATCTTGATGAATTGTTTTAGGTCCACCTTCCGAAAGACCTTAAATCCACTGTATATTGCATCCTCCCCTTGAGGATCACTGAGAAGGTGTCAATGGGCCATAATGTGGTGCTGTGGATAGTTATGGGGGAACTCATTACACAATTAGTCTGCCACTCATGTAGATCAATCAATCAATCAATCAATCAATCAGAATAGAGTAGAAGGAAATTTGGAGGTCTTCTAGTCCAGTCCCCTTTTCAAGCAGGCAAACCTAGACCATTTCAGACAAGTGACTGTCCAGTCTCTTCTTAAAAACCACCAATGTTGAAGCACCCACAACGTCTAGAGGCCAGCTGTTCCACTGGTTAATTGTTCTCACTGATAGGAAGTTTCTCCTTAATTCCAGGTTGCTTCCAGGTGTTACAAGATACTGTAGGTATCCTCCAAGTCCAGAACATTAACTGCCATGTGGCAGGACTCAGGATGTTTGCCTAAAACTATTATGTGATTCATTATTAACCTCTAATAATATAGGTTCTTATGAAGTTTCTACACATTGCACAGGAAAGAATTAACATCCTAGAACCTCCCTCAACTTCATATACCTAGCTACATTTTTACTAAAAAAAATATCCTCCTTATGCTCTTTTTAATGAAATAGCTAAGAAATACTTCTTGGAAAATGCCTATGATAACAGCTGTCATCCAAAAAAGGTATTTCTTAACATGTAAAAAACCAGTATATTAAAGAAACATTGCTTTTTGGCTTTCTCAGATATAGAAAAATGCACCAAGTGTCCAGATGATAAATATTCAAATGTGGACAGAGTCAAATGTATCCCCAAAATTATAACCTTCCTGTCTTATGAAGAATATCTGGGAATCATCCTGGTCTCTTTTGCCCTACTCTTCTTCCTAACCACAGGCCTTGTTCTAATCATCTTCATTAAATACCGAGAAACTCCCCTTGTCAAAGCCAACAACCGGGACCTCTCCTACATCCTCCTGGTCTCCCTCCTGTTTTGCTTCTTGTCTCCTTCTCTCTTCATTGGTCAACCAAGGAAAGCCACCTGCCTTCTCCGACAAACGGTTTTCAGCCTCATCTTCTCAGTTGCCGTTTCTTCTCTCTTGGCCAAAACCATCACGGTGGTGCTGGCTTTCCTGGCTACAAAACCAGGAAACCGAGTGAAGAGATGGTTGGGGAAGAGCTTGGCCAACTCTATCATCCTCTCTTGTTCTGCTGTCCAAATTATCATCTGCTCCACCTGGATGGGAGTTTCTCCCCCCTTCTCTGACTCTGACCTCCACTCCCAGCCTGGAGAGATTATCCTGCAATGCAATGAAGGGGCCGTTGTCATGTTCTACGTCACCCTCAGCTACATGGGCTTCCTGGCTGCCATCTGCTTCACGGTGGCTTTCCTGGCCAGGAACCTGCCTGGGGCCTTCAACGAAGCCAAGCTGATCACCTTCAGCATGCTGGTCTTCTGCAGTGTCTGGGTGACTTTTGTGCCCACCTACCTGAGCACCAAAGGGAAATACATGGTGGCTGTGCAGGTCTTCTCCATCCTGGCCTCCAGTGCTGGTCTGCTGGGCTGCATCTTCATCCCCAAGTGCTACATTATCCTTCTGAGGCCAGACCTCAACACAAAGGAGCAGCTCACAGCCAGAACAAATGTGAAAACATGAGATATAACACAAATATGCTATTGAAAGAATTGTTAAAAGTTTCTCCTTTGAAAGGAGATATTCTTTCCATTTAGATAGTATGCAGGAGTCAAAGAAAATCATATGTATATGTTTCAAATTTGGAAATTATTGAATTGTTCACAAAGGAGCATCTTACAGCCGGAAGAAATGTGGAAATGTGAGATTGAGGAATTTCAACTTTTAACATGTTCCACAGTCCAAAAATAGAAAATGGTCCAAGCTCTTCTCCATGCATGAATGGACCAATTATTTTTCTTGAAATAAAGTAAGAGTGTGTGGAAGATTGTGAGGAGACCAATTTCTTGGAGAAATGGGAGCATGTTAGGAAGACAGAAATATAGAAGAAATGTATGGAGCAACGTTGATGCCCTCATTTCTCAGTTCATTTCATCCAAACTGCTGTGGCAACTGAGACGTTTCTTTTTGTTTACACAATAACTCTTTCTTGAGGGTAGCAACAATACAAGGCTGGGGGGCGGTAACATAAGTCTTGCTTATTCTGAATATTGATACTTACATCATTTATTAAACGAAATATACATATATACGATTGTCATTTTCTCCTCCTTTCCTGGAATGTATAAATTTGAGTGCATCCTTTTATCTGTAGGATTTCCTCCCACTATTTTCTGGGGAGAATTTCCTCCAGTAGACACTGAAAAAATAACAACTGCAGTGAGTCTGGATTATTGGTTTTTTTGGCTCCTGTGTTTGATTCCACAGAAACTGGTGTCAGGAGTGGGATTCACAATCTTCCATCTGCCACCAGGGACAACAGATGGGACAGCCCTATAGGGTGAGTGTTGTGAGATTGGTCCCATAACCCTTCCCACTGCCACATAAAGACCACCATAGGAGCTTCTGTCAGACTACAGTCTGTGTCCAAGTGTCTCTTGTTGCTGGAAAGGTTTGTGGTCCCTTCCGTCCCAATTTCTCAGCCGCCCTGGCCCTGCTGTGAGCTCAGCCGAGCGATGTCTAGAGGCATCCAGGAGCTGAGGGGGAATTTGGCTTTGCAGAGTGAGTGGGACCCTCTTTTGAAGAATGGAGGCTGACCCAGAGCTTCTGTGCAAACTCCCTTTTTCCTATTGTCTGAATGGAGGAATTCAGCTGATCCCAGGCAGGG
Source organism: Ptyas mucosa (assembly GCA_012654045.1). Classification (NCBI taxonomy): domain Eukaryota; kingdom Metazoa; phylum Chordata; class Lepidosauria; order Squamata; family Colubridae; genus Ptyas; species Ptyas mucosa. The sequence goes on from WNWU01013447.1 coordinate 72,146, forward strand.
AGGGAAGTGGATGATGGGGCTCCAGCTGAGCATTGTCTGGAGGTATCCAGGAACTGAGGGAGAATTTGGCTGATGATGGGGCTCCAGCAGACTCTGATTGGGGAAGGAATCTTTCCCAAAGAAACAGAGAACCCTGCTTTGTCCCAGGGCTGGGAGGGGGTCCTATGCCCCCACTGGTGCCTCCAAAGGCTGCAAAAAAGGGAGTGAGTTAAATTGGAAGGGATGATAACAAAAAAAAAACCCTCTTCCTCCTTGTGAGAAGAGAAATTCCTGTATCTGCACAAGGCTGTGACAGATTTCCTGAGAGGCTCTGGAGCAGCAGGAGCTTCTCCCTGCCTCCAAGACCTTCCACCCAGCCCTGTCCTCCCGTTCTGCCCCCCTGCTCCCTCAGCCTTGTGGCCTCTGGAGGGGTCTCTGCTCCCCCTCGGCCTCTCCTGGGGACCCCTGGGCTCCCCTTCAGCTTCAGGCTGCTCTCCTCGCTTCTCCTCTCCTGCGGGCTGTTCGGCCCCCGATTGCTCAACCTACTCGGCTGCTCGGTTCTGGCTCCCAGATCCGGCTCTGGGCAGACTCACCTGGCACACGAGGTAGCAAGTCCTCCACCCCACCTCCCTCCCTCCCTCCCTCCCTCCCTCCCTCCCTCCCTCTCTCCCCCAATCCTCCATCCTCTCCTGGACAGACAGTTGGACATGAACTCCTTCAATGCTCTTTCTATGGAGATATTTTATACCCAATAACCAATAGGCATCCTGGCCATTCCGACACTGCTTAGCTCCAGTGGCTGCTTAAGGAAGAACAGACTGTGGTTACAGCAAAGGTGGCCAGATTCTCCGCAGCAGCTCTGGGGATTCATGGGAAACACGTGAATGATCCACCATAACTATTTCACACAACTAAAGTAGCAAACCATTTTGCATTACTACTCCTTTGTATTCAATGACTATGGGCCTCACATTTAATGAGTGATATTATAATATCGTTAGGCCATGTGTAACTGACATTGGATGCCAAATTGTGATTTTAATATAGAGTTTATCTGTTTATTATTTCATTCTAGAATTTTTAACTGGATATTACTTGAGTGTTTTTATTTGTTCTGGTCTTTAATTGTAATAAACTTGATTTGATTTGATGCAATTCGATTTACCAAAAAGGGGTACTTAAAAAGGCATATGATAGAGTTGACTGTTCCCCAAGTAGTGAATACTTTCCTCAGATAAAGGAACAATTCTTGTGTCTTAAAGAAATGCAGCATCACATTGAGGTTGCAGTTATCATATTTCAAAAATAGGACAGAACCGACCATTAATTGCTGGACAGAGGCCTCTTCATTCATTGCTGTTAAGTCTCTGTTAGTGGTTGATAATGAATTAGAACAGCCTGCCCAAATCTGATGGCCTCCAGATGTGAATGAATGCCTGCTCCTGATTCATGCTTGGCAACAAGTCCACCTTCCTCCGAGAAGGGGGACCCAGATGTGTTTGCCAACACTGGTGCTTCTCCGTTTGTAGACCGGAGACCGAACCTTTGATGTTGTATCTGCTGCTGCAGCCCCGGGAGACTAAAATAACAGGGGACCCCAACATTGTGAGCAGATCCTTGGACTTTCACCTGGACCAGTAGCTCCCAGGAATTGCCCAGGCCCCTCTCCTCTTGAAGGGCCTCTCAGCTCTCTGGATCTTGATGGAGAGAGCACAGAAATGGTCCCTCTGCCTTTGGATCTCCAACCCTGGAAGGAGAGATTTGTGGGCCTGATTCCTCAAGGAAATCCTGCTCTTACTTGCAGCTTCTGAAGAGTTACTTAAAGATTTCAGCTGGGCTTTGGCTCTTATAACTATGGGCATCCTTTCCTGAAACTCTTGCCTAAAAGGGGTTTTTATTGTTGCATGTTTTTAACTTGTGTATGCAAGTTTGGGAGAAAGGCTGCATATAAATACATGAAAGAAATACATGAGATAAATAAACCTTTACATCTTGCATAGATGAAGGATTTGTGAATTCTGTGTGTGTTTGTGTGTGTTTGTGTCTTGTGGCACAATGGACTTTTTTCTATACTTATCTTCTTTTCTTCTTTCCACTCCAGCTTAATTCAAGAAATTTAAAACTAATAATTAATAAATTTCAGTTGCCGGAGTTGACAAACACTGGATTAAACAGCATAGGAAGCCCACAATTTGGTTCCTTTGGGTTTACGTCCTCATGTCTTGCCTGAATCCAGTCTGCAAATCTCACACGAGTGGATGGCCTCCAGGAGCCCCTTCTCCCTTCCATCATCTGGCAGGTGCGTCACAAGCATCCGCGATGATGCAATCAAAGCTCTGCTGGGGATTCTGGGAGTTGTAGTTGAACCTATCTGAAATTGCCAAGCTGAAGAAAGCCATCCCAGGGACAGATTAAGAGGCCTCCTGGATCCCCTCCTGAAGATGGACTCCGTGTTTGCACCCAGGAGCTCTTTCCCCTCTCCCACTTCCTGCCTCCCTCCTCAGTTCCAGGAAAGAGGAAGAATCCCCTGCAATGAGTCATCCTGAGTGGCGGCCTCCCACTTGTGTGTCTTCTCCTGCCTTTGCTGCTCTGAACCCTCCAACCCTCCACAAAAGGCCAAGAAGGAAGAGGTGACTCAAAAATTCTTAGCCTCCATCTTGAAAGAAAGTCAGCCAACCAGCCCTGCCCCAAAGGAAGGAAATGAAGGGGAAGCGGTTTCCCTCCTCTCCCCTTCCTCTTTCCAGGCAGCCACCCAGACGGAATGCAGATCCCTCCTTCCTTGGGATCGCCTGGACAGGAGGCCACCCAGAAGTGACACCTTCTCTTCATTTATGGATGAGACTGAGGTGGACTCCCATCTCATGCACAACATCCCTGGGAGGGTCAGTGCGGAAGAATAAAATATACAACCCAAGAAAATGACCCCCAAGTCTTCCCTGCCTATGGGAGGGCGGCTCCCCTCTTCTCATCCAGCGGCTCCCTTACCCCAACCTCTTCCTAGGGCAGAAATCCTCAGCTGTGAAGGGAAGTGTGTGTGTGTGTGTGTGTGTGTGTGTGTGTGTGTAGCTTTGACCTCGGACTTTGAGGTGGGAGGGGCCAGAACGAGTACAAGCTCCCTGCTTGAGCGTCATCAGTCTCCGGGATGAGTCCTTTGTGGCTTCACCTGAAGGAGGAGGGAGTTCGTGTCAGAGAGAGAAGCGGGAAATTAGGGGCGAGGGATCCGCTCAGTATTGGGGGGGGATGGAGCTCAAGGGGGGGGGCTCATGGCAGCCCTAGATGGGACCCTCCACTTTCTTTGCTCTCTTCAGGAGTCTCAGGCAAGGATTCCCGCTTCCCCACCCTTCTTATCCCCCCCCCAATTGACATCCACAGCAGCTGTTCTTAAACCCAAAACCGAGCTCTTATTTGCGGTGGGTCCGAAAACCCCACAGCGCTGAGGGTAGAAGCAGCCCTCCGGCAGCCCCTTTGCCAGGAAGGGAGCAAAAGGCAGGAGCTTCCAGGAGGGACAGGGACCCACAGGGTAGGGGGAGGGGCACTCCCAATGAGAGAGAGAGAGAGGGAGGGAGGGAGGGAGGGAGAGAGGGAGAGAGAGAGAGAGAGAGGGAGAGAGAGAGAGAGAGAGAGTGTGTGAAGGCGCCCAAGGACTCCCCAGGCAGCCCTCTCAGAGACCCCCAAGGCCTCGCTGGCTGTGGGGCTGCGCCTCCCCTTCAGCCATCCACTGAAGCCCCACTCCACGCCTGATCGGGGGGGGGGGGTGGAGGGGGCAAAAGGAAGTCCACCCTCCCCTCCAGGGCTGGCACGAGCCCCCCTTCACCTGCGGCCCCCAAGACTGAAAATATCCCCCTCCCCTCCCCCTTTCTCCGCTTCTCTCTCTGCCCCGAACTCTCTCCCATCAGGTGAGGTCAAGGGAGTCTCTGCCCGGAGACCGATGATGCTGCAGAAGGTAGAATTCTCATTGGTCCTTACGCTTTTCTGGGCACGTCCTAGGCGGAAATCTTCATCTGTGAAATGAAACGTGTACGTGTGTGTGTGTGTGTCCTGGCCAGATGCTTCCAGCCCCAGAGGAGGGATGCGGGGGTCTGAACTGGGGGGCAGGAAGCGTCGATCTCGGACTTTGGAGGTGGGAAGGGAAGTTCAACCAGCGGTTGAACCAATGAGAATTCTCCCTGCCCTAGTGTCATCAGTCTCCGGGCAGAGTCCTTTGTGGCTTCACCTGAACCCCTCCCCCTTTCTCCGCTTTTCTCTCTGCACCGAACTCTCCCCTCCACTGGGTGAACTCAAGGGAGATTCTGCCCGGAGATCGATGATGCTGCAGAAGGGAGAATTCTTATTGGTCCTTACGCTTTTCTGGGCGCTCCCTATTCCGAAATTCCAGGGAAATCCTCCCTCCCCCCAATCCAGACCTTCCGATTCCGCCTGTGGGGCTGCGGGGCCCGTAGAGCTTCTGGCTCCTTTCCTTCGGCCACGGGCTCCAGAGCCGGCCGGGCCTTCCTCGGGTCCTGGGAAAAGGCCGGCATTTCTCTGCCCCTCCGGCGTTTCTCCGGAATCGCCTCGCCTGAAGCCCCATTCTGGGCTCTGCAGCCTTTCTGCGCCTCCTTCGCTTGGAGGAGAATCCCACTGGCTGAGCCTCTCCTCTCCTCTCTTCTCCTTTCTGTCCTTCTTCTATCTTCCTTTCCTTTCCTTTCCTTGCCTTTCCTTGCCTTGCCTTGCCTTGCCTTGCCTTGCCTTGCCTTGCCTCGCCTCGCCTCGCCTCGCCTCGCCCTGCCTCGCCCTGCCTCGCCCTGCCCTGCCCTGCCCTGCCCTGCCCTGCCCTGCCCTGCCCTGCCCTGCCCTGCCCTGCCCTGCCCTGCCCTGCCCTTCTATTCCTTTTTTCTTTTCTTTTCTTTTCTTTCCCTTCCTTTTCTTTTCTTTTCTTTTCCTTTCTTTCCTTTCCTTTTCTTTCTGTCTTCTTCTATCTTCCTTCCCTTGCCTTGCCTTTTTCCTTTTCTTTTTCTTTCCCTTTCTTTCTTTTTCCTTTCCTTTCCTTTCCTTTCCCTTCCCTTTCCATTTTTCTTTTTTCTTCCCCTTTCTTTCCCTTTCCCCTTTCTTTACTACCTTTATTTTCTATTTTATGCCATGATAACCTTAATAAAAAATAACCAAAAGGAGCCTTTTGTTTTAAGAGCGCTTCTTGTTCCACAGCTGGAATATGCAAATTTCCTTGGGAGCAAAACTGGCAAAATGTCTTCCTGACCCACAGAAAGAGAGGGGGGGTTTCCTTCACATTTGGGGCTGAGGGTTGGAGAATCGGAAGGAGCCACTTCGTCCAGATGTTCTGACCAAGAGAGACACGGGTTTCAAGGAAGGAAATCAGTTTTTTGTCCCGTAAAGCGAAGTTGCACCTTTCCCCAAGAGCGCCAAGTGGAGGAGTCCCCAGGGAAAGGGTGGGGGGTGGGGGTGGAGATTTGATGTCTGCCTGTCAAGTGATGAAAATTAAATCGTTTTCGTAAATCTTGGGAAATAAGCTGGGAAGAGTCACGGTTCTGTTTGTCTTTTAAGCAGAGACTTTCCTGACGATTGCCAGTTTTATCAATTGTGTTGTCATCCCTCCCTCCCTCCCTCCCTCCCTCCCAAAGGAGGCCCTGAAACAACTTTTGGGGATAAGAGGATGGCCACAGATTGGCATGAAGGAAGACCTTTTCCCCTCTCCTGCCTCTGTCCCTTCCCTCCCCTCCCCTCCCCTCCCCTTCAATCCTTAATTTATCACTCGAATAATGAATTGATAGTAGTGGTGGAATCAGTTGTAATTGCCATACCTCAGCCAATTTCCACATTTGTGTAATCATTGGTTTTGGATCAATATTGGCTTAAGGCTCAGTAGGCTTGCGGGGACAAAAAGGAATAAATTCTTTTTAAAAAGTTTGTTATTACTGTTTATGAGAATAACATGAACATTATTTACAGTACTTTTTTTAAATAACTTTTTAAACACCCTACCATTAATTTATGCTGTTCAACTGGTCAACAAGAATTCCCAGCTCCTTCATAATCTCACACTGGGCTGCAACATCCATGACAACTATCTGAACACTTTCCGCACTTCAGATGCCTTGCTGGACATTCTCTCCACTGGAGAAGCCAATGTCCCCAACTACGGCTGTGGAAGGATGGAGACCCTCCTGGCTCTTCTTAATGGCACTCAGAAGGACATCTCCATCCAGATGTCAACATTAGGAGGCACCTACAAAGTCCCACAAGTTTGTGTGTGTTTTTCTCTCTCTGGTAAAGTGAGTGGTGGGTGAGCAACAGATGCAACCGTATCTTCTCCACGGAATTCAAGAGTTGCTTTTCTCTATATTAGCAGACATGTCAATTATGGGTTTTTTTTTTATTATTATGCTCATGTTCAAATTCCTCATAAAAGGCCTGAAAATGAATAAGGTCCCTGAAGAGGATTTTCTCCCAGCTATTCAACTATTCAAAAAATACCCCTAGTTGTGGGTAAATTATTGGCATGTCCATTTTCACATAGAAATAACAGGTGCCATATCCAGTTGGATTGTTAAGCTGGCAATAGTAGTGTGTGTGTATGTGTGTGTGTGCGTGTGTGTGTGTGTGTGTGTCTTTGTGTGTGTGTGTGTGTATCTATATATAATGGAATAAAAGGGACTCTAGCAATTACAGGCCAGTTAGTCAAATAGATATTGTGGCTGAAATATATCGTTTTGTTCCTCTTAAGTAAAATAGAGATTGGGTAGAACAAAAGTGCATTCTTTGCAGAAGAATAAAAAGGTTTTAAATAGAGGAAAATGTTTCATAAAGTTGTATAATAATTAATCAATAAATTGAGACTTCCGCTGTTGCCGTCAGCTGTTGCGGACGGTCCTTTGAAGACCGCCAGCCCGATCGCCCGTAAAAGAGCCGTTTCGGCAATTGAAACGGCTCGAAAAACTCCAAGACGCAAAGGGCTTGTGAGGAGAGCCGGCGGCTGCAGGTAGAGTCCCCTGTGAGACCCCCAGAAAGCTTTTCTTGCTTCTGGGGAGTTAACAGGGTGGGACTCCCTATCCACCCCGCTGAAGCTCCGGACGACTGGGAAACTCTGCTTCAAAGCAGAACAAGACAGCGCGGCAGCATTACCAATAACAACGAAAAATAAGGAAGATTTCAAACTTCTCACTAAACAGCAAGTATTGGAAGCTTTTTGGACTATTTTAAAGAGTTTTTAAAGTGAAAGTAATTTGGCTCTGAGAAAAGGGGAGGAAAAAAATGGCGCTTGCTTTCAGTTGAGAGTGCTGAAAGCGAAAGTAATTTGATTACTGCATCCGGCTACATTTTAAAGTAACAAATCCGGCTGGAAGAGGCAGAAGTATCCAAAAAACAAAATAACATAAAATAAAAATACCAATTGACTTTTATAGACCTGATTGAATCTGGAGAATTTTTTGGGAAAAGTTGCTAGAGTTTGTGGAAAAGGAAGATCTTTAAGAGGTAAAATGGCAACAAAGCAACCAGGGGGGGGTTCCCCCACACATAAACAGAAACAGCCTCAAACAGCGCAGTTGCAATCTCAGACAAAGGAAGAAAGCCAATATGATATTATTATTAAAGAAATTCAAAGATCAGAGAAGGAGGTTAAAGGAATGCTTCAAGAGAAATATGATTCAGTTAAACAAGATATTCAAACAGTGGTTAAAGGCCTGTCTGAGGTAGTGTTGCAGATTGATAAAAAAGTGGAGAATCTTGCCTCAGAGATGGAGACCAAATTCAGAGCTTCTGACTCAAAAATTATAGAAATTGAAGAAGTTACACAAAAAATGCAAAATGAGATTACTATGATGCAATTTCGATCAATGGAATATGCTATCAGATTGAGAGGTGTAAAAGAGAACACCAGGGAAGATCTTAGGAAAATTTGTGCAGAGGCTTTGGCAGTTATGTTGAAAGTGGAACCAGATCTGGTTTTGTGCAAGATGGACAAGGTCTACAGAGTTAATTCTCGTGTGGCGGTACAAAGACAACTGCCTAGAGATGTGGTTATATATTTTACAGATAGAAGAATGAGAAATGAAATCTTGCAAAATTCTTTTGTTACAACAGTTCAAGTTGATGGAAGTGAGATTGGAGTTTTTAAAGAACTACCACCTAAAATGTTAAGAGATAGAAAGGATTTTGGATTTTTGGTGACAGAATTGAAAAGACAGAACATACAATTTAGGTGGGATGCCCCAATAGGTGTAATACTCAGGCTGCGAGGAGTGAGATACCGCCTTAACACTATTGAAAAAGCAGAAGAATTTTATTACAATGTTTTGAAAGCGGGCTCTCCTCCTCCACACACATCTTCACCAATAGATAAAGAAGCTCAATTACAAGCTGAGATTGATCAAGAAACAGAAGCACAAATAAGGCAGTCGCAAAGGGAGGCAAGAGAATTAATGGGAGCAGTAGGTGGTGTTGTGGTTGACCCTTTTGCACCATTTGAAGCTTCTCCTTTGGAAGAAATGTCTAAAACTATTACAGAGGAGGCGATGGCTTTGGAAGTAACAACATCTAAAGTGGAAGAGCAACGCATAACCAGAGCAATGTCTAAACAAATGAAGCAACAGCAGCAAGAATATATAAAGCCACAGCGTGAGAAAAGACCTAAAGATAAGCAGCAAGCTGAAGTCATGGGAGGAGCTAAACCGAAGATTGCTACCGTAGGAGAGAATCTTCAACAATTGCTCTCAAAACTTCAGACAGGGTCAAATGGCACTTAAATTTTTGTCCTGGAATGTTAACGGATTGAATTCTCCGCAAAAAAGAAGGAAGATATTTCACTATTTGAGACAATTTCATAATGATGTTATCTGTTTACAGGAGACTCATGTAAAATTGCAAGATCAGAAATACTTGATAAATTTAAAATTGGGAACGCAATTTGCTGCTTCAAATCTGGAAAAGAAGAATGGAGTGGTGATATATATAAATAAGAAACTTGTAGCTAAAATTATAGAAGCAGATAAAGATGGAAGATATATTGCAGTCGAAGTTATTACAGATGTTGGACCAATCTTGCTGGTCGGAATATATGCCCCAAATCAACAGCAGGAAAATTTTTACAAGCTACTTCATTTAAAAATTCTGGATTGGGACTATTCAAATATTATAATAATGGGCGACTGGAATGGAGTAATCCAACCTAGATTGGATAAAAAAACCACGGCCAAAATAGGGAATAAATTACCACAAGCTTTTTTTGAACTGAAAGAGGATTTGGAATTGAAAGATATTTGGAGAATTCGAAACCCAAATGAACTGGACTTTACTTTTTACTCAGACAGGCACAAATCCTTTTCCAGAATAGACTTTTTTCTCCTAACTTCTAATCTACTCTCTAAAGTAAAGAAAATAAAGATATTTCCTAGGACTTTGACTGACCACAGTCCGGTCTGGATGGAAATCGAGATGGGTAAAAGAGAAAGAAGATCCTGGAGAGTAAATGAGAATCTATTTAGATATGAAAAAAATATAATTGAACTCAAAAAGCATTTAAAGGAGTTTTTTAAATTTAACCTGAACAAAGGTACCCCTATTGAAATAGTTTGGGATGCAGCTAAAGCATATATGCGGGGAGTACTAATTCAAATGAATTCTAAACATAGGCAGAGTCAGCAGAAGAAAAGACTACAATTGGAATCTGAGATAAAAAAGAAAGAGCAACAATTGATACAAAAACCAACAGACGGAAAATTGCAAATGGCTATAAAACTTCTGAAGGATCAATTTCAAATGCTTATAGCAGACCAAATGGCAACTAACTTACAATTTGCAAAGCATAATACCTTTTCCAATGCTAACAAACCGGGCAGGTGGTTGGCGTATACTTTGAGGAAACAAGCATCGACACGAATTATTGATAGTACTGAATATGCTGATAAAGAAGTTTATCAACAAGATCTAATTAAAAAAGCCTTTTTGGAATATTATACTAAGTTATATGCTAAAGATGACATACAGAATATTACCATAGATGAATATTTAGAAAACAAGAGAATCTCAAAAATTTCAACGATTCAAAAGAAAAGCTTGGAACAATTGATAACAGTGGAAGAGATCAGTTTTGCTATAAAACAATTAAAAACAGCTAAAGCTCCAGGGACGGGTGGCTTAACTGCAATTTATTATAAAACTTTACAGGAAGAAATGATTCAGCATCTTAAAGATTTATTTTGTAATATACAACTAGGAGGTAAGATACCTTCCTCATGGAAAACAGCTTTTGTTTCATTGATTCCGAAAGAAGAATCAGGTCCTAAGAAACCAGAAAATTATAGACCAATATCTTTATTAAACACAGACTATAAAATCTTTGCAAAAGTACTAGCCAACAGATTGATGCCAGTTATTCAAAAGATAATTCACCATGATCAAGCAGGATTTATTGAAGGCAGATATATGAAGGAGAATGTTAGGCAAGTCATAGACTTAATGGACTATCTAGATAAGAATAAACAGATCTCTGCAGTGCTGGTTTTTTTGGATGCGGAAAAAGCCTTTGATCGAGTGAATTGGAACTTTATAATTAAGACTTTGGAAAAAATGGATTTGGGGAAGCGGTTTATACAAGCGATTGGTGCAATCTATCAAGAGCAATATGCACAACTTATTATTAATGGATGTTTAACATCGAATTTCAACATACAAAAAGGCACCAGACAAGGTTGTCCATTATCCCCGTTATTATTTATTTTAACTTTAGAAGTCTTACTCAACGCAATACGGGATTCGAATTCCTTGACTGGAATAGTTATAAGGCAAGAGGATTACAGAACTAAGGCATTTGCAGATGACCTGGTTGTTACCCTATCACAACCTATGAACTCAATAATCCAGATGAAAAATATCATAGAAGATTATGGCATGGTATCCGGTTTTAGGTTGAATCAGAAGAAAACTAAAATGATTGTCAAAAATCTGACAGAGAGCAAAAAAAAGGAACTGGAAAGACTGGCAGGCTTCGAGATTGTTTCAAAGGTCAAATATTTAGGAGTACAAATCACGGACTCCAATGCTAAACTGTTTCAAAATAACTATGAGGTTCTGTGGCAAAAGATACAAAAAGATATGCAAAACTGGAAGAAACTGCAGTTATCACTGCTTGGAAGAATATCAGCAGTAAAGATGAATGTTTTACCTAGACTGATCTTTTTATTTCAAATGATACCGGTGCTTAAATCAGACAAACCATTGCTAGAATGGCAAAAAGGACTGAACAAATTCATTTGGAATGATAAAAAGCCAAGAGTTAAACTGAAAATAATGCAAGATACTCGTGAGAGAGGTGGTCTTAAACTCCCAAACCTTCGACTATATTATGAAGCAACTGCATTGATACAATTAAGTGATTGGTTTGGGAAAACTAAGACAGACTTGTTGAATATAGAAAGTCATGACCTGGTTTGGGGTTGGCATGCATACTTATTTTATGATACCAAAGTGGATAAAGTGTTTAACAGTCATCTACTTAGAAATGCCTTGCTGAGAGTTTGGAGAAGGCACCGAACTAATTGGGATTACAAGATTCCGTTTTGGCTGGATCTCGCTGATACCATGTGGAATACAAATATTAAGTCACTCGGGGGTTTCTTATATAAAGAGTTACTTTACTTTGAAGAGGGCAGGTGGCGACTGAAGACTTTGGACATGCTGTTGGAAGAAGGGAAATCGCTGACTTGGTTGCAGTACAATCAATTACAGATGAGATGGAAAGAAGATCAACAAACTGGTTTAATGGAATATGAAGTAGAATTGGTTGAACAGATAAAGCGGACAGGTCCAATGCATATTAAGAGAGTTTATAATGTTCTGTTAGAAAGAGACTCAGAAAATGAGCTAGTTAAAGATTGTATGATTAAATGGGCACAAAATTTCTCTCAACCAGTTATGATGGAAACATGGGAAAAAATATGGGTTCAGAACGTTAAATTTACACAGTCACAAAATTTACGAGAAAATTTTTATAAAATGTTTTATAGATGGCATTTAGACCCCAAGAAATTGTCTTGCATGTACCTTAATGTGCAACCAAAATGTTGGAGATGCGATTGTTTAGATGCTACATATTATCACATCTGGTGGACTTGCAGGAAAGTGAGGGCTTTCTGGATAAAAATCTGGTGGGTTATGCAAAATGTTTTAAAGAAAAAAATACAATTTTCTCCACAATTTTTTCTACTGGGTATAGTTAAAGACTTTACACTGGGTGAAACTAAATTGATTTTGTATATGGTGACAGCAGCTAGGTTGTTGATTGCCCAACATTGGAAGAGTGATGTTTTACCGACTGTTGACCAATGGACCCAGAAGATGGCTGGATTTGCAGAAATGGCAAAGGTTTCAGCTTTTTTAAAAGACCAGACGCATGAGAAGTATATACAGGAATGGAAATTATGGATTGAGTATGTACAGAATAAGTATCAGACCAGAAAATATTATATCGCTTTTAGCTGAGATGATTATGTTAGTATTTTAGTAAATATAGAAAAAAAGATATGGAAGTTTGAAAAACATATATATTGTTTGGGAATATTAATATTGCATATAATGGAAGTCAAGGGGGGGGGG
>WNWU01013450.1:0-43828 GCA_012654045.1 Ptyas mucosa
ATCTCATCTACGCCGTCCATCATCTTCTCCTTGGTAATTTCTAGTGCTTCTGCTAAAATTCCTATCATTATTTCTGCCAAATTCTCTCCTTTCTCTTCTTCTACATTTTGGAATCTAAGATAAAATTCTGATCTGTCCATCTCCCATCCAATTAATCCACTCCTGTCATGTTCAACTTCTCCCAATCTGTTATCTATGTCTTTAATTTTTCCTTCTCTTTGCTCCTCATTTTACTCAATTTTTTGCAGTCTATCTTCATATTTCAACATCATTTGCTGTATACTCGCCAACTTTTCATCTGTCTTTAATTGTTGTTGTTCAATCTTCTGGAGTACTTGAAGAATCATCTGTAATGTCATCTCCTTCTCTCTCTCTTTTTCTTTCTCCTTCTCCTGCTGAAGCATCGTCTGAATAGATTGCTGTCCTCCAGATGGTGACGAGGAAGACGTAGTTGAGGAGGATCCAACTGCCGTTACCTTTCTACTCATTCTATCAGGTAGTCACCAATAGCCAAAACAAAAAGAAGAAAAGCCAAGAAAAAAGAGAATAAAAAGAAAAAGGGAGAAAGAAAAAATTAACAATTCTTCGGGTTCTTCTATACCCTAATCCACTTTAAAGGAGACTTAAATTAATCCCAATGTCAGTAAAATATCATCAATAAGAAAAAATGAAAGAAAGGAAAACAAAAATGAAAAATGAAAAGCCAAAAAGCCAACCAGAAAGTAAAAATCAAAAATCACTCTTCAGGCACTTGTACACCCTAATCCAATTCAGTTATATATAAGAAAAAGAAAAAAGGGACTTCCGGTGTTGCCGCGGACCATCGCTGACGGTCCTTTGAAGACCGCCAGACCAGCCGCCTGTAAAGAGCCGTTTCGGAGACTAGAAACGGCTCAAAAAACTCCGAGCCAAGAGGACATCGTGAGGAGAGCCGGTGGCAGAAGGTAGAGTCCCCTGTGAGACCCCCAGAGTGTTTTTTTTTTCGTTTCTGGGGAGTTAACAGGGTGGGACTCCCTATTCAAGTCGCTGAAGCTCCGGACGGCTGGGAAACTCTGCAAACCGCAGAGCAAGATAGCGCGGCAGCATTATTACCATCAAACAATAAAAGAGAAAGTTTTGGACTTCCTGTTAAATTGCAAGTATTTAAAGTTTTTTTGAAATATTTGGAGGATTAAAGTAACTTGGAACTGAAAAGGGCAAGGAAAGGGGAAAAAAATGGTGCTTGCTTTTAGCGGAGAGCAGCTGAAAGCGAAAGTAATCTGAACTGTGTATTTGGCTACATTTTAACAGTAACAAATCCGGCTGGAAGAAAAAGAAAAGTAGCAAAAAATAAAATAAAATAGAAAAAAAAAGCAGCAATTGATTGTTTTAGACCTGATTGAATCTGGAGAACCTTTTGGGAAAAGTTGCTAGAATTTGTGGAAAAGGAAGATCTGTAAGAGGCAAAATGGCAACAAAGCAAGCAGGGGGGGATTCCCCCACTCATAAGCAAAAGCAGCCTCAAACAGCGCAGCTGCAAACTCAGACAAAGGAAGAAAGCCATTATGACCTTATTATTAAAGAAATTCAAAGATCAGAGCAGGAGGTCAAAGGAATTGTTCAAGAGAAATATGAAGCAGTTAAACAAGATATTCAAACAGTGGCTAAAGGCCTGTCTGAGGTAGTGTTGCAGATTGACAAAAAAGTGGATAATCTTGCCTCAGAGATGGAGACTAAATTTAGAGCCTCTGATTCAAGAATGGTTGAAATTGAAGAAATTACACAAAAAATGCAAAATGAGATTACTATGATGCAATTTCGATCAATGGAATATGCTATCAGACTGAGAGGTGTAAAAGAGAACACCAGGGAAGATCTTAGGAAAATTTGTGCAGAGGCTTTAGCAGTTTTGTTGAAGGTAGAACCAGGTGTGGTTCTGTGTAAGATTGACAAGGCGTACAGAGTCAATTCTCGTGTGGCGGTACAAAGGCAACTGCCTAGAGATGTGGTGATATATTTCACAGATAGAAGAATAAGAAATGATATTTTGCAAAATTCCTTTGTTACAACTGTTCAAGTTGATGGAAGTGAGATTGGAGTCTTTAAAGAATTGCCACCCAAAATGTTAAGAGATAGAAAGGATTTTGGATTTTTGGTGGCAGAACTGAAAAAACAGAATATACAATTTAGATGGGATGCCCCAATAGGTGTAATATTGAGGCTGCGAGGAGTGAGATACCGCCTTAATACTATTGCAAAAGCAGAAGAATTTTATTATAATGTTTTGAAAGCGGGCTCTCCTCCTCCACGTACATCTTCACCAATAGATAAGGAGGCTCAATTACAAGCTGAGTTTGATCAAGAAACAGAAGCAAAAATAAAGCAGTCACAAAAGGAGGCAAGAGAAACAATGGGAGCTGTAGGTGGTGTTGTGGTTGATCCTTTTGCACCATTTGAAGCTTCTCCTTTGGAAGAAATGTCTAAAACTATTACAGAGGAGGCGTTGGCTCTTGAATTGACAACATCTAAAATGGAAGAGCAACGTATAACCAGAGCGATGTCTAAACAAATGAAGGAACAGCAGCAAGAACATTACAAGCCACAACGTGAAAAGAGAGTTAAAGGGAAGCAGCAAGCTGAAGTCATGGGAGGAGCTAAACCGAAGATTACTTCTGTAGAAAAGAATCTTCAACAATTGCTCTCAAAACTTCAGACTGGGACTTCCGCTTCCGGTTCCGCTGGCGACAGACTCTGATCGGGCTAGCTCTGGCCCCAGAGTCTGATCCCCCCCATCTGGAGGCCCTTTGGGCCAAACGCCCCATTATTGGGGTGTTTGCCGTTTGAGGGCGGCTCGCCAGGGGTCCCCTGCCTCACTTCCAGGGGCCGGGAGGCCGATGCTGGCGCACCTGAGGCTCCAGAGGGGGTGGGAGGCGATCGGCGGCTTTTTTCGAGGCCGCGGAGGCGCCACAGCGCCTAAGGGGACCGGTGCTAGTTAAGAAGGCACAACGGACTGAACTGACTGACTGGAGAGTGGAGCAGGCATCTTGGAGGCGAGGGGGGGGGGTGGAGTTTCCCCCCCCCCCTTGTAGCTGGAAAGGTGCCGTGGCAGAGAACTAGGGGGAAGGAGATGGAGTGAAACCCCTTACTTTGCTGACTTTTCCTTGGAGGATGGCTGCGGCAGAGTTTGTTGGAGAGGTCTGGTGGCCTCTCTTCCCGGTGAGCAATGGTGGTAGTCTGACTTCCTGCTTCTTTATTTATGATTGAAGACAACATTCTCCTCTGGCTTCCTGTTTGACCTACTCTATACTTCGGACTTGTTGCTCCTGTGAGCGCCCACTGGTGGATATTTGAAAAACTACTCTGACTGCTAATCCCTCTTTCTTCTCTGGAGGTTTGCCTTCTGATTTCTCATCTCCTTTTGATCTAAGATGGCTAAGGGCCATAAATCAGCAGCAGCTGATATGGAAAAAATTTTGGAAAGACTGGCGAAACTGGATCAGAAGTTGGACAAGTTAGATGACGTGCAAAAAGGATTATCTGAAATTAAATCTGAAATGACACTTATGAAAAAAGATTTAAATGATGTTCAACAGCTGGCAGAGCAAAACAAGAAGAAGATGGGGGGTCTGGAGGGGGAGGTACGGGCACTCCAGAAGGTGGAGGATGGGAGAGGAAATGCAATGTTAACCTTACAATTGGATAAGATGTCTTATTTTCTCAGGTTCCAAAACGTGGAACAACTTGACCAGGAAAATTTGAGAGAAGTGATGGTTAAAATGTTGGGTGAATTTTTAGAAAGAGATTTGGAGTCTATTGGAAGGGATGTGGACTTGGTGTATAGAGTAAACTCACAATTTGCAATTTTACATAATTTACCAAGAGAGATTCATATTAAATTTGTGAGAAGGGAACTGAGAGATGAGATATTGAGAAAACAAAGACTGGGGGTGCTGGTGTACAGGGGCAAGGAGATCACCATCCTGAAGCAGATTCCCAGACAGGTACGAGAATCAAGAAGAAAATATTATTTTTTATCAAATAAGCTGTACCTTAAGGGAGTAGGTTTTAGGTGGTTGATTCCGGAGGGCTTGATGATTTTTTGGGAGGACAGTAAGAAGAAAATTAATAATGTAACGGAAGCTAAGGCTTTTTTTGACCAACATAAATCCTTCCTAGGTGGAGAAGATACAGGAGCCGAAGAGGGGGAAGTATTAGATGATCAAGGAGCGGGGGCGGATGGAGCTGTTGCGGCCCGGGAGGAGGGGGGAGGCCAGACCATGGTTTTAAGAGCCAGAACTAGGAAATGAAGAAAGGAGGGGAATCTATTGTTTAATGTTTTTTTTAATTGACATTTTTCTTTCTCTCTCTTCTTTTATTGTATTTTGTATAATATTTTTTTTTGTTTATATAATTTTTATATAACCTGGTTGTTTGTTTCGACCTAAGATAATAATGTGTGTTGTGTGAGAACTTAAAAAAGAAAATAATAATTGAAATATCTTTATATAAAGATATTGAAAATTCAACATATTGTAAACTATAATATTGTATATTTTTAACCAATAAAAACTTTAAAAAAAAAAAACTTCAGACTGGATCAAATGGCACTTAAATTTTTGTCTTGGAATGTTAATGGACTGAACTCTCCACAAAAAAGAAGGAAGATATTTCATTATTTGAAACAATTTCATAATGATGTTATTTGTTTACAGGAGACTCATATAAAATTGCAAGATCAGAAATATTTGATAAATTCAAGATTGGGAATGCAATTTGTTGCTTCAAATTTGGAAAAGAAGAATGGAGTGGTGATATATATAAATAAAAGACTTGTAGCTAAAACTATAGAAATAGACGAAGATGGAAGATATATTGCAATTGAAACTATTACAGATAATGGACCAATCTTGTTGGTCGGAATATATGCTCCAAATCAGCAACAGGAAAATTTTTATAAGTTGCTTCATTTAAAAATTTTGGAATGGAATTATTCAACTATTATAATAATGGGTGACTGGAATGGAGTAATTCAACCTAAAATCGATAAAAAAAGTACGGCCAAATTAGGGATTAAATTACCACAAGCTTTTTTTGAACTGAAAGAGGATTTGGAATTGAAAGATATTTGGAGAGTTCGAAACCCAAATGAATTGGATTTTACTTTTTACTCGGACAGGCATAAATCCTTTTCCAGGATAGACTTTTTTCTGTTAACCACTAACTTACTTTCTAAAGTAAAGAAAATAAAGATATTTCCTAGGACTTTGACTGACCATAGTCCGGTCTGGATGGAAATTGAGATGGGTAAAAGAGAAAGAAGATCCTGGAGATTAAATGAGAATTTATTTAGATATGAAAAAAATATAATTGAACTTAAAAAGCATTTAAAGGAGTTTTTTAAACTGAATCTGAATAAAGGTACCCCTATTGAAATAGTCTGGGATGCAGGCAAAGCATATATGCGGGGAGTACTAATTCAAATGAACTCTAAACATAGACAGAACCATCAGAAAAAGAGACTACAGTTGGAAAGTGAGATAAAAAAGAAAGAACAACAATTGATACAAAAACCAACAGATGGAAAATTGCAAATGGCTATAAAACTTTTGAAGGATCAATTTCAAATGCTTATAGCAGACCAAACGGCAACTAATTTACAATTTGCAAAGCATAATACTTTTACTAATGCTAACAAACCGGGCAGGTGGTTGGCGTATACTTTGAGGAAACAAGCATCTACACAAATTATTGATAGTACTGAATATGCTGGCAAAGAAGTTTATCAACAAGAATTAATTAAAAAGGCCTTTTTGGAATATTATACCAAGTTATATGCTAAAGACAATATACAGAACATTTCTATAGACAAATATCTAGAAAAAAAGAGAGTTTCAAAAATTTCAACAACTCAAAAGAAAAGTTTGGAACAATTGATAACAGTTGAGGAGATCAGTTTTGCTATAAAACAACTAAAAACAGCTAAAGCTCCAGGGACGGATGGCCTAACCGCAGTTTACTATAAAACTTTACAAGAGGAAATGATTGAGCATCTTAAAGATATATTTTGTAATATACAATTAGGAGGTAAGATACCTTCCTCATGGAAAACAGCCTTTGTCTCATTGATACCGAAAGAAGAATCAGGTCTTAAGAAACCAGAAAATTATAGACCAATATCTCTATTAAACACAGATTATAAAATCTTTGCAAAAGTATTGGCCAACAGATTGATGCCAGTTATCCAAAAGGTAATTCATCATGATCAAGCAGGATTTATTGAAGGCAGATATATGAAGGAGAATGTCAGGCAAGTTATAGATTTACTGGACTATCTAGATAAGAATAAACAGATCTCTGCAGTGCTGGTTTTTTTGGATGCGGAAAAAGCCTTTGATCGAGTGAATTGGAACTTTATAATTAAGACTTTGGAAAAAATGGATTTGGGGGAGCGGTTTATACAAGCGATTGGTGCAATTTATCAAGAACAATATGCACAACTTATTATTAATGGATGTTTAACATCGAATTTCAACATACAAAAAGGCACCGGACAAGGTTGTCCATTATCCCCACTATTATTTATTCTAACTCTAGAAGTCTTACTTAATGCAATACGGGACTCGAACTCTTTGAATGGAATAGCCATAAGGCAAGAGGACTATAGAACTAAGGCATTTGCAGACGATCTGGTTGTTACCCTATCACAACCTATGAAATCAATAATCCAGATGAAAGATATTATAGAAGATTATGGCATGGTATCTGGTTTTAGACTGAACCAGAAAAAAACTAAAATGATTGTTAAAAATTTGACAGAGAGTAAAAAAAAGGAAGTGGAAAGAATGGCAGGTTTCAAAATTGTTTCAAAGGTCAAATATTTAGGAGTACAAATTGCAGATTCAAATGTAAAACTGTTTCAAAATAATTATGAGGTTCTGTGGCAAAAGATACAAAAAGATATGCAAAATTGGAAGAAACTGCAGTTATCACTGCTTGGAAGAATATCAGCAGTAAAGATGAATGTTTTACCTAGATTTATTTTTTTATTTCAAATGATACCGGTGCTCAAATCAGATAAACCACTGCTAGAATGGCAAAAAGGAGTGAATAAATTTATTTGGAATGAAAAAAAACAGAGTCAAACTGAAAATAATGCAAGATACTCGTGAGAGAGGTGGTCTTAAACTTCCAAACCTTCGATTGTATTATGAAGCAGCTGCATAGACACAAATAAGTGATTGGTTTGGGAAAACTAAGACTGAATTGCTGAATATAGAAAGTCATGACCTTGTTTGGGGATGGCATGCATACTTATTTTATGACAATAAAGTGGATAAAGTGTTTAATAGTCATCTACTTAGAAATGCCTTGATGAGAATCTGGAAGAAGCACCGAACTAATTGGGATTATAAGATTCCGTTTTGGCTGGAACTTGCTGATACCATGTGGAATACAAATATTAAGTCACTCGGGGGTTTTTTATATAAAGAGTTACTTTATTTTGAAGAGGGCAGATGGCGATTGAAGACTTTGGATATGCTGTTGGAAGAAGGGATATCTTTGACCTGGTTGCAGTACAATCAATTACAGATGAGATGGAAAGAAGACCAACAAACCGGTTTAATGGAATATGAAGTAGAATTGGTTAGACAGATAAAGGAGACAGGTCCAATGCATATTAAGAGAGTTTATAATGTTTTGTTAGAAAGGGATTCAGAAAATGAGTTAGTTAAAGATTGTATGATTAAATGGGCACAGAATTTCTCTCAACCAGTTATGATGGAAACATGGGAAAAAATATGGGTTCAGAATGTTAAGTTTACACAGTCACAAAATTTACGAGAAAATTTTTATAAAATGTTTTATAGATGGCATTTAGACCCCAAGAAATTGTCTTGTATGTACCCTAACGTGCAGCCAAAATGTTGGAGATGTGAGTGTTTAGATGCTACATATTATCACATATGGTGGACTTGCAAAAAAGTGAGGGCTTTTTGGATAAAAATATGGTGGGTTATGCAAAATGTTTTAAAGAAAAAAATACAATTTTCTCCGCAATTTTTTTTATTGGGTATAGTTAAAGATTTTACATTGGGTGAAACAAAACTGATTTTGTATATGGTGACAGCAGCTAGGTTGTTGATTGCCCAATACTGGAAGAGTGATACCTTACCGACCATGGACCAATGGATTCAGAAGATGGTTGGATTTGCAGAAATGGCGAAGATCTCAGCCTTTTTAAAAGACCAGACGCATGAGAAGTATATACAGGAATGGAATAAATGGATTGAGTATATACAGAATAAGTATCAGACTAGAAAATATTATGTAGCTTTCAGCTGAGAGGGATTGATGATTATGCTAGTAAATATAGAAAAAGATATGGAAGGATGAATAACATATATATTGTTTGGGAATATTAGTATTGCATATAATGGAAGTCAAGGGGGATGGGAGGGAAAGGGGTGGAGGGGGAGGGTTAGGGTGGGATTGGGAGGGAATTATATATTTTTTCTATATGTATTTTATAATGTTGGGCAAGGGCGGGGGAAAAAAGGGGGAAAATTTGTATTTGTAAAACTTTTTCAATAAAAAAAAAGAAAAAGAAAAAAGGAAAAGTTTCATAAATCCATTGAAAATGTTTAAGCAGGGGAAGAATACAGAGAGTTATTACTTAGCAGAGAAAGGGGGAAAATGATGAAAGGAGAAAGAAAGATTCCAGTTTTGACTGCAATTCTCCTTCCCAAACATTAACAAATCTCTCTCATTCAGTCTCAGACTCCTACTTCTGATAGTTCCCCGAAGAACACCTGAATAAACAATACAAATAATTCCAGCTTCCTCAGATGTGCTTCCAACTATCTTATCTGCAAGAAAGTTCAGAGTCCTTGAGTTGTAGCAAAATGTAACACAATTGTTTCAACTTACTGCTTGAATAAAAAAAGAAAAATAACAAAGTTTCCAATCCAGTAGATGGCAGTATTACACACTCTCCTTTCTTCCCCGCTGTTGTAATCCAAAAGTTCTTTTTAAACCCAGTCCGATGAAATGGAGAATTAAATAATCCTCAGAAGAAGAAGAAAAGATTAAATCCCAGAAAAAAAATATTTTCAATAAAAGGCACAAAGGCTTAAAAATGTAAGACAACTCTCAGTTCTATTAATCCTTTTCACTCCAGACCCGGTCAAAAACAAAACAAAAATTTATACCTCCACCAATGCACTTCTTTTCACTAGACTAGCCATACTCAATTCCTGCAACTGTTCTTCATATGTTTTAGCCTCCAGTCCCCTAATCATCTTTGTTGCTCTTCTCTGCACTCTTTCTAGAGTCTCCATATCTTTTTTACATCGTGGTGACCAAAATTGAATGCAATATTCCAAGTGTGGCCTTACCAAGGCATTATAAAACAGTATTAACACTTCACGTGATCTTGATTCTATTCCTCTGTTAATGCAGCCTAGGATTGCATTGGCTTTCTTGGCAGCTGCAACACACTGCCGGATCATATTTAAGTGATTGTGTCCAAACTGCCATCTCACTTGCTCTCAATGCCAGTTTGCCATGGATTCTGGGGGGAGTGTGTTGGATGGGAGGGGGGAAAGCTCACTACACACCATACCTTCTGAAGACACAGCTTCTGTTGTGACTCCAACCCCCGAGCCCATCTTATCGGAGGGAGAAGGCTTCGAAAGTGAAGGAGAGGAGTTGGCCAGGCCTCCCTCTCCAGGACCCTCCTCTCTGGCAATGCCTCAGGTGTCTCCCGAAGGAGAAGAGATTGGCCAGGAGCCAGGTATCCCCGAGCAGTCGCAGTTGGACAGTGATGGAGATAAGTCTTGGCTGGATCCACGCCAGTGTCAGAGAGACAAGTGCACGCAGCAGAAAAGGAGGCGTGCCAGAGATTAAGCTGAGTCACTGGACCATACCCCACAGGGGATAAAAGGGGGTGTGGTGCCCATTCAGGCTCTGTGATGGACAAAGCTAGACAACTAGCAAGTTGCATTGTATCTCTGAAACTACGTTATCTGCCTGCCTTGGATTGAATACGGACTGGACTTGACAACTCTTTGGACTTTGTGTATTGTTTTGGTTTATCTGTCGGAGGAAGTTTTGGTTTATCTGTCCCTCTGTGAGTAAAGTTCTTGGCAAGCAGCTACTGGGTTGCTGCCAATCCTGTTAACGAAGGAATTTATTGTCTGCAAGTTTGTGGGTTTTTTTCCCCCTCTCGTTTTGTTTTTGTTTTTTCCTATCCTTTTTTCCCTTCATGTGGAATATCTTTGTCTGGTTTTTGCTACTATCATTTTCTAAGTATATGGATTAGGGTATCAAGAACTTGAAGATTCGTGGCGGCCAGGACAACAAATGTGGATTATGATTACTTGCAATATTTGGATTACAAATTGGGTGTTTTGAAAGTAAAGACCAAGATGAAGAAACTAACATCACGTTTATCATCACCGTCAATAACAATAGCATCGAGCTCCATGGTGCAAAAAACAGCAGATATTGCAACACAACAAAAGAAAACCAACATGGAATTAAAAAATATATTTCAGGCAATGAATGAAGACCTTAAGGAATGAATAAACAAAGTGGAAGAAGAAGTAAAGGAGGTGAAAGAGATGATGGGAAAAAACAAACAAAGGAGGAGGAACCGAAAGCACCGCGGCGATACTGGCTGGGAAATAGCGAAGCTCTGACGAGCTTCACAAAAACTCAGCCAGACAAACCGCTGTCGGGGGGCCTTTGGACCAGAACTGTCTTGGAGGGATGGGGGAGTGAGAGAGGCGCCTCGGGAGACCAAGAGGAACAGGCAAGTTTCCTCGGAAGGTTGGAAGCAGCTCTTTGACCCAGCAGTGGGGGAGGCGGCCATTATGACCGCTACAAGCTGGGGCAACCGGACTAAGATTTGAGCAGGAGTGGAGACTGAACAGAGTATTGTTACCAGGTGAGTGATTGGCCAGCTTACAGGTAAAAAGAAAAAAAAATAAAGCTTGAAAGAAGTCCCAACGAGTAATTAGCGGCTAATTGGTGCTCGGGAATTCAGGTGGAGGGGGGAAAAAAGAGAGGAACTTTAAAACTAAAGCCCTAAAAGCAACTTTCCACCTGGATTTAAAACTGGACTTTGAAGAAGTTAAAGATAAGAAAAAGAAACAGAGAAGTATTCTTTAAACAACAAAAGGATTTAATTTGGAGAAGAGGAAGTAATTATTTTTGTAGATTTACAATGGATACTTTGTCGGAGACTTGTGAATTGGAGAGAGACATCTACTGGTGAAAAGAAAGCATCGCATTAAGTTTATAGAGACCATCATGAGAAAATACTGGAGGAGTGTTTGTTTAAACAGCTGGAGCACAATTTTAAAAGAAGTGGAAAGAACAAAGACTGGAATTGGAATGGTCCAAATGAATATTTGAATTGGACACTATTTGGAAAGAAAAAAGAAAAAAAGAGACATTAAAAGTACTTGAATTTGAACTATATGCAAACGAAAATAATAAATTTAAAAATCTTTGCCCTTTAAATTGATAACATGGAGAACTGGGAGGAGGAGTATGAGGAACTAAGGGAGATGTTTTAAAAGATAAGAGAAGCGTTTAAGGGAAATAAAGAAGTGGAGGGTTGGTTAGAATGCAAAAACAAGGAAAGAGAATGAGAAACAAGAGAAGCAAGAAGACAATATTGAAAAGGAAATAATTGAAAATAAAGATATAGATGATTACACTGGGATTGACAGGATAGAATAAAAATGGATAAGGGGGAATATCTCTCAAAAAAGAAGAGGAGAGAAGGAAATGGGGAAATATTGGGAGGGAAAATGAAAAGAGTAAAAATTAGAGAAAGGAGGTAAAAAGGGAGATATAAGAAAAAGAAAAAGAAGAAATTAAGAGAATGGGAGAAAGGGAGGAAAATATCAAGAATGGGAATTGTGGAGAGATTAAAAGAAAATGGTTAAAGGGGGAGAACAGAAAGGAAATTAAAATATTAATATGCTGATTTAAGAGAAGAATATTAGTAGTAGAAATTGTATGTAAAAAGTAATTTAGAAGAAATATATAGATTATTGTAAAAGGAATATAAGTAAAGATGAAATGAAATGTGGGTAAGAAGCAAAAAAGAAGAAATATGTGGTTTAATGTAAAATAGATCAGTAGAAGCAATGTGAAAGACAGAACGGGTTATATGTTTTGCTGTTTGAAGATGTACAGATTGGAGAGAAATAATAGTGGATGGTAAAGAAGTGTTTTAAAGATGGAGAACAACAAAGGAATTGATTGAAATTACGATGAAAAATTGAAATGTAAAATTGAACAAAATTGAAATGTTAGTAAATGAAGTAAGTAAGAATGAAATGAAATATAAGTAAGAAATTAAATAGAAGAAATATATTGTTACAGATAAAATAGACTAAGGGTTAGAAGGCTAACTTAGCAAAGGCTTTAAGATAAAAGGAATAAGTTCAAAAACATTGTTAATAATTATGAGGGGAATTTTGAGAAATATATTTAATAAATGGAGGAAAAGTCAGGGTTGCCTGGACACCATAGTGGAAAATAGTAAATGGAAAATGAATACAGAAATAGAGAGAGACGAAAGAAGAAGTAGAGGGATAGAAGGAAGGGAGAAGGAGAGAGAGGAATGGAAGAAAGGGAAGAGGGGAGGAAGGAAGGGAGGGAGGGGAAATAAGAGTAGGAGAGAAGGTTAGATAGGGAGAAAGAGAGGAGGAGGGGGAGAAGGAAGGGGAAGTAGTGAAGGAGTAGGAGAGGAGGGAAGAAGAAAGTAGGAAGGATAAAAGAAGGGAGGGAGATGAAAGAGAATGAGAAGAAAGATTGCTGTAGAATAAAAAAGATGAAATGGAATAAAGGCACTCCCGAACATGTGTAAATGTACTAGGATAAAGAATGACTTATCAAAAAATAAAGGAGAATAAATATGAGTAAAAATAGAGAAATTAGAATTTGAGGGCGAATGAAGTTGTTTATATAAATAAGCATAGAAATATTGAGATATGATCAAAAAACATGGAAAAAGAAGGTTCTGGCAGAAATTGAAACTAAGTAAAATGTATTTAGATATGATAAGTTGTATAAGATATGATATGGCCAATATTCTGTTCATAAAATATACGGGTGATGGGGGGGTGTCACATACAATGCCTAACTCCCATACCACCCCCTACTTGGTACAGCAAGGGTTACCACCCACACCCTCACCCTTACCACGACTCCTCCTTACCTTTAGCCACACCTCCCTGGTATTTAAGTGACATGCACGAGGGTACTGGGCAGTTCTACAGCTTCACCTGTAAGAGAACAGAGTTGACTTAATAAACATGTTTGGAACATACCAATGACCCTGAGTATTTCTTGGGCTAGATCCTCGTATCTTAACAAAATGGTAGCAGAGGATGGTTATTAGCCCAGATACTCCCAGGTATGTCTGAACACATCAAGCTGCCGAAGACCAAAGGGAGAGCAAACACACGAGCCTTCGCGAAGAATTTGGCAGCTCAATTATCGCCTGCAGACGGCACCCTAAAAGAAACTCCGACTAAAGACAAACATGCCTCCGAACCAAGCACTCCAGCCGAAATCGAGGAGAGAAGAACCGAGAAAGAAACCTACACAGAGGCCACCTCGAACAAGAGAGATGACTTCAGAAGAAACCTGCTAAAGCTGATAGAATCTACCTCAACCGACCAGGACCTCATCACGAACCTCCGAAACCTAATCAAGGACTGCAGAGCAGCGACCGGAGGAGACGAACCAAATCCGAAGCAAGCGAGCACCGACCCAGTAAGAGGCATGCCAACTTACCCCATTCCCACTGAGGAGGCCAAGCTAGATTTCGTGCCCTTTTCGCAGTGGCCATCTTGGACAGTGACATCACTAGAGATGGATGACCAATCACCAATGGGGACCCAGAATTCAAACCCACCAGTGGGAAACAAGGCCTACTCACGAGTAGATCGGGCGGACACCACCAATGATGGGGAAGAACGCAACACCGACTACAAAGAATCACCTACCAAACTAGACATTGACAGGGCCATACGGACCTTAACCGCAGCCTTCGGCCCAAAACTAAAAATACCCAATCTACACCTGGACACCCAGGAGACGTTTGGGGAAACAACTAACGTGCGACAAACCCCAGCTGGAGCGTACCCAGGGGATGCAACCACCACAACGAGGGCCCCGACCCCAACACAATACCCATGGGGCCACCCTATACCGCAAACGACGCTCGCGCTGGATCCCAGAAAACGAACTGGACACTCACCGACCCAGCAGACACCGGCGAGCCATCCAGAACCCTCGACGACCAAAGACTTCGACCTGGGCCCAGCCAGCAGACCAAACACTGGACCAGATCACCCGGATCTTCACCCGACGACTGCGGGCCTTCCGAACCCCACAAGGATCCCGAGGGACATCCCAATGACTCAGGCGACGACCCAAGCCTCCTTCGACCTCCGAAGGGCTCCCAAGGTGGAATCGAGACTTCACCCAGATGAGTGGGGCCTTCACCCAGGAGCTACGGCCGCGAGCTCCTTTCCCGGCGACTGCAGAGCGAAAATGATCCTCGAGCATGCGCAGAACCAATCACCTAGGAAAGAAGAAAAAACATAGAAGCATGCCTGTTTAGACTACCAGCATACCAGTGCCGTATTGCAAGTTCCCTCACATCCTAAACCATGGACAGCGCCCGCCTGTAAGTAACCTATCACCCAACACTGGGACCTTACCAATAGACTTTCCAAAACTAAAATTGGATGGGACAAATCTCCTAGAATGGAATCAACAGCTCCAAGTCATTTTCTTAAAGGAGAATATATTATTTTTAATTACTGACCTCCCAGAAAAACCTTGGTCATTTGAAATAGACTGCTTACACCATAGAGCATACTACCTATTGATAGCCAGCATATCACCCAGCATATACCCCAGCATTAGTCATCACCTGACGGTGCCTGAATTAATACAAAAACTGTTTAGCCTATTTTATAGCAAGAGTAGGGCAACCACCACTAGGATTTCTAGGGAATTCCACTCTGCCAGACTTAAAGCAGGGATATCTATGAGTGAACATTTACTCACACTCAATGCCACTAGGGCTGAATTACTGCAGAGGGAGGAAATCATAACTGAAGAAAGTATGACAAGCATAATTATCAATTCTTTGGACCCAAGCTGGGACAATTTCGTATCGCAACTAGACAGCCTCAGCATAGAACACCTATCTATTGAAAATCTCACAAATAGACTAATAGCTGAGGACAACTTAAGAAAAGATCACTCACAGTCCCGCAGAGATCACAGAACAGACAGGAGGATAGGTTTCCCAGACAGGAGCAGCAACACACCTGAATGCTACGTATGTGGCTCCAGGAATCATTACAAGAGAGATTGCCCCAGAAACATCCGAGGTAGGGAACACAGCCAGCGCAGGGACAGGCCAGGATACAAACAGAGTCATTCCCCAGAACACGGATTCAGGCTCAGGGACTCTCCCAACCCCAACAGCAGAAGAGATCACAGAGATAGCTCCTGGGAGAGCCACCCAGGCTCACTCTATGGGCTTGGAGAACAGGGGCACGCCAACAAACGAGTAAAGAAAGGGAACATCTGGCTAATAGACTCAGGTGCAACTAACCACACTACCCACAATGCCAACTTACTCTCCTCATTCACAGAGGAAAACTTCATGATTAAAGTAGCTAATCAAAACAACGTCAGAGTGGCGGGGAAGGGAAACATAACCATACCAGAGATTGGAGAAATAGAGGGGGTCTTATTCATGCCAGAGATCCCATACAACATACTGGCTGCCATCCGACTAAGCAAGGACACAGACATCGAAGTCATTTTCAAGGCAGGACAGGCACACATAGTCAAGAATGGAAAGAACATAGGAGAGGTTATGATTAGCGATGGCCTGCCATACTTCAAAGCAGGCAACTTTAATCATCTAAGTGTAAACACTAACTCAGAGGCAGAGCAGGAACAGACATCTCCCGAAGACGATAGAGGGAACAATGATGAAGTAGAGGGGGGCAGTCACCAAGAGACACGGGGCAGCAAACATAACCACGAGCCCATCGACGACAACAAACTCTTGTTAGGTAGACCCATACATGACAACTGTGGACACCTCCTACACAGGAAGCTAGGCCACATTAGTTTTCCTGTTGTACAAAGGATGACAAAATGTACTGATGGTTTAAGAGTGAAGAATTGTGAAAACTATCTCGAGTGCTCAATCTGTAAATGTTCCAAACTAAAAACAAAACCGAGACCAAAGAAGTCAGTACGCACAACCGACTCTATTTTTCAATTAGTACTTATGGACCTAGTGGGGCCTCTAAAACCTTCTATCAAATACAAAAAGAGATTCTTCCTAACTATCGTAGATGACTTATACACCCTCAACCATAAGAATGAGGTGTATCAAAAATTCAGGGAATTTTACAAAAGAGTAGAGGTCCAACATAACACAAAAATAAAACAAATAATGACCGACCGAGGTTCTGAGTTCCTATCAAGGTGGTTAAAGGAACATGGGGTACTGCATTATACATCTTCACCGTTCTCCGCTTTCCGGAATGGAGTAGTAGAATGAAAAAACAGCACATTACAAACAGTGATGAGGTGCACCTTGGAAGATGCGAGACTAGGGCAATCATTCTGGTCAGAAGCCCTTCTCTACTCCAATTACACACTTAACAGGTTGTGGTCTAGCGTAATAAACACAACTCCCTACGAGCTAATGTATAGGAGGAAACCCAATATAGCCCACCTACACGTGTTTGGGGTCACAGCCGACGTACATATACCCAAACAACTAAGGAGAAAGGGGGATAAAGTTTCTAGGAGGCTTAGGTTTATGGGGTACGAGCCAGGGACCAAAGGGTACAGATTCATCGACAATCAAAATAGGTTCATAATATCTAGATCAGCTGATTTCCACAAACACTCTAACTGGTCGAGAATACATTTAAATGAAGTGTTTCACACACCCAAACTAACAAATAGCCAACAGGGCACAGACACCAAGGAGGACAGGGAACACCAGAAAATCAAGCCTAGGCATCAAGGTGTCAGCATTAGTGAGTGGAAGGAGAATCACCCAACACTAAAGCTAGATGCCCTCACTGAAAAGGAAGCCAGGTACCTACATGAATCAGTCACACCAGCAGACAGACCAGTCAGGACAAACAGGAACAAAAGGCCCAACAAGTTCAAAGACTTCATCATGTCCATACATACAGACAGCCTAACACCAAACTCATATGAAGAAGTGCTTAAACTACCCCAGGGAGAGAGAACAAAGTGGGAACAAGCTATGGAGAAAGAAATGAATAGCCTCAAAGAACTAGATGTATACACAACCTCCGAGGTTCCAGATGGTAAAACCCCAATTGGAACTAAGTGGATATATAAGATCAAAACTCTGGATGACAATAAAACATTATACAAGGCAAGGCTAGTGGCATGGGGGTTTGCACAAAAATATCCGGAAGATTACACTGACACATACTCCCCCACTGTCAGAGCTGAAAGTGTCAAAAGTGCTTTAGGAATAGCCTCCATTTTAGGGCTCGAGGTGTACCAATTTGATGTCCAGACCACATACCTACACGCCAAGCTCGACAAAAAGATCTATGTTAAGGCACCACCAGGGATTAGGTCACAGGAAGGTAACACATGGCTTCTGAACAAAAGCCTGTACGGACTCAAACAATCAGGGACGAGGTGGTATGAATGCTTGGCCAAAATCCTTAGAGCAATGGGCTTCACAGCCACATCTGCAGACATTTGCTTCTTCATAAGGAGAGAGAAGGACTCTGTCGAATATGTCCTCGTTTATGTGGATGACATACTATACATAGGCAAACAAAAACACAAGTGTGACACATTTGCCGAGGAAATGAGTAAACATTTCTCCCTGAAAACACTAGGCAAGATAAACAAGTACTTAGGGGTTCATATCGTACAAACTGAAAAAGGCTTCCGACTCTCACAAGAAGAAAAAATCTCGGAACTACTAGGAAAATGCAACATGAGCGACGCCAAGCCCTGCGATATCCCCATGCAACCCGAATTCCTAAAGAACATGCATAACGAGGACAAACCATTTACAGACAAGCTATACAGATCAACCATAGGATCTCTACTATACATCGCAAACTGGACAAGGCCAGACATCGCTCTACTCGTCAATCTACTTTCCAGGTATGTCAGTAAACCCACAACCTATCATTGGGAGGCAGTAAAGAGACTTCGCAGATATCTAAAATACAGCTCCAACGCATCCCTAGGACTCAAGCCAAAAACCTCCAAGGAACCCAAACTCTCCTGCTACGCAGATGCTGACTGGGCAGGAGACGTGAAAAGCAGGAAAAGCACATCAGGATACATCTTCTTTCTCAACAACAGCCCTGTCCATTGGTACACCGGCAAACAGAATTTAGTTGCTACATCCACCACCGAAGCTGAGTTCATATGTATGTCTAAGGCCGCAAATAACCTAACCTGGTTTGATGACTTACTGTCCAGCATTTGGACTGAGCCCTCATACCCTATCATCATCCACGAGGACAACAAAGCAGTCATCGAGATATCCAAGGCAGACGCAGTGGGTCAAAGGTCAAGACATATAGATATTAAGCATAAGCACGTAAGGCAACTTTCTAACATTGGATTTATTAGAGCCACCCACTGTGAAACAGAGGAACAGATAGCTGATATACTCACAAAACCTCTACAGAACAAACAACACACTTACTTAAGGTCCAAATTAGGCGTATGCTTGTAATATGTTTTTACTTGTGTATCCTACACTGACGCAGCTAGTTAGGCATTTAGAGGGGGTTTTGTCACATACAATGCCTAACTCCCATACCACCCCCTACTTGGTACAGCAAGGGTTAACACCCACACCCTCACCCTTACCATGACTCCTCCTTACCTTTAGCCACACCTCCCTGGTATTTAAGCAACATGCATGAAGGTACTGGGCAGTTCTACAACTTCACCTGTAAGAGAGCAGAGTTGACTTAATAAACATGTTTGGAACTTACCAATGACCCTGAGTATTTCTTGGGCTAGATCCTCGTATCTTAACGGGGGGGGGGGGGGGATGAATAAAACTGGATTTTTTAAAAAAGGAAAAAACAAACAAAGATTGATAGCAGTGGAAGAGAAAACAGAGTCAACAGAGAAAAAGGTGGAGGAGATAGATTATAGACTCACAACTATAGATAAAAACCAGGAAAAGACGTTTATACAGTTGGAAATGGATAAGGCTGACATTTACTTAAGATTTCAAAATATAGAGGAAGAAAAAGGATCTACCAGAAAAAATTGCTGAAATACTAGTAGAAGTCATGAAAGAGAGCGCAGAAAAGATAATAAATGGGATAGATTAAATCTACAGAATGCATACAAGATATGCAATGAGTAATAATTTACCCAGAGAAATACATGTTAGATTCACCAAAAAAACATTGAGAACAGAGATTTTGCAGCTTATGAGGAACATGACAATAAAATATAAATGTAGAGAGATAGCGGCATCGAAACAAGTTCCAAGAAGGGTGAGATACTTAAGAATACCAATTCTTGACAAAGCATTCGATTAAAAAAGGAGTGGGTTTTAGATGGTTGGTACCAGAAGGAATTTTGGTGAACCTACAAGAACAAAGACACAGATTGGATACAGTAGAAAAGGCAGAATTATTTTACCAGCAATACATAGAACACCAAGAAGAAGAGAGATTGAGAGAAGAAGGGGCAAGCTGCCAAGAAGAGAAAAAAGAACAATTAATTTCTGTATTTGGGAGCTATTTCATATGTACGGTTGCACCTGGGATATTTTCCCAATGGTACACCATCCTCAAAAGATGATTTGATACAAATCTCAGCCTCTTCTGTGGTTTCTATCAGGGTTAGTGGTGTTTGCATTAGGGAATAGTGGTGCTCAAGTTAAGTATGGAAACATAGCTGCTGCCATGTTATGGGATAACTAGACAACACAGCCAAGGTTCCCATTCCTATCTGCGCCTGTAAAAGATTCCACAAAGCGATAAATATCACCACTACAAACCCCATCTTCCTTTTTTTTGTATTAAAACAAACTTTATTAAGTATAAAAAGATAAAATATCACATTAACTACATACATTATAAAATATGAAGTAAAGAAAAGGAAAAAGAGTAAAAAAGAAGGAAAAAGAAAAAAGAAAAAAAGAAAAAAGAAAAAAAAAGAAAAAAACACACAGAATGCAAACTACAATATATATGTATATGTATGTATGTATGCTTATCTATATATCTACTTATATAAAAAGTAATTTATTACTTCTTTTATCTTATTGATGGTGTCTCTTTGGTAATTTTATTATCTTACAAACTTTCACATTTACTCTTCTTTTTTTGTTTTAGATTTATCCATTCATGCCATTTGTTCCATACCGTATAATATTTCGAATCTACCTTATCCTTTAATTCCAGTGTTAACATATCCATTTCAACGCAATTGTAGGTTTTTTGGATTACTAATTGTTCTGTTGGAAATTGGTCTGTTTTCCAATGCTGAGCAAATGCCAATCTGGCTGCTGTAATTATATGCAGTATTAAATATTTTATTTCTTTCCTAATATTTTCTCTAATCATACCCAATAAAAAGATTTCTGGCTTAAATTCTATTTCTTCTGCCGTTATTTCTATTAACCAAATTTTTATTTTTTTCCCAATATTTTTTTGTTTTTGGGCAAAGCCACCAGACGTGGAAGAAAGTCCCCTGTACCTTTTTACATTTCCAACAAATTGGACTAAGGTTGGGATACATCTTCGCCAATTTCGAAGGGGGCAAATACCACCTGTACCACATTTTGTACTGGTTCTCTTTGTACGCTACTGACCTTGTCATGATCTGATTGGTTTCCCACGCCCTTTCCCATTCTTCCAACTGTATATTATTTCCAATGTTTCTTGCCCAAGCTATCATTTGTCCTTTTACTATATCTTCTGCCAAATCAAACTCTAATAGATATTTATAAATTTTGGAAATTATTTTTTCTTCTTTAGATTCAAATAATTTATCTAATCGGTTGGGGTTTAGTTCAATTCCTCCTTCTTCTTGATCTTTCTTATATCTTGTTTGTATTTGCAAATAAGGCCACCAGTCCATCTCTATACCTTGATCTCTAAGCTCTTGTCGCGTTTTTAATATTCCCCGAGAGTCTAATAATTCCTTATATCTTACTATTTTCTGTACTGTTAATGTACTGGGGTGCATTGTCGCCTCCATTGTGGACATCCAACTGGGAACCTTCATGTAATGTTTCTTTTTAATTTCTTGCCAAGTGCCAATTAATGAGTCTCTTATTATATGATTTTTGAAATGTTTATATGTTCTGTCCCCAGTGTTCCATAAGAAGGCGTGCCACCCCTTCAATAAATCATGTCCTTCTAGTTTCAAGAATCTTTGGTTTTCCAAACTGACCCATTCTCTAATCCACGTCAAACTTGTCGCTTTGTAATATTTTTCCCATGCTGGTAATCCAAATCCTCCTCTGGTTCTGTCGTCCTGCAAAATACTTAATTTTATCCTAGGTTTTTTCCCCTCCCATACAAATTTTGAAGTTATTTTGTTCAGATTAGTAAAACAATTCTTCTCCAATTTTACCGGAATAGTTTGGAATAAATAGAGGAGTCTCAGCAGTATATTCATTTTTATCGCAGCAATTCTTCCTAAAAGTGATAATTTTAATTTCCCCCATTTTTCTAATCTTTTTTAATTTGTTGTACTAAAATTCCATAATTATTGTCCTTTATGGCTACATTTCTAGCTGTCAAATTAATACCTAAATATTTCACCTTTTTTACTGCCTGTAGTCCTGATTGATTTTCTAATTCTTCTATTTGTTTTCCTGTTAAGTTTTTGATTAACATTTTGGTCTTGTCTTTGTTAATTTTTAAACCTGCTACTTTGCCGAATTTTTCTATTTCATTTATTAATATTGATTCTGTTTCTAATGGGTCCTCTATGAAGAATACAAGGTCGTCCGCAAATGCTTGGACCTTGTATTCTTCTCTTTTTACCTTTAGTCCTTTTTATGTGTTTATTTTTTTTATTGAAAAAGTTTTACACATACAAATTTTCCCCCTTCCCCCCCTTCCCCAACATTATAAAAATTACATATACAAAAATATAGTTCCCTACGAGTCCCACCCTAACCCTCCCCCACCACCCCTTTCCCTCCCCTTCCCCTTGACTTCCCCTATATGCAATACTAATAATTCCAAACAATATATGTTATTCATCCCTTCCATATCTTTTTCTCTATTTACTAGCATAACCATCAATCCCCCTCAGCTGAAAGCTACATAATATTTTCTAGTCTGATATTTATTCTGTATATATTCAATCCACTTTTTCCATTCCTGTATATACTTCTCATGCGTCTGATCTTTTAAAAAGGCTGAAATCTTCGCCATTTCTGCAAATCCAGCCATCTTCTGAGTCCATTGGTCCACAGTCGGTAAGGCATCACTCTTCCAATATTGGGCAATTAACAACCTAGCTGCTGTCACCATATACAAAATCAATTTTGTTTCACCCAGTGTAAAATCTTTAACTATACCCAATAAAAATAATTGCGGAGAAAATTGTATTTTTTTCTTCAAAACATTTTGCATAACCCACCAGATTTTTATCCAAAAAGCCTTCACTTTCTTGCAAGTCCACCAAATATGATAATATGTAGCATCTAGACACTCACATCTCCAACATTTTGGTTGAACGTTAGGGTACATACAAGACAATTTCTTGGGATCTAAATGCCATCTGAAAAACATTTTATAAAAATTTTCTCACAAATTTTGTGACTGTGTAAATTTAACATTCTGAACCCATATTTTTTCCCATGTATCCATCATAACTGGTTGAGAAAAATTCTGTGCCCATTTAATCATACAATCTTTAACTAACTCATTTTCTGAATCCCTTTCTAACAAGACATTATAAACTCTCTTAATATGCATTGGACCTATCTCTTTTATCTGTCTAACCAATTCTATTTCATATTCCATTAAACCAGTTTGTTGATCTTCTTTCCATCTCATCTGTAATTGATTGTACTGCAACCAAGTCAAAGAAATCCCTTCTTCCAACAGCATGTCCAAAGTCTTCAACCGCCATCTGCCCCCTTCAGGATAAAGTAGCTCTTTATATAAAAAACCCGCGAGTGACTTAATATTTGTATTCCACATGGTATCAGCAATATCCAGCCAAAACGGAATTTTATAATCCCACTTGGTTCGGTGCTTCTTCCAGATTCTCATCAAGGCATTTCTAAGTAGATGACTATTAAACACTTTATCCACTTTATTGTCATAAAATAGATATGCATGCCATCCCCAAACAAGGTCATGACTTTCTATGTTCAACAATTCAGCCTTGGTTTTTCCAAACCAATCACTTATTTGTGTCAATGCAGCTGCTTCATAATATAATCGAAGGTTTGGAAGTTTAAGACCACCCCTCTCCCGAGTATCTTGCATTATTTTCAGTTTCACTCTCGGCTTTTTTTCATTCCAAACAAATTTATTCACTCCTTTTTGCCATTCTAGCAGTGGTTTGTCTGACTTAAGCACCGGTATCATTTGAAATAAGAAGATAAATCTAGGTAAAACATTCATTTTTACTGCTGATATTCTTCCAAGTAAAGATAATTGCAGTTTCTTCCAAGTTTGCATATCTTTTTGTATCTTTTGCCACAGAACCTCATAATTGTTTTGAAACAGTTTTGTATTTGAGTCTGCGATTTGTACTCCTAAATATTTGACCTTTGAAACAATTTCGAAACCTGCCATTCTTTCCAGTTCCTTTTTCTTGCTCTTTGTCAAATTTTTAACAATCATTTTAGTTTTTTTCTGATTCAGTCTAAAACCAGATACCATGCCATAATCTTCTATAATATCCTTCATCTGGATTATTGATTTCATCGGCTGTGATAGGGTAACAACCAGATCATCTGCAAATGCCCTAGTTCTATAGTCCTCTTGCCTTATAGCTATTCCATTCAAAGATTTCGAATCCCGTATTGCATTCAATAAGACTTCTAGAGTTAAAATAAATAATAGTGGGGATAGTAGACAACCTTGTCTTGTACCTTTTTGTATATTAAAATTTGATGTTAAACATCCATTAATAATAAATTGTGCAGATTGCTCATGGTAAATTGCTCCAATCACTTGTATAAACCGCTCCCCCAAATCCATTTTTTCCAAAGTCTTAATTATAAAATTCCAATTCACTCGATC
The DNA here is from genome assembly GCA_012654045.1 of Ptyas mucosa. Lineage (NCBI taxonomy): Eukaryota > Metazoa > Chordata > Lepidosauria > Squamata > Colubridae > Ptyas > Ptyas mucosa. Next base: position 24,312 of record WNWU01013450.1, read on the forward strand.
AAAGGCTTTTTCCGCATCAAAAAAACCCAGCGCTGCAGAGATCTGTTTATTCTTATCTAGATAGTCCAATAAATCTATAATTTGCCTGACATTCTCCTTCATATATCTGCCTTCAATAAATCCCGCTTGATCATGATGAATTACCTTTTGAATAACTGGCATCAATCTGTTGGGTTTTTTATGTGTTTATTTAATCTAATTCTTATAAGTAAATTTTCCAATGTTAAAATGAAAAGTAATGGTGAAAGTGGACATCCTTGCCGTACTCCCCTATTTATTTCAAAAAAAATGTGTAAGATCCCCATTAACTAATATACTTGCTCTTTGTTTTGTATATATTGAAGCTATCATTTTTTTGAATTTCTCCCCAAATTTCATATTTTTTATTTGTTGTATCATAAATCGCCAATTAACCCGATCAAATGCTTTTTGTGCATCCAGAAATATCAGAGCTACCTGCTTCTCTGGATGCACCTCATAATATTCTATTACGTTAATTACGGTTCTCATGTTATTTTTTATTTGTCTTGTTGGTAGGAATCCGTTTTGGTCTGGGTGTATTCTGCAATTCAATATTTTTTTTACTCTATTTGCCATTATGTTCATGAAAATCTTATAGTCAGAGTTTAATAAAGAGATTGGTCTGTAGTTTTTTATCTGTGTTGCATCTGCTCCTTCCATGTTTGTGCTGACCATTCAGAAGGTAGCTTTCCAGCTTCCAATACCTCAGCAGTATCTCCATTCACAACCGCATAACCATTCATCCTTCTAACATTCTCTACTTGAGAAGAGCCATCAATAAATAGGTTAATACCGCCCTCTAATGGACTATCTTCTAATTCCTCTCGGACCTTTGTTTGCAAGTCAATAGCCTCTACACAATTATGTTCCAGGTTGTCCCATTCCTTCCTTTCCCCTGACAGGAATTCCGCTGGATTTAAATTCCTATCAGTAGAAAGAATCAGGTTCTCCTGAGATAACAGGATAACTTCATATTTTAGAAGTCTTGCATTTGTAAGCCATCTTTGGGCTTTTTGCATCAAGACTGTCCTGACCTGATGTGGACTACTTACAACTAACGCACCACCAAATGTTAATTTTCTGCTTTCTTCTACCAAAAGTGCAGTTGCTGCTACAGCTTGTACACACAAAGGCCAACCTCTCACTACCGGATCCATCAATTTAGATAAAAACGCTATAGGTTTTTTCTTTCCAGCCCATGCCTGAGCTAACACTCCCTTAGCAACACCATCTTCCACTGCTACAAACAAGTGAAAAGATTTTTTCAAATCTGGCAAGCTCAATACAGGAGCCTGTATCAATGCCTTCTTTAGACCTTCTAATCTAGCCTCATCACCATTGTTCCACACAACTGTCCATGGTTCCTCCTCCAATAACTTATCATATAAAAACCGAACCTTGTCAATATAATCATCTATCCACAATCTACAATATCCCAATAACCCAAGCAATTTTCTAACCTCCTTCTTAGTTCTTGGCAAAGGTTGTGTTAGTATCCCTTCTATCCTTTCAGGATTTATTCTTTTACTACCTTGACTAATCAAATGTCCTAAATATCTAACTTCCAGTTCTACATACTGTAGTTTTCTCTTAGATACTCACAATCCATGGCTGCCTAAGAAATTTAGCAATGCATTTGTCCCTTCTTCAACCTCAGTTTTCTTTTCTCCTGACAATAACAAATCATCCACATATTGTAACACCTGAATACCATCAGGAACACAAAATCTCTCCAATACCTGCTCCAACATCTGTCCAAACAAATTTGGGCTTTCTGAAAACCCTTGTGGTAAAACACACCATTGATATTGCTGATTCCGATGGGTATCAGGGTCAGCCCATTCAAAAGAAAAAATATCTCTAGACTCCTCTGCTAAGGGACATGTCCAGAAAGCATCTTTCAAATCTATCACACTAAAGTATTTATGACAATGTGGTATCTGACTTAAAAGAGTATAGGGGTTAGTCACTATAGAATGACGGCTAGCAACTAAACTGTTCACCCGCCTCAAATCGTGGACTAGGCGGACCGACCCATCTGGTTTTCGTACAGGTAAGATGGGCGTATTATATTGGGACATAGTAGGTTCAATCAACCCATCTATCAACAGTTTTTCAATTACTGGTTTCAACTCTCTCTTCATTTCTTTCTTTCTTTTTTTAATATTTTATTGAGTTTATACACATACATAAAAGAACATTTCTATTAACATCGGATGTGCAGTGTTTATACATATATACAAGATATATACCTGGTGTCACTTAAGCTATTTATTCCTATTATTTAACACACCTTTTACTCCTTCTTTCATTTTATCATTCATCCATTCATACCACCTTCCCCACACGGTATAATAATCTGAATTCTCATCATCATTTATTTCATGGGTTAATTTACTCATTTCTGCACACTCCAGTATTTTCCTAATTATAAGTTCTTCTGGTGGCAGAGCTTTCTCTTTCCAGTATTGTGCGTAGGCCAGTCTAGCAGCTGTGGTTATATGTATTAATAGGTGGTTCTTTTTCTTTCCATAAGTCCTCTTTACTATTCCCAGGAGAAATATTTCCGGTGTCAATTCAATATCTTCTCCAATTATTTCTTGTAACCATCTCCGAATTCTGCTCCAATATCTTTTCGCTTCAGGGCATGTCCACCACATGTGAAAGAAGGTGCCCTGACCATAGCCACATTTCCAGCAGTTTGGGTGTATGTTGGGATACATCTTTGCTAGCCTAGCAGGGGCTAGATACCACCTGTGGAGCATTTTGTATTGATTTTCCTTATACGTCGCAGCTCTGGTCAATTTATAATTTTTATTCCATGCCTCTTCTCATTCATTAAAATTTATGCTGTGTCCAATATTTTTCTCCCATACACTCATTTGGTTTTTAGTTATATCCTCAGCTCTGTCCTCGTCTAATAGGTAGTTATATAATTTTTTTAAAAAAATTATTTATATGGTGCCCTTCTCCGGAGACTCAGGGCGGCTTACAATGCGTTAAGCAATAGCCTTCATACTTTTGTATATTTTATACAAAGTCAGCTTATTGCCCCCATAAACCGGGTCCTCATTTTACCCACCTTAGAAAGGATGGAAGGCTGAGTCGACCTTGAGCCTGGTGAGAATTGAACTTGCAGTAATTGCAGGCAGCTGGATGTTAAATGCTGCCTTAGTAGGAGGCATTAGCCTCCTACGCCACTCAGGCTCTTGTGGTTATCCAGAGTCCTAAATATTTTATTTTTTTAACAACCTGTAGTCCCAACGTTTCTTCTATCTCTTTCTTCTGCACCTCGGTTACATTCTTAGTTAATATTTTGGTTTTGGTTTTATTCAATTTAAAACCTGCCACCTCTCCGTATTTGTCCAATTCCTCTAGTACTTTTTGTCTAGATTCTAGTGGGTCTTCTAGGATTAGGGCCACGTCGTCTGCAAATGCTTTCGTTTTGTAAACTTCTTTCCTAATCTTTAGGCCTTTAATTTCCTCATTATTTCTAATTTTTCGTAGCAGGACTTCTAGGGCCAAAATGAATAATAATGGTGACAGGGGGCATTCTTGTCTTACCCCCTTCCTGATCTGGAATGTTTTTGTCCTAACTCCATTTACTAAAATACTCACCCTTGGTTGTCGTAAATAGTTTTTATCATCTTTTCAAAATTTGTTCCAAATCCCATTATCCTGATTTGTTTAATCATAAAATTCCAATTTAAATTATCGAAAGCCTTTTGGGCATCTAAAAAGACTAAGGCCATCTGCTTTTCTGGGTGTTCATAATATTCTAGGATATCCAACACAATTCTCAAATTGTCCCTAATTTGCCTCCTCGGGAGGAATCCATTTTGATCTTTATGTATCCAAGTGTTTAATATTTTTTTTGGTTCTTTCCGCCATTATACTCATGAATAATTTGTAGTCAGTGTTTAGAAGGGAGATTGGTCTGTAATTCTGAATTTGTTTTAGGTCGGCACCTTCTTTCGGCAGTAGTGTGACATGCACTTCCCTCCACGAATCTGGGATTATTGAACCCATCAATGCCTCATTGAAAATTTCCACTAATTTTGGTTGTAATGTTTCTTCTAATTTTTTATATATTTCTCCTGGGAATCCATCCGGGCCTGGCGATTTGTTGTTTTTGAGTTTAGAAAGGGCTGTTTTTAGTTCTTCAACTGTTATCTTTCCATTAAGCATTTCCCTCTCTTCCTCTGTTAATCGTGGGAGCTCTGCGTTTACCAGGTATTGCTCTATTTTTTCTTCTGGGACCTCCTCTTCTTTGTATAGGGCTTCATAATATTCCCTAGCTCTTTCTAGTTTATCCTCTTCTTTATTTAACAGATTGCCCTTTGAGTCTTCTAATATATGAATTGTCCCTTTTTCATTTTCCTTTTTAAGTTTATAGGCCAGCCACCGGCATTCTCAAAATGATATTGTTTTGTTCTTTTTATTTTTTGTGCTAAATCCTCTTGATATATGATATTCAGTTTATGCCTCCACATCAGCCAACTTTCTTTTGCTGCTTTATCTCCCGGGTTTTCTTGGAGTTTTCTTTCCACTTCTCCTAAGTGAATGGTCTTCCAGGGACTTTCTTTTTTCTTTGTTTTTATACGCGCTGTAAGATATCACAACCCCTCTTAGATAGGCCTTCATTGCGTCCCATACTATTGCATGGGGAGTTCCTTGATTTTCATTTTCTTTGAAAAAGGACTTTACTTCTTCTTTAAGTTTTTCTACACACTCTTTTTCACGCAATAATTTCGCATTGAACCTCCATCTCTGTTGTTTCTTTCTCTTTGCACTCTTCCACTTTATTTCTAGGGGGTTATGGTCTGCCCAAGTGTTTGGGTTGATTTCTGCCATTCCTATTTCTAGTCCAAGCTTCCTGGTGACCCATGCCATGTCTATTCTCGACCATGACTTTTGCGGGTTGGAGTAAAACGTATACTGTCTATCATTTAGGTGTAAGGTTCGCCATATATCAATTAAATTCAATTCGTCTGCTAAATCAAAGAAAGCTCTTGGTAAATTTGCCCTTTTATTTTTATTAATTTTATTGCTTTTGTAATCTTTATCCAAATCTACAATTCCATTAAAATCACCTATTATGCAAATTTCATAATATTCCATTTTTCCTAGTTGCTCGTGAAGTTTTTTGAAGTATTCTCCCTGTTTTTTATTTGGAACGTATATACCCACTAATAATATTTTAGAGTTCCCTCTCATAACCTCAATCATAAGAGTTCTTCCCTTTGTGTCATTATACTTTTGCTCTGCTTCAATTCCTTTTTTAACGTAGATTACCACCCGCTCTTTTTTTTTCTGCTAGAGAAGTAAATGTTTTATCATATTTTTTGTACTCTAAACATTTGCCCTCTTCCTTTTTTATGTGCACCTCCTGTAAGCAAATTATGTCTGCATTTTGTTTTGCTAGTTTTGTAAGTGTTAGTTTCCTCTTTTTATAATCATTTAATCCATTAACATTTACTGATATTAGTTTCAAATCGTTCATTCCTATTTTCCTTGTCCAGTTTTTAGTTTCTGTTTGTTCCTACGGCTCTTACTAGTCTTGTTTTTTTCCCTTTGGCTTCTTCTTCTGTCTTCTTCTCCTCCGCGATTCCTTCCTTAGTATTCCGTTGGTGTGAGGTTTCCTCTTCTAATGTTGTTGCCTCCATTTCCTCTTTGCTGCTCTGTTCTTCCTCTGTACCTCTCAGCTGGTCGAGGAATTCTTGCGCTGTACTCAGACTATCTATTTTTATTTTCCTCCCTTGCCAGGTGATTAGCATCCCTTCTGGCAGGAGCCATCTAAATAATATATTCCTTTTGTTTAGCTGCACAGCTAAAAATCTATAGTCCTTTCTCACCTCCCTCACTCTTCTTGGCACCTGTTTTAGGATTATCACTTCTTTTCCTCTGTATGTTATTGGTTCTTCTCTCACCATATTGTACAAAATGTCTTTCGCTTTTTTTATCGTGAACCTAACATGCACTTCCCTAGGAAGCCTGTTCCTTCTTGCGTAATTTGTCTGTACTCTGTAGACGTCGTCCAGTTCTCTGATTATCTCTTGCTTGTCTTGGTGGAGTACTTCTGCAATTAGTTCTGCCATCTACTCTCCCAGGTCCTCCTCTTTGTCTTCTACAATATTTTGGAAGCGTAGGTAGAAAGACGCCCTGTCCATCTCCAATTGGATTATCGAATCCTCTAGCTCTCTATTTTGCATTGTCAACGCCTGGTCCACAGTATCTAATTTCTTCTCATTTTGTTCTATTCTTAATTCCGCCTTCTGAATCCTTTGTTCATTGTTAAATATTGAGACTTGAATCTCATTCATCTTCTGGTCCAGTGCATGAATATCTGTTTTTAATTCGGCATGATTGTTTGACATTTTTTCCTGCATAGCCATCATGGTTTCTTGAATTAGAGTCAATGTTGATTGCATGGTTTGCATTGTTGGTGTTGCTATGGATTTTTCCATTTTAGACAACCCTTCCATTGATTTCTGAGTAGCCAGAGAGGTCATAGTTATAGTGGGATTAGAGGGGGTCTTTTTTCCTTTTTTCAGAATCATTAATGACATGCTTGTCATTTCTTTCAAGATTATTTTTTGTTCTCTAATTATTCTCTCAATGTTTCTCCAGATTAACATTCACCGTCTGCCGCCCCTTCTTGTCTAATATTATCTATTATTTTGTATTGCTAATGCCTTTTCTGATTCTTCAGGTATAGGTGGATTCTGTTTATCAATCAATATCAGTTTGACGATCTATGTCACTTCCAGACAGTGTCTTAAACAAGTGTCACTTAGTTTGTAATATTGGTAATGGAAATTGATTTGTAATTTATAATTAATTTGTACTTAATTAATTTAACAATTGATAATTAGTTAATTAATAAAAATTTGATTATGTTTGCAAATAATTAATTCAAGTCCTACTAACATACAATGGTTATCTAGCCTCTCTTAATAACTTAAATAGCATACGATACAACACTACTTCCAGAATGAAACACAATTATGATCTATAACTTAATTTTCTATATCCAACTTAATTCTTAAGGTTAATTTCAAATTTAGGATATTGTATAGCTATATATAAATATATTAATATGAATAAATACTATAAATGGGAGTAAATACAATTATATATAAATCTAAAATGCTATATAAAAATATATACTATATATGAAAACAGATCAAAAATTAATTAATATAAGGGTTAACAATTCTTGTTGATATTAATATTTAAACAGTCAAAATATTAAAGAAAAGGTTATCAAAGAATATCAAAGTTTCTATAGAAATCTGGAAATCTTCTCCTTAATTTCCTCCCCCCCTTTTAAAATATGTAATGTTCTTTATTACTCAGCCTCCAATCTTCTCCAAGCCTCTCTTTTTTCCAAGTTCATTGATCAAAGTCAGTACTCTATGGTATTTCTTGCTGCTAGATTGTCTGTGAGTCAGCCCTTTCAATTGTTGCTCTGTCAGGTCTTTGTAATGGCTGCACTTCCTGCTCCCTAGTATGATCGGGTACAGTCAGGTCTCCGTCTAGCTTCACCCACCGCTAGTTCTACTGCTATAGGCAACAAAGGGAGAAAGTTTTCCTGGATTCTTATTTCTTTTTACTTGCTGTGCCTGCCAATCCTCTTTTTGCGCAGGTGGTCTCATCTCGTCAGTCTTTTATTCTCCTCACCGGCTTGTCGGGCTCTGTAACCTTTTAATCTGCTCTCTCTGATTGCAGTCGCCGCTCTTTTCCTCTCTGAGCCCTTCACGCCTGACTCCGCTGACCCCTTCTTCTGATGTCAAATTTCACATAGGCAGGGAAAAGTGTGTTAATCCAATTTCAGCACTGCATCCTCTGATCTTCCTTGCTTCCCATCTTGTTGCCAGCTACTGCAGCTTCGGGTGCGCCATTAATTGGCTGACTCACGCGTGTTGGATTGACAGAGCCGCCTAGTCTTGCGATAAGCGTTTGCGCTTCGCTTTCTCGCTCACTCAGCTCTCTCTATTGTCCGTGAGGCTCTCCAGGCTCCGCGTCCCCAAAAGGTCCCCCAAAACACGGTGACTAGCGGTGTTGAGGAGTAGTCTTCAGTTAATACATTTACAGTAGACTCAGCATTAGTATTAGCAAATTTAAGCTCACATCCTAGAAGAGATAGTGCATCTCTCCCAAGCAGATTTATTCCTGCTTCAGGTACTAATATCACATCTAGATTTATGTTACACTTCCCCCATCTTAATTTCATATTTTTCAACAATGGTACATCAAAAGGTACACCTTTAACCCCTCTTATTTTCATCGTTTCCCCAGTTGGATGCACCCCTCTAGGTAATTTACAAATAGAGGTTCTGGTAGCACCCGTATCTATTAAAAACACATAATCCTTTTCCTCTGGTCCCACAAATAAATTTATCAAGGGCTCTTGGTGGGACCCCGATATCAATAGCCCCTGACCCCACTAATCATCCTCTTTACCCATAAGGGTATAGAGGCGCTGTTCCAGCCACTGAGATCTTCTCCTCTCAGGACAATTTCTTGCAAAATGTTCCTCCTTGCCACATGCAAAACATTTCCTACTTCCCATGCCACCAACGCTGGCACCAGGCTTTCTCCACTTGACGGAAACCTCTCCCTATTTCAGGACGCTGCCTTTGCACTGTGGAAGATTGTTTAACAAAATATTTTCCTCTTCCACCCCCCTCTTTCTTGTCTGCTGGCTTATTAGCAGCCTTTAACACAGACACCATCATTTGACTTTTCTGCCTAGTTTTCGCCTCATCTCTATTTACATACACCAGTGATGGCTAACCTTTTTGCCATTGTGTGCCAAAAGCGGGGGGAGCGCGATGGGGTCATACACACGCGTGCCCACATCCATAATTCTATGCGCCCTGCCCTCCCGTGCTCCCCCTGCTTTTGGCACGTGATGGCCCGGTGGGCCCGGTAGGTCCGTTTTTTGCTCTCTGCAGGCTCCAGAGCCTTTCTAGGAGCCTGGGGAGGGCAAAAATGGCCATCCCCAGCCCCCCAGAGGCCGAAAACAGTCTGTTTCCTGACTTCTGGTGGGCCCAGAAGACCCAAAAATCAGCTGGCTTCCACACGCATGTGTGCCGGAGCTGAGCTCGCATGCCCACCGATATGGCTCCGTGTGCCACCTGTGGCACCCGTGCCATAGGTTCGCCATCACGGACATACACTTTCTGGGCTTCTTTTAACAAAACAGTAATATCAGAATTAGCCCAATCCTCCATTTTCTGTATCTTTTTCTGTATATCCGGCCATGCCTTCATAACAAACTGCATCTTCATTAAGGACTCATAGGCTGGTGTTTCAGGAGAAAGACCAGAATATTTATTTAAATTGTCCTTAATTCATTCCAAAAACACAGACGGTGTTTCGTCCTTCAACTGCCCCACCTCAAAGGCTTTAAGTAAATTTTTCCCTTGAGGAACAGCCGTTCTAACTCCCTGGAGTATTATCCTCTTGAAATCCTCCATTTGCTCCCGGTCGGCTAACTCATTATTATTCCAACCAGGGTCAACCAATGGAAACTTTATTTCAGCAGCTACTGGATGAGCAGCCGCTTCCTGGGTTTTATCCCAATAAGCCATAGCTGCTTTCTTTATTTGAGACCTCTCCTCCGGAGAGAACAAATATCCTAATATGTGTTGCAACTCTGCAAATGTATACAGATTAGGTCCCAGGAACAGATCCAGAGATTCAGATAACTTAATAGGATCCGCCTGCAAAGATGGCATATGTGTCTTATAATTCCTTAAATCAGAGGATGTCAAGGGCACATTAAAAATTTTGTAATTGGAACCCCCGCTCCTGTAGTGCCATTAGGCATTTCCCTTAAAGGAAGCATTCTCCTAGTCTGTGACCGGGTAACCGGGGGGGGGGGGGAAGCCTGCTTCTGTCTAACAGTTACTGGTAAATCATCCACTTCCCTTTTCAACTGTTGATATTGCCTTGTTGCCGAACTTTCTCCTTCACTAACCCCAGCAGCCTCATCGACTCCCCCCATTGCTCCTTTTCGATTATACGGAGGAGGATGTGGACATGTAGCATAAGCTAATGGATCCCAACCTTTCTCCTCATCATCCTGCCCATACAATATTTTTGTAGTTCTTGGGGGAAAAGGATCAAACCACTGAACATGAAACCATGGTTCAACATATAACAACTGAGTTCTCAATTTCTTTTTCTCCAGTACCTTCTTCTCTAATATAAGATATATATTAATTCAATACGGGTCTGATTCCCCAAACTTACTCCACCTATAGTTTGGCTGTATTAACACAAACGTTGGCCAAATCCTGGTACAATAATTAATCATAGACACTTTATCCAATGTCTTTGTATATGCTTTTAGCCAATCCTCCATCCACTGTGTTAACAACTCCCCCAAGGGAGAAAGTGGAGGAATGGAGGGTATTTCACTGTTAGTATTACCCATAGCAAACCGACCCAACGATAGTCCCATGATGTTAAAGAAATAGCCCAGCCCTTTCCTATACCTGAAATTACTACATGTGCCTCAACCACACAAGCACTCTCATACACATACACAAACAGCACCAGACAAACACAGAGCCAGACCACCAAAAAGAAAAACCCCAGAAACTTATACTCACTCTGGGTCAGCACACTGCAGTCCTGGTCCCACACGGCTCTCTGCTCAGTTGTTCAGGTCTCCGCCACAACAGGTTAGAGAAGAGCAATCCCCTCTGGAAAGGAACCACCAGTCCCGGATCGCTAAAATCAGCGAGGGTACCCACCGGTCCTCAGGTAAAAATTCCACTCCAGAAGGACGTTTTCAGTCCCGGATGGGTGCCAATTGTGAGAAGTAAACCAACAGCATACCTCATAAAAAGTGAAACAGAGACCATGAACAAGGAAAAAGCAGATTTATTAAAGATATATATATAAAGATATCTATATATATATTATAAGCTTTTGCAAAAGGGTTCTCCCATGGAAGAGAGAGAACGTCTGATCACTTTGATTACATGGTTTAAATACAGTTTTCGAGATACAGAAATACAATGAAAACACCCCTGCAGGGCATTGTCTTCAGGTCTTATAAAACATTTTGGCTTTCTTCACATGTTCCACCCTGGAGTTCCCCTCCAAAAATACCCTTCAAAATTACCCCTTACATATGTTTTCATATTTATGGGTATTGTTCTCCTTAATTGATCATTAGGCTCTTCCTCTTTTTCAATAGAGCTTAGGTCAGCCTGACCCAACTCAAAATTTTATTTATTTATTTATTTATTTATTTATTTATTTATTTATTATTTAGATTTATATACCGCCCTTCTCCCCGAGGGGACTCAGGGGGGTAAACAGCCAAAAGTAAAAAACATACATACAAAATTTAAAAGCCAAATAAAACCAAATTAACAATGGCCCCGACTATTTAAAATCCCAATTATAAAATATTAAAACCCCAAATATTAAAATATTTAAATTTCAAAATTTCAAAATTATTTTTACAAAAGAAGGGAAAAATTGGGCCAGGCCCGCCTGGCGGGACAGAAAAGTTTTTAGCTCACGGCAGAAGGCGCGAAGATCCGGGATCCTCCGTATCTCCGGGGGGAGCTCGTTCCAGATAGTGGGTGCCCCCACAGAGAAGGCTCTCCCCCTGGGGCCCGCCAGTCGACATTGTTTGGCCGACGGCACCCGGAGGAGCCCCTCTCTATGGGAGTGTACCGGTTGGTGGGAGGCTATTGGTGGTAGTCGACGGTCCCGCAAGTACCCAGGTCCTAAGCCATGGAGCGATTTAAAGGTGGTAACCAACACCTTGAAGCACACCCGGAAGACCACCGGGAGCCAGTGCAGCTCGCACAGGAGAAGAGTAACATGGGAGCGCCACGTCGCTCCCATCACCACCCGCGCAGCCACACTCTGCGCCAGTTGGAGCCTCCGGGTGCTCCTCAAGGGGAGCCCCATGTAGAGAGCATTACAATAGTCCAGGCGAGAGGTGACGAGGGCATGAGTGACCGTGTGTAAAGAGTCCCGATCCAGAAAGGGACGCAACTGTCGAATCAGGCGAACCTGATGAAAAATCCTCGCGGTCACGGCCGTCAAATGCTCTTCTAAAGACAGCCGTGAATCCAGGAGGACGCCCAAGTTGCGCGCCCTCTCTGCGGGGGCCAATGATTCGCCCCCAATAGTCAGCGATGGCACCAGCTGACTATATCGGGACTTCGGAAACCACAGCCACTCGGTCTTGGATGGATTGAGTCTGAGCCTGTTCCTCCCCATCCCGATCCACACGGCCTCCAGGCACCGGGACATCACTTCAACGGCATCGTTGGGGTGGTCTGGGGTGGAGATGTACAGCTGGGTGTCATCCGCGTACTGATGATATCTCACCCCAAAACCACGGATGGTCTCGCCCAATGGCTTCACATAAATGTTGAGCAGGAGACTTCCGGTTGGTGACCCGCAGTGATATGGCATTGGGTGAGTGATGGCTGCTCCTCAACTCCTCTAATCACTGTGTTTTGGGGATCCCTTCGGGGGCGCGGAGCCCAGAGAGCCTCGCGGACAAGAGAGCGAGCCGGGTGAGCGTGAAAGCAGATCGCAACGTTGATCGCAAGACCGGGCAGCACTGTCAATCCAGCACAAGCGAGTCAGCCAGTTGATGGCCAACCTGAAGCTGCGGTAACCGACAACTAGAGAGGAAGCAAAGGAGATCGGAGGCTACAGGACTAAAGCATTTTTCCCTGTCTTCACGAAATTGCCATCAGAGGAAGGAGCCGGTGGAGTTGGAGGAGAAGAGCTCGGAGAAGGAAAGAGCAGCGATCGGAAGGAAAGAGCTGACTGGAGAATAGAGTGACTGACAAGCCGGCAAGGAAGCGTAAGAGTTGAGGGGGCGAAGATACATGCGCGAAGAGAAGATCGGTGAGAGGAAGTGAAATTTTGTGGATTAGAGCACTAACTTTGCCGCAGACTGAAGCTGGGTGGTGAGTGGATTGCGGATTATTTCTGACTATCTCTGGGACCGGAAGCGCAGCCATCGTAGAGACTTGCTTGAAGAACATCTGAAACAGCTGACTCATAACCTAATTGACAGTCTAGTACTGAGAAATACCATAGAGTCTAGCAGAGTCTGTGAAAAGGAAAAAACAACAACAACAACATATAAATAAAATAACAGCAACCGCTGGGCTCGGAGTGGGGGAAAAAAAGGATCGTATGAACTAGAAAATTTACTTTATCCTCATATACTTCTTGCTAAATTTCCTTAGGGAATCTGATATTTGGTTACTTTGGTTATTTGGTTATTCTGATACTTTTATTTAGACAATTATTATTTAGGTAAGTAGATAAAATTAATGTACTTCTAATGAATTGTATTGATATATTATTCTTAATACCCAATATAGCTAACTTATAGTATATTTATAGTATATATTACAGTATATTGATAATGTTTGAACAGATATAGGTCTTTATACCCAACATAATAATGGTGTTGACTCTGTGTGTGATTACCTTGCTCGGAATTAATTAAGAAAGTCAATTTATTATACTACTTAAATATTTTCCTCTGTGAAATCTTATAGTAGACACCTAATTATATTGAAATTAATATATTTCCAAGAAACCAATAGATTTAGGTTTGGATCAAGTTAAGCTTTGGTACTTAAAATTTTAAGACTACTGAGAGATATAGTCCAACCACATTAACTGTGATATTAATAATATATTAATAGTATCCTTCTAAAAGATTATTGAAAACAAATAAAAAGAGATCAAAGATAGGATTTAAGGAAGAGTCCCTGAACACATTGTGGCAAGTGTCACTGGATGGTCATCTGGAGAAATATAGAGAAAATATTAAGGGAGCATAAGTTGATTCTAAAAGAAATGGCAAGTTTGACCTCAACAATTGCCAAAACCAGTAAAAAAGTGCCATCTAACCCCACGTTGTCAATGGCGTCACCAGCGACCCAGAAATCACTAGAAGGTCTACAGAAAATGGATAAGCCTCCAGTAACCCCAACATTGCAAACGGTACAATCCTCCTTGCTATCAGTTCAAGAAACTATGCTAGCAATGCAAGAGAAATTACTGAATAGTCATTCTGAATTAAAATTAGATATCCATGCATTGGACTCGAAAATGAATGAGATCCAAGTCTCCATTGCTAAGAATGAAAATAGAATCCAAAAAGTAGAACAAAGGATCGAAAAAAACGAGGAGAAATTGGAAATAGTAGACCAAACCCTCTTGGCACAGAACAAGGAAACGGAAGACTCCCTGATACAACTTAAGATGGATAGGGCCTCTTTTTACCTTCGCTTTCAAAATATCATAGAAGATAAAGAGGAGGACCTGGGAGATAAGATGGCGGAGCTGATCGTGGAAGCCCTCCAACAAGATAAGCAGGAAATAATTAGAGAGATCGACGAGGTCTACAGAGTGCAAACAAATTATGTGAGAAGAAACAGGCTCCCGAGGGAGGTCCATATATGGTTTGTTAGAAAACGGGTGAGAGATATCTTATATAATATAGCTCGAGAGGAACAAATTACCTTTGGAGGAAAAGAGGTGAATATTCTAAAACAGGTTCCAAGAAGAGTGAGGGAAAGGAGGAAAAATTATAGATTTTTGACAAGCCAGCTAAATAGGAGAAACATAACATTCAGATGGCTCTTGCCAGAAGGGATGGTAATATCATGGCAGGGGAGGAAAATCAAAATTGACACCTTAAGCACAGCCCAAGAGTTTCTTGACCAGTTAAGAGGAGGTGAAGAAGAACAAATCAGCAAGGAGGACACTGAAACGGCGAATACGGAAGAAGAAACGTCTCAAGAACAAAGCACAAGGGAAGACATAGAAGACGAGAAGAAAAAAGAAGACACAGAAGAAAAAGGAAAAAAAATTAGACCAGTAAGAGCAGTAACTTTAAAGGCAAATAAAAACTAGAGACTAGACACTAATACTAGGAATGAACGGTATTAAAATCTTATCGTTAAATGTTAATGGCTTAAATGAATTTAAAAAGAGGAAGTTAATACTGTCAAAATTGGCTAAACAAAATCCAGACATAATCTGTATTCAGGAGGTTCATATAAAAAAAGATGAAGCACATTATTTAGAATACCGTATATACTCGCGTATAAGCCGAGTTTTTCAGCCCGTTTTTCAGCCTGAAAAACGCCCCCTAGGCTTATACGTGGGTCACAAAAAAAATGACTTTTTCCCTGCAAGCTAGGAAACAGCGGGAGAACGGGGTTTGCTTACCCCGCCCACTCCCAATCTATTGGGACTGCCTCCTGAGTTCCAGCTGATGGCTAGAGGAAAAAAAAAACTTTAAATTCTTGCCGTGGGGCTTCAAAGGCCCCCCCCTACAGCTGATCAGGGTTAAAAGAAAACAAATGAGAAAATCGGTGCCGGCTGCAAAAAGGTGCCTGCTGTAAAGAGCACATTTTTTTTTCTCCTTCCTTGTGCTGAAACCAAAAGCGAAACTAAAACAGCTTGTTGGCTTTGCTGTTTGCTAAGGGACATTTCTTTTTCCTCATCAAAAAAGGTTGGTGCAAACAATGGGAAATTTATGGCAAATGGCAAAAGAGGGGAGTTCAAGATTTTAAAACACAAAAGAAAAAAAGCTCTATTTAAATAGGGAATTGTAATAATTGAGATATTATTAATTGTATATTGTGTTGAAAGCAGAAATGGTTAAGTTGTGGTTTGGAAGAATATTGGGGAAAATTATTTGGTTTATTATTATTGGTAAATATAATTAATTGATTTGTAAGAAATTGGATTGCATGGAAATAATTGGAATATTCATGTTCATATTGATTAATATACAAAAAAGATAGTTAATTAATTGATTTATATTAAAATGTTGAATTTGTATTAAACAACTGTAATATTACATAATTAAGCAATGTGAGGATTGATATAAAAATAGATGACAATGGGAAGGGGTATAATATAGAATAGAAGGGAAAAATTGAATTTGATTAAGATTAGAGATGAGGATGAAGGGTAATATTGGTTTTTTAAAAAATAGATGAGGAATAAATATGGCAAAAAGGAAATATAGAAATTGTAAATTTAAGTGAAATGACTAAACACTGTTTAAATTTGTGAACCGGCCAAATATTCTGTTCAAAGAAAATACATTGTATGTTTGTATGTGTGTTTCTAATTATTGCTATTTATTCATATTTGTTCTCTTTTATTCTTTAAAGTTTAACAATTCATTCTTTATCTTAATATCTTTATATGTGTTTGAGGTTGGTTTTCTTCCCTTTCATCTTTTTTATTGTACAGCAATCTTTCTCCTCAAACCTACCACCTCTTTTCTTTCCTTCTTACTTTCTCTTCCCCCCTTCTTCTCCTCCCTACTTCCTCTTCCTTTCTCCTTCTCATCCTCTCTTCCTCCCTCTCCTTTTATGCACATGGACTCCTTTTATGCACATGGACTACTCAGAGGGCTGAAAAAGTTATTTTTGACTGGTCCTCGCACTTGTGACCAGTCCTTGAACTTACGACTGTCCTCACATTTTACGTTTTGGCCCTATCTTGTCACCATGGTGAAGAGAAGCAGTTGTGAAATGAGTGACACCGTTTTTAAGAATGCTACAATGGGCATAAATGATGACCAGTCATAAGTGCGAAGACCGGTCAAAAGTGCGAGGACCTGTCAGAAATCACTTTTTTCAACCCTTTGAGTAGTCCTTTTGTGCACATGGACTACTCAGAGGGCTGAAAAAGTTATTTTTGACTGGTCCTCACACTTGTGACCAGTCCTCGAACTTCTGACTGGTCCTCACACTTATGACCATCCTCACATTTATGCCCGTGCAGCATTCTTAAAACCATGTCACTCATTTCACAACTGCTTCTCTTCACCATGGTGACAAGATAGGGCAAAAACGTAAAACCAGTCGTAAGTTTGAGGACTGGTCACAAGTGCGAGGACCAGTCAAAAATTACTTTTTCAGCCCTCTGAGTAGTCCATGTGCACAAAAGGACTACCCAGAGGGCTGAAAAAAGTGATTTCTGACAGGTCCTCGCACTTTTGACCAGTCTTTTTTTATTTTGAAATTTACCAGTAGCCGCTGCATTTTCCACCCCCGGCTTATATGTGAGTCAACAAGTTTTCCCAGTTTTTTGGGGTAAAATTGGGGGGGTCGGCTTATATGCGGGTCGGCTTATACACGAGTATATACGGTATACTAAATTTGGTAAAGTATTTGTGTCACTAGCTAAGAAAAAGAAAAGAGGGGTAGCTATATATGTTAAGAAAGGGATAGAAGCAGAATGCAAGTATAAAGATGAAAAAGGGAGAATACTAATAGTGGAAATAATGAGAGGTATCTCGAAAGTGTTGTTGGTAGGGGTGTATGCCCCAAATAAAAAACAAGGGAAATTTTATTGCAAATTGCATGAACAGCTCGCAAAATGGGCTCAGAATGAAATATGTATGCTAGGGGATTTCAGTGGAATTGTTGACCAGAACAAAGATTATAAAAGTGATAAAATTAGGAAAAATAAAAGATCTCCCCTACCTAAAAGCTTCTTTGATTTAGTCGATGAAATAAATTTAATAGATATGTGGCGCACATTACATCCCCATGATAAACAGATATGGCTTGGGCCACCAGGAAATTAGGACTGGAAATTAAAAAAGTTGATATATGTACAAATGCCTGGGCTGACCATAAGCTCCTTGAAATTAACTGGCACTATGTGAATAAGAGGAAACAACCGAGATGGAGTCTAAGGACGAATTTGTTAAAAGATAAAGAGTTCCTATTAAAATTGAATGAAGAAGTAAAGCAATTTTTTATTGAAAATGGGAAACAAGACACGGCTAGAGAAATTGTTTGGGACACCATGAAAGCTTATGTAAGAGGGATAGCCATTTCGCACACGGAGTTTAAAAATAAAGAAGAACGGAGGGCTAGGGAAGGTTACACTAAAACTTTAGTAGAAGCTGAAAAGGAATTACAACAAAACCCAGGTGATGAGGCGGTTAAACAAAGGTGGTTGATGGTGAGACACAGAATGAATATGTTGGACCAGGAGGAGATGGCGCAAAAAATAAAGAGATCTAAACACTACTGCTTTGAAAATGCCAACAAGTCGGTAAGATAGCTTGCCTATAAATTAAAAAAAGAGAAGGAAAAAAATCAGATATTGGTACTAGAAGACTCTAAAGGTAATCTTCTAACAAAGGAAGAGGATAAATTAGAAAGCACAAGAAAATTCTTTGAAAACCTATATAAAGATGAAGGAATCGAACCAAACAAGGTGGTACAATATTTGATGGATGCTAGCCTACCCCAAATCACAGAAGAAGAAAGAGAAATGCTGAATAAAAAAATCACAGTAGAGGAATTAAAAACAGCCCTTTCTAAAATAAAAAAAAACAAATCTCCAGGTCCAGATGGTCTTCCTGAGGAATTTTATGTAAAACTTGATGAAACACTGAACTTAGAGTTATTAGAAGTATTTAATGAGGCTTTGGTTGGCTCAACAATTCCAGATACTTGGAGGGAAGCATACTTGACGCTTATATTGAAAGAAGGTGCCGACCCAAAACGAATAGCAAATTATAGGCCCATCTCCCTTCTAAATTCTGATTACAAACTGTTTATGAGCATAATAGCAGAGAGGGTCAAAAAAATCTTAAATTCTTGGATCCATAAAGATCAGAATGGATTTCTCCCGGGGAGACAAATTAGGGACAATTTGAGAATAGTGCTAAATATTATAGAATACTATGAACAACATCCCGAAAAACAGCTGGCGTTAATGTTTGTCGACGCCCAAAAGGCTTTTGACAACTTAAACTGGAGCTTCATGATTAACCAAATCAACTTAATAGGATTTGGGACAAATTTCAGGAAGATGATTCAAAATATTTGCTATAAACAGAGGGCCAACATATTAATGAATGGGGATAAGACTCAGATATTTCAGATTCAAAAAGGAGTAAGGCAGGGATGCCCCCTATCCCCCTTACTCTATATCTTGGCGTTAGAGGTGCTACTTAGAAAGATTAGAGCTGACAAAGAAATCAAAGGAGCCAAGATTAGGAAGGAAATATATAAAACGCAAGCCTTTGCGGATGACGTAGCCCTCATAATAGAAGATCCACTAGAAACGGGACCAAGAATATTGCAAGAAATACAAAAGTATGGTCAAGTGGCTGGCCTTAAACTTAATAGGGAAAAAACTAAAATAATAGTGAAAAATATAGATACACAGAAAAAGGAATTGGAAGATCTATTAGGCCTCCAGGTAGTCAAGAAAGTAAAATACCTGGGAATTTGGATTACTGTGAGATTTTCATCACTAAAAGATGACAACTACACTCCACTACTGCAAAAAATACATCAAGACTTAAAAAGTTGGGAAAAACTAAAACTGTCTTTGATAGGTAAAATAGTGGCAATTAAAATGAACATTCTACCTAAAATATTATTTCTGTTTCAAAATATCCCACTGACTCTAGACAAAAATTTCTT
>WNWU01013452.1:835-45119 GCA_012654045.1 Ptyas mucosa
CATTCCATTCCATTCCATTCCATTCCATTCCATTCCATTCCATTCCAATACAACCACCATAAATCATAAGATACAATACTGAGTGATAGTCATAAGATACTAAATAAAAGCAATCAACATAATCATAAAATACAAACAATAAAGTGATACTGGTAATCATAAGATGCTAAAGGAATAGCTCCATGATGGCGAACCTATGGCACAAGTGCCAGAGGTGGCATGCAGAGCCCTCTCTGTGAGCACACGTGCTGTTGCCAGCTGCTCTTCTGGTTTCCAGTGCACACCTGCACGCCGGCCAATTGCTCTTCACAGGTGTCAGAGCTCCTGAAAATGGCCTGAAAAACGGCCTGAAAAACAGCCTGAAAATGCCCCCCCCCAAACAACCTGAAAAACAGCCCAAAACGGCCCAAAACCAGGCATGTGCACACCGGCCAGCTGGTCTTTGGGTTTCCGGCACTCAGGCACACACCCACGCCCACACATGCATGTTCTGGTTTGGGCACTCGGTGCCAAAAAGGTTCGCCATCACTGTCCTAGGGCATAAAACTTTTTTTTTTTTAAATTACTTATTTAGCAGAATAATGGCATGGGGGGGGCTATCTCTGGGTCTAGTTGTTTTGGTGTGCAATGCCCTATAACCGTGATTGTGAACCTATGGCACATGTGCCACGTGTAGCCATATTGGTGGGCACGCCAGCTCAGCTCTGGCGTGCATGCGTGTATTGATCAGCTAATTTTCGGGCCTTCTGGGCCCACCAGAAGTAGAGAAACAGGCTGTTTCCTGCCTCCGGAAGGCCTGGGAGGGATGGGAGTGGGGAAGGCCTGTTTTTTTTCTCACCTGGCTCCAGATCCTCTGTGTGTCTCTGGGGAGGGCAAAAACAGCCTTTCCCACTCCCTTAGAGGCCCTCTGGAGCCCTGAAAGGGCCCATTTCCCAACTCCCGGTGGGACAGGAAGTGACTTTTTTGCTGTCCGCAGCCTCCAGAGACTTCTAGAGAGGCACAGGGTGGAGCGCATAGAATTATGAGTGTGTGCACACACGTGCGCGAACCTCCCCCGCTTTCCCCCACTCCTGGCAAGTGACGGCAAAAAGGTTAGCTATCACTGCCCTATAACATCATCTTTAGGGAAGAAATTTAAACAGTTTATGTCCAGAATGTTAGGGGTCTGTAGATACTTTCACAACCCTCTTTCTGGCTCATGCAGTATACATGTCGTCAATGGAAGGCAGGTATATAAATTGCTATATTGCGACTTCCGGTTGAGCCAGCGGCATCGCCAGACGCTTCTTTTGAAGCGCCAGCCCCAGATTCCGTAGAACCGCAAGAACAGCGAAAATCGGCTGTCTTGCGGTTTGGAATCCTTCCCCCCAGGAAGAAGGGGGGAAGGAGAGCAGACGGGTGGGGTAGAGCTCCCTGAGGGCACCAGATTTACCTAATAATCTGGTGCTCGAAGATGAGAGCTCCCTGTGAAGCCTGTCAAAAGCTCCGGACCTGGGATGCCTCTGACTGGGAAGTCTTTCCCTGTCAGAACTAGATGCCGCGGCCACCCCATCAAACAACTTTAAACAAATACCTTTGAATCAAGTTGGCAGAGCACAAGTTGCACGAAGGAAACAGCAAGTATTTTTTTTTCTCTTTTTCTAACTCCAGGGACTTACTTTCTTAAAAGATTTCTCTTAAGTGGAAAGTGAAAGCAAGATGGCGTTTGAGTTTCAACAGGGCGTGAAGAAGTGAAAGTTAAAAATAATTATTGATAAGCCCCTGTTTGAAACGTAAAACTCCTTTTTGAAAAGTGGATGGAATAAGAAAGGATGTAATAATAATAACTCAAGCAGCAATATAAATTAAAAAGTCTTTTTTTTCTTTTTTCTTCTTGAAATTCTTTTTTTTCTTTTCTTTTCTTTTTCCCCGTCCTTCTGGAGGGGAAGGAAGAAGGGGGGCAGGATGGCTGGGCTTCTCGAAAACAAAGAAAGGAAAGGAGGGTTATTTAACTCTCAATGGTCTGAATTTGAGGAAGCTTTGAGTTCAATTACCTCTGCTTTATTGAAAAGAATTGATACTATATTTCAAGCTTCTCAAGCTGGAAACAATGAAATACATGGAAATACTGAGTCACAATCAAGCAGTGGGGGATCGAGTCAAGAGCTGGGAAAGGAAAAAAAACAACAAAAGACCATAGCAGATTTTACAGAAGAGAGAAAGTTGAAGGTTGAGCAGGAGCAAGAAGCTCTGCAAGCTGATGACTTGTTTTCAGAAGAACCCATATTTCTGCAAAAAGTTTATAATATCCAATCCCAAAAACCGCAAATCCCTGCTGGAGTTAAAAAAGGCAGAGGGATCAAAGTCAAGAAGAAAGTTCGTAAAAAGGAAAAGAAGAAAGCCTGGAGAAATGGAAAATAACCCTGCTTGACGAGATGATGGTCCTTAAAAAGCATTGTTTAAATGTTTAAAGACTTTGAACTTTTGGGGGGGGAGAAAAAAAAAATACTACACAGCAATTCAATGCCAGTTAACCAAGTGATGGACGATGAGGAAGCAATTTATAGTTGTATTGGAATATTTTGAGAAGAATAAACAGATCACAGCAATGCTGGTGTGTTGGGTTGTGAAATATGCCCTGACTTGAAGGAATTGGAATATTTTATTAAGGACTGTGATAAATCTGGATTTAACTGTAAACGTAGAAGTCTCATTGAATATACTAAATCGGAGCTTTCTGTTTGATGGTAATAAATATAAGGCAAAAGGACTATGGATCTAGAGCAATTGCAGTTGATCTGGTGGTTTCCTTAATACGCTTGATGGATCTACTAATCTAGTTTTGACTGGATTTGATGGATATTACTACAATTATAATTATAAAGTCACTCGGGGGGGGTTTTATAAAGAAGCAAATTACTATTTAGGTGGTTAGACGCAAATGATGAAGATATTCTATATGCTGTTGGAAGATGTGAAGACAAGAAGATTAGCAACTGGTTTAATCTAGTATGAAGAATTAAAATGTTTGATATAGTTATTAAATGATGTTTTATCTGTATTGATAAATTTATAAGAGGTTTGATTGTTATACTCCTTTTTTGATTAAAAACTTTATTATTATTGTTTTAAGTGTTTTAACTATAAATGGACCTTGATGGTTTAAAAATGGAGGACGGAAGATTTTATATAGTATTCTATTTTAAATTTGGGGTTTTTTTTTTTTTTTTTTGACTGAGGGTTTTTTATTTTTCTTTGTTGTTGGGTTTTCTTTTTCTGTTTTAAATGAAAGAAGTTACAAAATATTTTGTTAGATTGTGTAGACTTAATAATTTGCTAAGTATTAATTAGTTATACTGAGTAATGATAGTTGTGATTACGTAATATTTAATTGTTTTATTAACTGCTGTAACTATAAATGGAGACATGGAGATTGATTTTGTCGAATTAGATGGAATGAGAAGAAAAGAAGACTTGCTTTCCTTTAATTTACTTGTTTAATGATTAGGATTATGATAAGTGTGAAATGGAGTTTAACTTAGAGAATTTGAGCTGTATTTTATCATGTACTTGTATTTGCTCTGGGAAGTCCGGGGGGTGGTGGGGGAGGGGGGAGAAAATGTATGTAAAAATTTTATTAAAAAACTTTTTCAATAAAAAAAAATAAATTGCTATATTGTATATAATTTCTTATGTGTTATATAATTTTGCTTTTGTTTTTAATGGAATAGTGACATGTCCACCAGGTAGATACAGTGCAAAATATGGAACAAACTGTATTTTGTGTCCTGCTGGATCCTATAATGGAAAATATGGCCAGGTAGCTTGTGAAAATTGTCCAAAACACCAAAGCAGTGATGGAAAAGGTGCAGTCACAGAAAAAAAATGTCATAGTAAGTTATCCAATACAATGTGTATGGATTCAACTTCTCTTTATTGGTGAATTATATTCACAAATAGGCCAAAACAAGTTAACTGCAAGTGTTCAAGCAGTTGTGCAGCATATTGGAACTCATGACAGATTTTTTAACCAAATACTTAATTCAGCTTTGATTTTCATGTAAATTGTTTTTCTTACTTTTTATGCATCATCACTAGCATAAAATCAAATCTTTCCAGGCATTTGCTAATTTTCCTTGAGTCCGTCTAGAAACATAACATATAAGAAATGGTGGAAAATATTTGTAGCATGGGTGGTAGATGTTGGTAGTAGTTTTTTCTCTGAGCTGGTTGTTTAGTTTCCAAACGTTTCATCACCAGACTAGGTAACATCATCATCAGAAATTAAATTGAAGTGTCTTGTTTCAGTTCTCTTCTGCTTTTATAGTTCTTATGCAGTCAGTTGGCCACGTGACTGACTGGTCACAGCATGTGAAGGTCACCTTGTGGTGACATCATGCTGGCTGGCCACAAGACTGACTGGTTATGCCATGTGAGATCATCTCACAAGCATCAGGGATTTGTACTCATGTCACAAGCATAGTTTACAGCCCTAGAATTTCCTTGTGTCTCCCACATAAGTACTGACCAAGTCAAAGTACTTTATTATTCCAAGCTCAGATTTGAGCTGCTATAAAATTAGAAAAGCTCCATGATTTAAACACTGGAGCTTTCTACTGATAGATTCTGTATAAAATGTAGTGATAGCCTCAGTTTCTTGCTGAGTATGTGAATAATATTGATGAAATTTATTATACATAAATTTATATATATTTGTGAAAACAGCTTGACAAAATATTAGAAATCTAGGGCCTAATCAGGGCACAGCAGCCTAAAAAGACAAAGTGCACCGAGTTCTAGAGCAGTATGGTAAGCTGAGCACAATTCTGCTTTGTGAATACCCACGAACATAGCTAAAATAGAAGCCAGTGAAAGGATTGACTCCTCAGAACTCCCCTCTGGGTAATTGATACGTTTGACTCCATACAGATTCTCTTTGTGAAGAAATTGCAAAATGGCATTCTCCAGTAGAAATTGCAAAATGGCATTCTCCAGTAGATTTGAAAGGACTGGGTGGCCTTAGGAATATCCAACTTGCCTAAGTCACTCTTGGCACCTTTCAAAGAGATATTGAATTCATCTACTTTATCTCTTAATTACTTTAGGAAGTTGCTTATTACTGATTTCTTTGGAGTTAAGTTTCTGAATGGCAAGATGTACTACATCGGGAAATTTTATTTCTATCATAGATGAAAGAAGCTCTGAATAAATGTAAGATTAACAAAAGAAGCTTTAATTTTTAGAATACAGCAAAAAGGGACAAAATGTCAATTTTGGACTGTTAAGGGCGAGATGGACTTGAAAGAATATTCCTTTGTGGTGCTTGAAATTTTATAAAACACTAGATGAAATCTTCAAAAGTAATTGTTAGAAAATTTCCCATGGGAAACTTGGTTGATTGGAAAATAAACAATAAGAGGGAACTTGAAAGAGAGAACAATTAATATAATGAAGAAACACTGTAGAACAAATAGACTTTAGGGGAATAATTTACTCAAAAATTACAATGTTTTTTGTTTCTGTTTTTCAGAAATTGTACCAATGTGGATGGCCTTTTTAATATCTTCCACAGCAACTAGTGTTTTTCTTGGGACAATATGGATGTAAGAAACTTATTCTATTTTGAATGTTGATAAACATCTTAAATGTTATTTATCAGTATAACCTCTGCATCCCCTTGTTTCAGCAGCTGAAGAAAGTCAGTTTTGTTGAATTGAATTTGGTAAATTGAATTCAGTAAATGCAATCCATGAAACTATGTAAAGCAGATAGTAATTTTCTCTTTAATTCCCACCTCTAGAATTTTATACTATTTCATCAACCACAATTTAAGAACATTTACATAGCAAGCTGAATGATACAAAGTTTCCTATTACAGGTAGTCCTTACCTAACAACCAAAGTTTCTGTTGTTAAGCAAGACATTTGTTAAGTGAAATTTTGCCCCATTTTATGACTCTTCTTGCAAGCAGTTGTTAAGTGATTATTCCAGTTGCTCAATTGATAACATGGTTGTTAAGTGAATCTGGCTTTCCCATTGACAGCTTGTCAGAAGTTGCAAAATGTCATCACATGATCCAGGGAAAATGCATAAATATGAGTCAGTTGCCAAGCATCTGAATTTTGATCATGTGACCATGGGGATGCTGCAACGATAGCAAGTATGAAAAATTGCTGTAAGTCACTTTTTTTCTAGTTGCCATGTGGTGGCTGCAGTGCTTTTTGGCTGGAATTGATAGGATTAGTTGAGGTAAGGCAGTGTCATCTTCATGGTGCAAATTGCCTACTTTATGTACTCCTAATACCTCATAGATTCCATCAAATTTTATCAAGCCCGGGGTATCAATATGAAAAACATATATAACTGCTTTGCATTCTGGAAGTATTTTGGGATGCAAATGTGATACACAATAATAATTTTAACTCCTCTTCATATAAGGAGTACAAATGAAAACTTGTAATCCTGATGAATCTGATAATTAAAAATAAAAAATAGGCATCCAGCTTAATACTGATCATTACCACTATATGTCCATGTTTTACCCATGAGTTTTGCCATGCTGTATGAATACAAATGGTAAAAATAAAAACAGAACAGCCCAGCTAACCCAAGAAAAGTAGTTCTGTGCAAGTGCAAAAACCCTTTTTGACCGAATTGTTTGACTGTTGCTTAGAAGCTTCTCTTTGGATAGCTGAATCTCTATACAATTGCAATCAGAACCTTTATTCATAAATTGGCTATATAGCAATATTTATACCAAAGCATTACCTATAGTTAATTTCATCAATCCAATTTTCTTGGTTGACAGTTTTATGTAACACATTAAACTAAAAGGTGGCTGGCTGGCTTGTGATTCAGTTTGAAAAGAACCATATAGATGGTTTATCTATTTTCTGTATTTATTTTGGCTTATTTCATCCTGTTTCATATGTACATACATTCATACACATGAGGGGTGTGTTCTACTTACCTTTACTACTGGTTCTCATCATGCGCGCACATGCACTCTTCTGCGCATGTGCAGATTGCCTATGATGATGTCCGGGTCAGTGGGCAGAGCCTCCCACTGGTTTTACCACCAGTTCTTGCAAACCGGTCCAAACCAGGGGCAACCCACCACTGATACACATACATATAAAACATATAGACAGAAAATACTATTAAAGACAAAACAGAACATCCTGCCCCTTCCATAGAAATAGTATCCCCAATACAAGGCATACCAGATTTAAAAAATCAATATCTTTTGCCTCTATATAGGCAAAATATCACTTATATTGGTAAGCTAAAAATGTGGGATAGACAGCATCATCACCAGATGGATTTGTACCTTGTTGACAAACCACACTCAACGTGTAGTTCTTAATGGAACTACATCTACACGGAGGGAAGTAAAAAGTGGGGTACCCCAAGGTATTTTAGAACTACTTAATGGAACTACATCTACACGGAGGGAAGTAAAAAGTGGGGTACTGAGCATTTTAGGCCCAGTATTCTTCAATATTTTCATAAATGATTTAGATGAGGGAATAAAAGGGGAACTCATCAAATCTGTAGATTACACTAAACTGGCAGGAATCGCCAACACCCCAGAAGATAGGCTCAAAATCCAGATGGATCTTGATAGACTTGAACACTGAACCCAAAATGAAATTCAACGTAGAGAAAGGTTTTACACTTAGGCAAGAAAACCAAATTACAGGTACAGGCTATGTGAAACCTGGCTCAATAGCAGTAACTGTGAGAAGGATCTTGGAGTCCTAATGGAACTTAAATATGAGCCAGTACTGTGTGGTAACATCTACATGGTAACAGCCAAAAAGGACAATGAAATCTTAAATTGCATTAACAGAGGGATAGAATCAAGACCATGTGAAATACTAGTATTGTTTTATAAAGTCTTAATAAGACCACACTTAGAACACTGTATCCAGTTTTGGTCAACATATTATAAAAAATGTTGAGTCTCTGGAAAGAGTGCAGAAAAGGGCAACAAAGATGATTAGAGGTCTGGAGTCTAAGACATATGAAGAATGATTGCAGGAATTAGATATATCTGTTCTAGTGCAAAGAAGGACTAGGGGCAACATGATAGCAGAGTTCCAATATTTGAGGGGCTACCATAAAGAGGGAAATCTATTTTCCAAAGCATCAGAAGGCAAGACAAGAAAGATGGATGGAAACTAATTAAGGAAAGAAGCAATCTCGAACTAAGGAGAAATTTCCTGTCAGCGAGAACAATCAACCAGTGAAATGGCTTTCCTTCAGAATGTGTAAGTGCTCCATCACTGGAAGCTTTTAAAAGGAGACTGGACAGCCATCTGCCTCAAATGGTATAGGCCAGGGTCACCTGCATGAGCAGGGGTTTGAACTAGGAGATTTCCAAGGTCCCTTCCAATTTTATTATTCCTAAAGCCCCAGTCCCCCCCTCCCCCCCCACCACAATAATAATGGCTGTTGGTTTTCCATAAAATTGGAATAAAGCCATAGGGGAAAAGTATGGCATATGATACTTTAAGCATATAATTATTATTATTTCTATTTTATCTTCTTAAGTCTTCTGGTCTTAATGTTTTTAAGCTGCCCAGAGTTGCTTAAAATTGCTTCCGAACAAGATGGTTGGCACATTGATCAACTAATCAATCAATCCATCCATACAATAAATAAACAGAACGGGTTTATGCCAAATTGGCATTATGCCAATGCCAAACTACAATTTTGCAAATATTAAGTGGTATCAGGTTCCATCCTATATTTCAGTACATTGTTTTTATCTTTCTATCTAATTTCAAATCAAATTATATGGCCTGGCTTTATATGAATAGTTCATCAATTTTCATTTATAATTCTAACTTTTTTCTAAATAATTCTTACAGGATCATAATAAATTGCTGCAAAAAAACAATAGCAGTTCAATACATAAAAGAAGCGGAATCTCAGCTTAAGAAGAGATTGCAAACATTTGCCAACATTGCAAGTGATACAGAAATTCAAGAACAAAGAAATAAATTAAGTCCAATCAAACAACAAAGAAATAAGATTAGCTTTTTAGAAGAAGAATCTATAGGATTACTAAGCAATGGTGAAATAACAGAAGCATCCACAGATGATACAAGTCTATCTCTTGATCAAATGGGACCAGGGGAATTTGAAATTAATTTTGGAAAGAAGTCATCAATCACTTTGGAAAACAACAGTAATTTCTTTACAAATGCTCCAGAACACACCCAGCAGAGCTTAATTAATATAATGAAGCATAAGCAATCCTAGCTGCTGTGATATCAGCCATTGGCAGGATTTTATTTTAAAAAGTACTTTGAAATGAATTATGTTACTTAAAAAGTGTTAAATTAAAACTTTAAACATATATTTAAAAATGGCAAATTAACCAGATTAAATATGAAATTGTTATGGAACATTAGATCTTTTTTGAAAAGAAATTATCCAATGAAAATCTGAACTAAGATTTTTTTTAAGCCCTATGGAAAAAAGAAGTGGCACAGAATCCGATGGTGGGCCAAAAGAGCTAAGAATTTAAAAAATACATTTCTGGTTCTGTAACCTGACAAACTTGCTTATCTATCATTCACTGTTAATAAGTAAAGACAAAAGCTTAGAACAGAATCCATTAAATGCTTAGAATATTTTGTCAATTTTAAACATTTCTTATTTTCAAATTATCCAATTTTTTCTAATTTATTGAGTTATATTGTTCTTATAAATGCAGCATGTTTCATATATAGAATTTTCAATCCTGATGGGACTTTATGCAGTGAGTTTTCTTCACTGCAGCTGCCCAAAATTCAGACATTTCAGAAACAAAACATGGTTATGTTGCAGCTCTGTGCACTTTGAGAATGTGTGACAATATTGGAAAAGATGCATATGATTATTAGTATAAGAACAAAACCATCAATATAAAAGTGTACCATTTTTATGAAATTATACATTTGTAAATAAGGCATAAGATATAAAAATATTTTATTAAAATAAAAGCTTTGATATTACATTGCAAAGACTTCTTATTTATAAGAATCAAAATAAGACAATAGCAACAAATTATTGCTAACAGAAATGCTAAAATAGTTTTCATTTTTTTTAATATTTAACAATTTGGCACAGTTGGTGCTATCCATACTTCAAAATGACTTCTAATAATACTGATAACAAAATATTAGAAAAGATCAGGTGCACAAAAAATGTAAGAGATCCAGTAGATTATAATGTAGTAAATCTCTATTTAGCACCTGAAGAGCTTCTGTTTATGATTTGTACAAAAACTTTCCTGTTGGATTTTGTCCTCTGATTTAAAATACACACTTTGCATAAAATAGAAGTGTAATAGTATAAAATCTGTACCTAAGTATCTAATATAATATACAAATACTGCATTATTTTGAGTGACATTCACAAATATTTTAATCTATCATTTTCTAAGAAAGTCGGTGTAAACAATATTTGTTATTCAAGCTGCAGCTTTTATATATTTTAAACACAAAGAAAACTAGTTTAAAACATGACTGATAATGGGACAACAGTATTCGGCAAATCTTTCTGTGCACGAATAATTTTACTTCACATTCTTTGCAGAACAAGGCTCATGGCTATATACTTCATTATGTATTTACTTCCAGGAATATGATTCTAGGATTCTACATGAAAATGTATTCATTTTTGGTACATTTATTTAGTAGAAGCAGCAGCAATATTCAACAAAAATTAATTTTTAAAATGGATATTCTGAATAATATACCTCTAAACCAGGGCAGTGTTATTTCCATTGCACTGAGGGGTGCATGTGACATCCAGCTGTAGCTTTTGCACCCCTTCTCCAAAGTAATATAAAAATAATTTCTTAACTTTATAAAATACGTTTCAGCTGTGAAAATTATACACAAAATACATAAGTATGCAAGCACCTATTTCACCTTCAAAGAAAATGAAAACAATTATTTTAATCCAACCTTGCTTTTACAATAAACTGTTGGTATATGCAAAGTGGATGGTTCACATACACAAAACTATGCCCTGGATTAATCTTTCTTATATATAGATCATTTGACCTATATGCATGGGTTAAAAAAATAGAAATTGGCATGGACATATACACTATGGTATCCTTGCATAGCACAGAGAAAAACATATACTTTCATAATATGAGGAAAGCATATGTTATTTGGCATCTATGTTTTTAATTTTTCCGTCGCAGTTCTAATTCTGCTTAGTAACTTTCTTTGGATAAGCTAGGTTTAGAATTATTATATAAGACGGGAGAGGGGGATGGTAAAAATGCAACTGAGCATGTGGTTAATAAAAAAAGTAATGCTTTCAAAAAAATTGCCTGTCTTATACTAACATTTGGGTGCTGAGGTGCTGTTTAAGGCTTGTGACAGAAGAAAACTGAAAAATATATGCTAGAGTTATATCTGTTAATGAGTGTAAATATACACTCATTTAATATGTCCTGTTAATATTGTGAGTTTAAAATATCCAACAGCATTTAATAATTTATTGATTTAATTTATATCTTGCTTTGCCACTAAAATTATATGCATTAAGGCATCTAATGATCAAACATGGTTAAAACATTAAAACTATAATTTTAAAAAATAATGGAACACACCCATATGAAATTACAAGACTCACAATAACAGCAAGCTATCTGACTAAAAATTATTTTCCATCTACAGAGGCCTGAAGCCAGTTTAACTTCCCTTGCCAGGACATTCAAAAACCTTACAGTAGATATTTCCAAGCAAGCCTGACTGAACAAGGCTAAAAGAAGTGAGTGTGTGTACAGAAGCACCACAGTGATATTTTATGCTATCTTCATTACTGAAAAATTCTGTTATATTCAGGACTTGGTTATATTGTACAGCACTGTTTACTTGCTATTTTACAGTATATTAAAAATTAAGTTAATGCCAAATAATAATCCAATTTTGTAATTAAAATGCCACAGCTGGAATTCTGTGAAGCAATCCTTGTGGGCCTACAATTTGATCCACAGACTATGACATTGTTACTTCACTAGATTTGAATGTCTTTCGCAAAATAAATACTGAAGTCTACTTGAATATTTTTTTTTACTATGTATTGATAACTAAAAATATTAGCACAAGGTTCCAAAAGACCAAATAGTCTGCTAATATAACTTGACTACGGGAAGAAGACATCTTGAATGAAACTTCCACCTGGGCTGCAATAAGCGCTGAGAGAGGTACATGGGATGCTAAAGCAGGACTGTCAGAGTTGATCAATGATTCTATCTTTTCTGCTTCTTTATTGCATGCTTCAATCTAGGAAAACATAATACTGAATTTAGTGAGTAGTAAAAAGGACAGCATTATGGAAAATATGCAACTTTTGGCTTTATTGTCTAATCTTTTCAGAGTGCTTCTTTCATATAATAGAAAATAAAGTCAAAATTATCTTTTTTATAAATTCATTAAGAAAGATTTCCCTTCCCTCTGCCTTTTAGTGGCTCTGTTTGCAAACCTTCTTGACCAGATCAGCTTGTCAGCCCCTGGGTTGCCAGCCGCGCCGGGGCTGCCATTCAGGCGGGGAAGGAGAGCTGCCAGCTGCCAGCCGCCAAAGACTACAGCCACCAAACGCCTGCCAAATGCCCGTAAGCCACACAGCTGAGCCAAGAAGAGTGTGTAAACGCCACAGGCCCCCTGCCAAACTGCAGGGAAGACAGGCACATCCCTGAAAAGCCTGCCGCATCTACTTTAGTAAATTTAGTAGTTTAGTAAAATTAAATGCAAAAAAATTAATATATTACCTGAAGAGGCTTAGGATTCTGATCAACGGGAATGATAAGAATTATAAGTTCAGATTCTATGCTGAAGTATCCAAAAACATCACACTGTGGTACAGAAACATGGAGACGGATCTTTTGAAGTATTTCAAAGACTGTGATTGGCTTTTGATTGGTTATCTACAAAAAATCCCCACAAATATTTTAAAATTTATAATGTTTTACAAAATTTTCCAGTATCCCTAATATAACAGTACAGTACACGTATTTTATAGCAGGTGAATTACTTTCTCTAAAATAGATATCCTCATAAAATAACATGAGCACATTTGAACTTTGGCTGGGCTTTTGGTATACTTGACCAACAGTGTAAAATATGACTGGAATTGTCTTTATCATTAGCAGAGAATGTTACATATGATATAAGTTCAGAGCCCAACCCTTTCTTATTTATATGAAAAGCCTCACTTGGTCAAAGCCATGATGAAATTCATAATCCCATCAGAAGACAACAGTGATTCATGTATGAGGGGCACATAATATGGGTTTGTAACTTGTTAATTAAATTAGTTAAATTTTAGTTTAACTTACTTCTCTCTTTTATGAGGATTTATCAAATTACTATAGACTGGAATGTAGGAAAACTGTTTATCCTGTCACTGTATGGATTGAGTGATAGCTTCTAATTCCTAAATTGAAAACATAAACTACAGAAGAATGGTGGATACTATTTCCTGATAAGAAAAACTTTGTTAGTGCAAAACTGCCATCTGGTATGTTTCTTCATGAAATTCAAACAACCTTTGTAGTTAATTTACTGTGCAAAGGAGGTTACTTTTATCCTGTCCAATCAACTTTCCTCTTGCATTTTCTTTGTTGTGTTAGTTATAAAAGGGAATGTAAGTTGTATCTTGACATTCTCCCTTTTCATAGGGAGATCCCACTTTATCCAGGTCCTAGTTATCATCTAAGCACATCAGGAACCTATTTAATCTCTCATTTGCTGCAGAGTTTGTTACAAAGTAGATGTCAGGGTAGCTAAAGTCCCCCATTACTACAGTGGTGTGTTTCCTGCACTCCTCAGCTGGTTAGCAAAGAATTCATTTATTTTCTCTACTTAGTTGGGTGCATCTGGTACATACCTATAGAAATATCATTCCTTTTTCCTCTATAACAGAATAACATAGTTGAAAGGGACCTTTCTAGTCCAACCCCTGGTCAAGCAAGAGAGACTATACTACCAACAATTGGCAGTCCAATTTCTTCTTAAAAACTTTCAGTGATGGAGCACCCACAACCTCAAGAGGCAAGCCATTCCACTGATTTATTGTTCTCATTGACAGGAAATTTCTCCTTAATTCTAGGTTGGATATCTCTTTGATACGTTTCCAACCATTACTTCTTGTTCTGCCCTCAAGTGTTTTGAAGAATAGATCAAACCCCTCTTCTCTGTGACAGTCCTTCAAGCAAGGAAGACTGCTTTTATCACCCTCAATACTCCCCTTCATTAAACTAGACATACTCAAATCCCACAATCATTCATTGTATCTTTAGCTTCCAATCCCCTAATTTTGTTTGTTGTTCTTCTCTGCACTTTCTAGAGTCCCAACATCTTTTTGTACTGTGGTGACCAAAACTGGATGCAGTATTCCAAGTGTGGGCTCACCAGTGTAGTATAAAGAGGTACTAACATTTCATGTGACCTTTCCTGTTTGCTCATAGTTTCTTGATATTGTTCTTGGCTCTGTGCTGCATCGTTCATCTCAACATGAAACATGGGAAAGCAATAATAATTTGTGGGCTTGATCATTTTGGTAAGTCTCTCTCTCACATCTTTGTTCCTTTCATTTGGAAGACAACATGCTTCCTTTGATAAATTATTTGGTCAACAAATTGCTGATTCTCTTCCTCTGAGAAATGAGTTGTCAATCACCAACACATGATTTTTTTTTCCTTTGGGAAGTCTGAGCTATTTTTCTTTCTGTCATTGAAACATTTGATGATTTGTAATTTTTTCCAGCTGTCTTAATTCTCCATGGATTCAGGACATATTGTGCCACTACATGCCCTGTTCAGCCATTTGAGAAAGGAGACATGGACACCACAAAAGAGACAAAGTTGGGGACTTTGCAAAGAAGCAACTTGGCCAGTTAGTGAATTAAATAAAAGTAATATTTTATACTTCTCTCATGCCAAATGTGAATAATCTTCAGGCCTTGTATGCTAAAACCCCCCCCCCATTCCTGTCATTTATTTTTTTCCATAGCAACTGAATGTGTGTGTTTTTGTGTTTGTGTATCAAGAAAGAGGTCAATTCAAAGTGGCAAACATCAAATATTCCTGCCATCTATTTTCATCATAGCAATACAGCAACAAACTTGTGCGGTGGGTTGGGCTGAGAGAGTGATTGGCCAAAGTCACTCAGCTGATTCTTGCCAAAAGGAGACTTAGAATTCACAGTCTCTTGGTATTATTTTAACTGTAAAATCAGATAAAGGATAATAAAGAGCAACTAAAGCTGCCTGAATTTGGATAGCCACAAATAACTCTGCTAGTTATTGTTCAGAGGAAGTCCTTGCTTAACAACCATTCATTTGGCAACTAAACAAAGTTGCAATAGTGTTGAACGAATGCTACTTACACTTGAATGTTATTTATATATAAAGTTATAATTGTTACAGCACCCCCAGGGACATATGATCAAGATCTGAATACTTAGCAGACTGCCTTCAGAAGTTGTGGGTGCTCCAACACGGATGGCTTTAAGAAGAGACTGGACAGCCATTTGTCTGAAATGGTGTAGGGTCCCTTGCTTGAACAGAGGTTTGGACTAGAAGACCTTCAAGATCTCTTCCAACTCTGTTATTCTGTTATAACTGCAAGGTGTGCTTCAACTCCCCCTACTCAGCTTCTCCTCCCCAGGTTTGCTTTTGCTACCCTGCACACTCCACTGCCTTTGGCTCATAAAGAGTTATCTGAACAGGCCTGGTCAACAACAAGCAGAAGATGTCAAAGGTCAGCTGGGATCAACAAAGGTGGAAGAATGCAGGGCAGTAGAGATACAAGGCAGAGTTCTGGATGACAGGGGTGCAGCCAAGTGGAGGTGAGAGTGGAAGGGTAGGAGAAGTGTGAGATATTCGCCTAATGATGAGGTAGTCCTGGCCTAACAACTGCAACCAGGACTATTATATAATGATGCAGTGCCATGATTATTTTATCATTGTTTAGTGACAGAAATTCCAGTCCCAATTAGGATTGTTAAGCAAGGGCTCCTTTACATTTTTCTCAGGTTTGACAGGGCTTGTAAATCAACTTTATAACTTCCCACATCCTTTTTGTATTATTTTATTGCTTATTTATTAATATTTATTTGTATTTTGTTACCGTTTTAAAAGTTATGCTATTCTGATTGATAGTTAAATTATTTTTCTTCCTTGTTGTAGATATGTAGCCTGAGCAAGTATCTCAGTATTTTCTGTTTTCAATCTATAGTTCTTCCTATGTATTTCTCCTAACTATTCTAATATTCTCAATTCATCTTTGGAAATTTTTCATAGTGATTTCCTTTATGTCATTTAATGATTGCAATAATGTCTTTCAGTCTCTATCACAAATAAATAGATAAAAAAAGAATAACAACTTAAAGGGAAAGGTGGACCTGCTCAATGGCGAAGAAATTCTGGGCGAAAGTAAAAAGTGGATAGAGGAAATAATTCAGAATTCAATAAAGGGAGAACCTGAGCAGTTTCTACTAGGGATTTCCATAGAAAACTATACTAAGGAAATATATTATTTAATATTACATATACTGACAGCAGGCCGCATAGTCTATGCACAAAATTGGAAGAAGGAAAACTTACCATCAGAAGAAGATTTAATTAGGAAAATCTTAAGAGTGTGCAGAGATGAACAAATTAACGAAAGAAATCAAGGAGAAAGAGGATACAGAATATTATGAAGTGTGGTGTAGGTGGTATGAATGATTGGAGAACAGTAAAAATGAGAAAGAGGAATAAAGGAGAGAAGGGAGAAAAAATGTTGAAGATCAAAGTACAATCTAGACGAAAGAAAGAATGATGGAAAATAAATTGTTGAATAAGATAAAGTTAAAATGTGTGTGACTAGATGTAAATAGTAAGAAAGGATCACTTCGAAATAGCTATAAGGAAAAGTGATATGTATATAAATGTTGTGTGTCTGTGTCTTGTTTTTAATGTTTTCAAAACAATTTTTTTTAAAAATAAATAAAAATAAAGGGCAAGTAGAAGAGTCAGAATTAATAAGAACTTGAAAAAGTTTAAAGAACAAAAGATAATGTTAAAGGTGGTATATGAATATAGTATAAGAAAATGTCCAATTCCACATAGCTGGCCAGGATGAAGAATTACAAAGACTTCAGTTATCTCTACTGTTAGTGATGGGAAGGGAAGTCTAAACATAAATTTTCAACCCTTATTTATTAGAGAGTTTGTTATGATGAAGTTCCTCAGAATGCTTTTGAATAATTTATTCCCATGTTTCTTGCCATCTATGAGTTGCCATTAATTAAATAAGATGGACTCCTCTATTTCATGTTGTCTATGTCTATGTTTTCCTTGTATTAGTTTCCTTAGCCTCCCCATAATTTCTCACAGGATGGATGGTTTGCTAATCTAGAATAGAATGGAGAGGCGTTGGTACTAGACTATTTAGCTCTTCTTTTATTTTATCTCCTTTTAAAACTTTCTTGCCTGATACTTCTGAAACCCGCGCCTCTGGTTAAATACAAGTTACTTAGGTGTTAGCTATTTTCCAGTGGCAAGGCAGCATTCATTCATTCATTCATTCATTGGTTCAATTTATATGCTGCCCTTCTCCGGAGAATCAGGGCGGCTTACAATGCTTTAAGCAATAGCCTTCATACTTTTGTATATACCTGCTTAGTAGGGCTTTCGCCCCCCCCCAAAGCGGTGTTCTTTTTTATTCAAAATCAGCTTATTGCCCCCACAATCCGGGTCCTCATTTTACCTAACTCGGAAGGATGGAAGGCTGAGTCAACCTTGACCCTGGTGAGATTTGAACTCGCAGTAATTGCAGGCAGCTGGCAGCTAAGTGCTACTTAACAGCACTTTAGTCCGCTGCACCACCAAGGCTCATTTATGTATTTACTTAATTTATTAAATCAATTTTATACAGCGCTCCCCCACCCACCCAAATTCGCCAAAGGTGACAGTAGTGTAGTACACAATCTTAAATAAAACACCCAATATAATACCGATAAAAATCTTTAAAAACCTACAGAACAAATAATATAAAAACAAAAATACTAACAATGGGCAAAGGGGGATAAAAATGTCTGCCTTAGTAATGGAATGATAGAAACAACCCGTCCAATTCCACAGGAGCCCTAGGTCTGGTAGCATAACTATCTCTTGAGAGCCTTTTGAAAAATCAAAAGGAGTGAAGCCAATCTAAATTCAGGTGGAAGGATGGTAGGTGGCCATAGCAAAGGCACATGTCCAGATTTAAGTCCTTAGCCACTTGCAGAATGCCTTCTCTGTGAGATCTGATGGAGAAAGCTGATGTACCTGGGGAGAGGTGGTCTCCTAGATGTATGCAGTGGTGGGATTCAATTTTTTAAACAACCGGACTTCCGGTGGTGCCACGAATCTTCGAGGACGCTCCGACATGAGCGTCTGCTACGTGGTTTTGTAAAAGCCCCCGAACAGCCGGCTAACACTGTCGGGAGGCTTGAAAGTCTCTTCCTGGGCAAAGGGGAGAGTGAAGAGCAGGCTGGTGGGGGTAGAGTTCCCCAAGACCCCCCAGAGAAAACTCTGGGGTGTGAAGTGTGGGAACTCCCCAGAAACCAGCCAAGCAGCTCCAGACCCGGAACGACTCTGCTGAAGCAGAGCAAGAAGCCGCGACCACCCCAGCAACTCAATTTCAAACCATTTATGGGTAATATAATTTTAAGAATTATTTGTAACATGAATCTCAGGTGCTGGCTGAGCAGATCAGGAGAACAGAAATGAAGGCAGAGAAAACTTTAACTCCGTTTGAAACAGGGAAAAAATGGTGCCTGAGGGCGTGGAGGAAATCTACTAGTGAAAGTGATTGTTAGCGCTTGTTAACATTTGCAACAGAGACAGAGCTACCGGATTACACTGTAAAGTGGAAGAGGAATGGAAAAGAATTGGATATTGACTTTAAAAAAATTAGATGCCTAGATTGTGTGGTTTATATATGGATTTTGCCTGACAGCTGAATAAGTACAAGTTGAAATATGGCTGATATTAGACCTGCTGGATTATTGCCTGGTGAATCAGCAAATTCTCAAGGTATAATTACAAAAATCTTTCAAGAACTTTTAGATTCTCTTACTACTAACATTTCGGCTTTAATTGAAAGAACTTCTCAAAAAAATAATTGGAGGAATAATAGTGATTTGTCGGAGGAAAAACAAGATGAAATTAAACAGAAGAGTTTGGAGAGAGAACAGCAGGTTGTTGGGACTGAACTGCAGGAAGGAACAATGGAAACAGAGGCTTTGGCAGACATTTCCACTCAGCCTACAGAAGAGTTAGAACTGGATCTATTGCTACAAGCGGATAATCTATTTGGCAATAATTTGTGGTTTTACAAACAAACTGTTGGACTATACAAGCAAGAAAGAACGAAATGGGGGTTTAAGCCCAAGCCAAACAAAAAGACTACAAAAAGAAAACAAGTTTTCATGATGCATCAACCTCAAATCAAGGCTAAGAAATTTTTTAAAATAAAAGGAGGGGCAGGAGGAATGTTGAAAGAATTATGGGAAATAAAAGACTGGAAAAAATACAAGAAAAAGAAAAAGTTTAATTAAACTGGCAGTTTTTAAAGGTTATTTTAAAGCAAGGATATTTTACATACAAAAATGATAACTTTTTAAATGTTATGAAGGTATTATAATGATTAAATAAAAACTTAAATAAAATACTCTCTGGAAAGTTTTGAATTTATATTTGTAGAAATGATTTAAGAAGTTTTACTGATGATTTTAAAAGCTATATGAGATAAAAAGTTTAAGGTCTTTAAAAGGTTTAATTTTATTAAGTAAAAAGGATTTTTCTTTTTAATGTTGTAATATTTTTAAGTTAATGAATTGATTTTTATATTTGGGAAAAAAGAATTTAATTTAATTGACTTAGAATTTGTAAAAGGGAGGTTGATGAATTTAAAAAAGGGGGAGTTAAAGAGTGCATGGGAAATTTTGATTTTCATAGTATGTTAATATATTTTAGCATATGTTTGTTATTGCAATACCCTGTTTCTCCTCCGGGAGGTCTAGGGTGGGGGGGAGGGGGGTTGGATGGGTTGGAGAAGGGGGAGAAATGAGAAGTGTTATTAAACTGTAAGAAAATGAAGAAACAAATGATTGTAATTGTAATGTATTATGTTTAATAAGAAAATGGGGGTGGGGAGAAAATGTATTCTTATAAAACTTTTTAATAAAAAAAATAAAAAAAAATTTAAACAACCGGTTCTGTGGGCGTGGCTTCGTTGGGGGTGTGGCTTGGTGGCCATGTGACTGGGTGGGCATGACTAGCTGGTCATGTGATCAGGTGGGCGTGGCTAGCTGGTCATGTGATCGGGTGGGTGTGGCTATGTGCATAGGGACTACTCAGAGGGCTAAAAAACTCATTTCTGACTGGTCCTCGCACTTTTGACTGGTCTTTGCACTTATGACTGGTCATCATTTATGCCCATTGTAGCATTCTTAACAACTGTGTCACTCGTTTCACAACTGCTTCTCTTCACCATGGTAACAAGATAGGGCAAAAACGTAAAATGTGAGGACAGTTGTAAGTTCGAGGACCAGTCAAAAGTGTGAGGACCAGTCAAAAATAACTTTTTCAGCCCTCTGAGTAATCCATATGCATAAAAGGATACAGCAAGAGAGGGATGAAGGAAGGAAAGGAAAATTAGAGTAGGAGTGAGGGTAAAAGAGGGAGGAAGAGAGGAGGAGAAGGAGAAAGGAAGAGGAAATAGGGAGGAGAAGAAGGGGGGGAGAAAGTAAGAAGGAAAGAAAAAAGAGAGGTGGTAGGTTGGAGGAGAAAGATTGCTGTACAATAAAAAAGATGAAAGGGAAGAAAGCCAAACCCAAACAAATATAAAAATACTAATATAAAGAATGAATTGTTAAACTTTAAAGAATAAAAGAGAACAAATATGAATAAATAGCAATAATTAGAAACACACATACAAACATACAATGTATTTTCATTGAACAGAGTATTTGGCCGGTTCACAAATTTAAACAGTGTTTAGTCATTTCAATTAAATTTACAATTTCTATATTTCCTTTTTGCCATATTTATTCCTCATCTATTTTTTAAAAAAACCAATATTACCCTTCATCCTCATCTCTAATCTTAATCAAATTCAATTTTTCCCTTCTATTCTATATTATACCCCTTCCCATTGTCATCTATTTTTATATCCATCCTCACATTGGTTAATTATGTAATATTGCAGTTTTTTAATACAAATTCAACATTTTAATATAAATCAATTAGTTATATAACTATCTTTTTTGTATATTAATCAATATGAACATGAATATTCCAATTATTTCCATGCAATCCAATTCCTTACAAATCCATTAATTATATTTACCAATAATAATAAACCAAATAGCTTCCCCCATATATTCCTCCAAACCACAACTTAACCATTTCTGCTTTCAATACAATATACAATAAATAGTATCTCAATTATTACAATTCCCTAGTTAAATAGAGCTTTTTTTCTTTTGTGTTTTAAAATCTTGAACTCTCCTCTTTTGAACTAAATTTCCCATTGTTTGCACCTACCTTTTTTGGTGAGCAAAGAGAAAAAGAAATCTCTCTCCCTGCCTCATTTTGTCACGTTGCAGCAGAGCCTGCTTTACTTTCAGTTTCCTTTTAGCTAGGGAAAAAAAATCACTCTTTGCAGCTAGCAAAGAGCTTGCAAAAGAGCCTGTGCAAAACAGCTGAGAGCGAATCAGCTGAGAATTGGGAGGCAGATCTAATCAAGCCTAAACTAAAGCTGAAAGGAGTTGTTTTTTCCTGCTGTTTGCTTGCAAGGAGGTAACTGCTGCGAGGCACAGGCCAAAGGGTGGGGGCCACCCTCCTTGCCACTTAGCCCCCCCTGTCGCCCGCTTTTGCCTCTAGCACCCCCCTGCCACCCCGCCCCCCTAAGGCATCCCACCGCCCCCGGTACCGCCCCCTTTGGCAACCACTGGCTTAACTATTTAACTTCTTAACAACCGGTTCTACCGAAGTAGAATCCCACCACTGGGTCTACCCATTTATTTTTGCAGGCACAGGTCTACTCATTTGTTTTCTTTTGACACTGATCAGCTGTAGGGCGGCCCTTTGAAGCCCCCGCGGCAGCTGCAATAAAATTACAAAAAAACACCGAACCCTTTTTTAAATTGCTGGCTTGCCCACCCCTCGCCCAGTGGTGTGGAGGGGTGGGGCAAGGGGTGGGGTGAGCCAGCAATTTAACAAACGGTTCGGCCGAACCACCTAGAACCGGCAGAAATCCCACCACTGGATGTATGTATATAGTTACTTGTTCAGTGCAATCTATATTTATTTTAGATCACAGCTACTAACTACAGCCCAGAAAAAAATACCACAATTAATGCCACATAAGCTAGTCTTATATCACTACAAGGAAGATCATTTACTATCCAGTAAATAATTGTTTGTTTTCCATTCCTATTCTCCCATTTGCAGTTATAAATCCTATTGAATATCTGCAAGTCCAGAATAGATGGTCATTCCCAATACTTCAACTTTTTAATAAAAAAGACAGTGTTTACTTACCCTGGCAAAAGTATCCAATTTTTCTTTGTCATATAAGACCCTCAATATTCCTGCATACAAAGGACAACAAGCTCCTGCACAATAAAAAGACAGGAAATACACAAAGACAGATTAAAATGTATTTTTAAAAACCTTCTAATAATGTATGATAGTTAAAAATCCTAGAGGAATATAAGAACATGTTTCATCTTCACTGAGCAACACAAAGTATTTAAATAAGCCCTTTTTATTAATATTAGAATTATTAACCTCAGCTTTGTCCAAGCTTTCACGTTCCTGATTCATTATTTACAATCTCATATACTTTTCCTCCACAATGAACTTGTTTACAATTAGTTTTTAGTATATCTTTCTTTAGGAACATCTACTAATATAGAACCTTAATATCATGGAATTCTATTTATCACTGATAATCATATATCATCATCAAGAGAAAATTAAAGTCCAAAACAGAGGGAGGGTAGACAGTGAAAATTGTCCAAGAATAAATTTACAATTGACATATGCACTACTAGAGTTACAAACAAATAACTTATTCTTGACTGTGGCCTTTGTAATTCACACTGATAATAAAGTAATCAGCTAAATGTCTGGGGAAGAGATAGTATTATTAGGAAACCAAAAGGACATAATTTGAGGAGCATCCTTTTGACATGAAACATCCTTATTTAATGAAGACTGAATTCATGAACCAATTCATTGCAGATTTGTTTATGATTGGGAGGGAGACTTAATACAACATACTACTGAAGTTGCCATTGCTCAAATAGAAGGAGAAAGAAGGAGACAGCTGGTATTCAATCTTTTATTGTCTTTTGTTGTGCAGGAGCTTGTTGCACAAATATATGACTGAAACAACTGACTGCGAAATATTGAGCAAAGACCAGTTTATCCTTGTTTGGACAAAATGTCTATCACTGATACAAATCCCCAAAATCCAGAATATATATAATTTCCAATTGGCTGGCAGGCTTTAAGGCAAAATGAGAGAAAGCTCAGTTCAGGAATTGAAACAAAGATAACTCGCAAAGATCCAAAATCCCCTCAGTGTGAATTTAGAGACCATAATGAAGAATCAGTTCATTTTATGTATGCAAAAATCCAAAATTGTATCATTTTCCAAATGATCCCAAGCAATATTTTCTGTGCATAATTCAAACGTCAATCAAATATTAATGTCAGAATTTTCACCTGGTGGAATAACTGGCTTATA
The DNA here is from genome assembly GCA_012654045.1 of Ptyas mucosa. Taxonomy (NCBI): domain Eukaryota; kingdom Metazoa; phylum Chordata; class Lepidosauria; order Squamata; family Colubridae; genus Ptyas; species Ptyas mucosa. The sequence continues at coordinate 24,618 of WNWU01013452.1, forward strand.
TCCTGTTGCAGAAAGACGGGAACATGTAACAGATACACATTCTCCTTGATAACTGTAGTCAGAAAGGACTCCTACAGCTTGACAAAGTCCATTGTAATCAACAGCCACACGGTCAGAAAAAGCAGCACAGATGTTGCTATACGTTTCTCCGTTATGGCCACATACCAAATCTACTGATTTGCAAAAGGACTGAAATAAATAGAATAGAATAGAATTCTTTATTGGCCAAGTGTGATTGGACACACAAGGAATTTGTCTTGGTGCATATGCTCTCAGTGTACGTAAAAGAAAAGATACATTTGTCAAGAATCATAAGGTACAACACTTAATGATAGTCATAAGGTACACATAAGCAATCAAATCATATTAGGAAACAGTCAATATAAATCGTAAGGATACAAGCAACAAGGTTACAGTCATACAGTCATGAGTGGGAGGAGATGGGTGATAGGAATGATGAGAAGATTAATAGTAGTAAATAGTTTGACAGTGTTGAGGGGAGAAATTTGGAATTATTTCCAAAATCAGAAGAGAATATAATTTCCTAAATTATATGCAAAGAGAGTAATGATTTTTCATTGTTTACATTAGCCACTATCCTGTAAAACAGAGATAAACATACAAGAGAAAAACAAATCCAATTTTAAACTATAAAATAAAAGAGAAGGGGGAACCTCATAGTCTCCTGGTTTCGAAGCCAATATTTTAACCACTATACCAAATTGATGTGGTTTTTAAAAAAAGGTTACTTTTAAATTATTGCTTGACCAATTCCTCAATTTTGCAAAGCATAACATTATGTTTGGCCATAAATGTTATATTCTGAGTTTTAGATGCTTCTCCAAAATATTAAGATTATTCAGAGAGTGAAAAGCATGTTATTCTTCCAACCCTATTATTATTATTATTATCTTTTATTCATTAAACATGAAACTCAGTCAACTGGACATTCAAAATGTATCACAAATATCATTGACTGGCGCTAATGGTTGATATGGATTGCTGCCAGCATCTTAGGTATCAACCAAGTATCTTCTTAAAATGTATGATGATGATGATGTTGATGTTAATGATTATGGTTGCTGCTGCTGCTGCTGCTGCTGTTGTTATTTATTATATCTTTTGTTGCATTTTACCTACTATATGGAAGGCCCTTTTTACAACTTTGGGATTTAGGTATTCAGGTTTAAGATTTATGAATTATGATATACAACAGTTTTATAGGCTCTATAAACTAACTTCTTTATCTTTCTTTATCTACTCTCTTATTTAGTTTTTTGCAACTCAAAATTGTTTGTAAGTGTCAAAGGATATTTTGAAAACGTTCTATATAGTTTGAGAGCTTGCAATTTTTGCATTTACTTAAGATTCAATATTGATTCAAATAGATTAGATCAATTAGCTATAATCTCTTTTTTGCCAGATTGTAAATAAATGGCTCAAGGGTGATTGTGCTTTGATTAATTCTACTTGTTTTATCTGAGTTTAATTTATTGTATTTCAATGTACTTGGAATATATCTAATTTTGTATCTAATTCTATTTTTCCAGCAAATGGAATTTTATAGTGCAAATTTTATTTTGCCAATTCTAATTGTCTTGTTTGATTTTATTATATTTATTATCAAGAGAAACTTCTGGTAAGGAATTAGGGATCTTTACTTAAATTGTTAAGTCCTATTTCACAGAGAAATTAAGAGTTCTTTTGAGGGTTCTATTGAGGATCTACTTAGACAAACTTAATTTTATTTTATATATTTGGACTTATTCTTAATTTTACTGATATTCTGCATAGAGATTATCCCAAAACACAACATTTTCAATAGACATTGTCAAAGTGAGTTCCCACCTAAAGAACTGGGTATGATGCCACAGCTAAATAAACTAATTATTACTATTACTAATAAAATGATAGGTCTTGCAATATTTTCAGTTTTTTATTTACACTTCATTGCATACGACATTTAAGTATTTTATGAAGTGTAATTAATATCTAATCTCAAAACTGTATATTTGTTTCTGAATTTGTTTTTTAAAAAAGCATTTTAAAAGATAAAACTGTATGTCATTTGTTAAACTAAGTAAGAAGTGGCAGAGTAAAGAAAACGTGATAATAATAGGGGAAGACTACTCTATCACTCCTTTAGAGACAAATCTAACACATTAAATATATACAAGGACAAATGATGCAATATTTCAATTATAAGGCATTATTTTAAAGATTGGAGATTTAGTTGTAAAATATACCATAGACTAGTACTTGGTAGACTAGTAGTTAAGGCTTTGGGGAAATATTCAGATGTTATGCCTACCAATATCAGAATCATCTGGCAATGGTATTGTGTAAATGAAAGTTGGATTTTAAACAAACAGGTTATAAATAATTGACGATTTTGAACATTTGTGTTGGAGAAGACTCATGGGAATATCATGGATAATCAATAAAACATGCAAAAGTATCACAGAACAAATCAATCCAGAGTTCTCCCAAGCACAAATGATCAAGATCAAACTATCATATTTTGGACACATTTTAAGAAAACCTATTCTCTAGAAGTCTACAATGCTGTGAGAGATGGAAGGAAAGAAAAAAACAGGACAATCAGCAGCAAGGTGGCTGGACTAGGAGTGGGCATATCTGTGAAAGATTTAAGACAGGGGTGTCAAACTCAAGGTCCACGGGCCGGATCTGGCCCACAGGGTGCTTAGATCTAGCCTGCAGGGCCGCCCTGGAAACGATGAAGGACCAGCCTGTGGTGCTTCTGCCAGTGAAAATAGAGCACGGCAGAGGATTTTCACTGGCAGAGGGTTGCAGGAGGCCATCCCAGCTGAAAATGGAGCTCGGGAGCCCGTTTTTGCTGGCAGAGTGCTTGGGTCATGGGTGCCCCTGACACGAGTGATGTCAAGCTGGCCATGCCCACCTTGGCCATGCCCACCCCGCCCTCCCCTGAGGTCAAATACAACCCTGGTGTGCCCTCAATGAAATCAAGTTTGACACCCCTGATTTAAAGAATAGGTGATCTTTAAGAAAGTCAATCTCTATGGATGCTAAGAAAAGACACCCAGTTGATAGCACAAATCAAATTAGTATCAGCCCTTACTTCAATAAAAGCTTTTTTATGAAGATGAATGTACAAAAGCTTTTGATCAGTGGAGAGAATAATTGATACAGATAGCAAGATTTCTTTGATAAAGCAGAGGTAAAAATTTTCTTCTTGAAATGTTTAGAAAAACTTCAATGGTTCTAGTATTTTCAAATAAGTGATAATTCCAATATAAAATACAATATAAAATAAGATGAACTTCTCAGAGACCTAGCCAAATTTGAAAAGTCTATAAAATAAAATTCAGAAAATCTGCTAAGGCTTATTTATAGGGTTTTATTGAAAAATGATTTAGAAACTGAACAAATAAAAGATTGTATGATTATATTGATACAGTATTTAAACAGAAAATTAAAATGGAACAATATGTATACTAATGGAAGATAAATATCAGATTTACTGTTGATCTTTTATAACAGCTGCTAGGATTGTATGCTTGTATTAATTTATACATAATTCATTATTTGGAGACATACCAGCCTAAGGAATGGGAATATACATCAATGTTAAAAATAACTTTTTATTTTTTAAAAAAGGACATTTATTTATTTTATTAAAATTATATGCCACCCATTTTGCTCTAATGCAACTCTGGGCAGTTTATAATCTGATAAAACAAAATCACAAAGATTAAAATACTAGGACAATAAATATAACATTAAAATTATATTAGATATTGAATTTCATGTAATCTGGAAAATATGTATTATAATTATGCTTATGGACTTCTACCACATCTGAAGACTTTAAAGTATTAGACTCAGTTTAGACAGAAACTTTTTTTTTAAATTTATTATTATTATTCTGATTAAAGATTCTAATAATATTGAGTGTCTTTTCTAGTTATTCACTATCATTTTGATTTTAACTATATTTTTAAACTGCTAAATTGATATGACCAACTTTTTAAGTAGTACTAAAATTCTTATTTAATTTTATAAAGCTTGTAGATCCCCTTTCTATTTCTTCATTTTTTTTCTTGGCTGCGCTTTTAAATTTCTAACTAACAAAATAAAATAGTATAGAAAATCCTCATATAGACTGTACAGAATTATTCATAGGGATTTCCAGAATTAGCCCAGGTAATGAATAGCCAAATCAATACCTATAGAAAGAAATACTTTTTAAGAAGTTTATACTTTCTTGTTTAAATAGCATAAAGAGAAACATCAGCATTAGATATAGCAACAGAATTCAACAAAAAAGTAGTTTCATACCTGACATGGACCTTTGTATGATATAATTTTTCCTTTTTGATGCAAAGCACAGAGATTATTATATTCTATATTGTCTGTGTCACAAACAGGATCCCGCAACTGGTCACCACAACTGAATTGTCTTGGCACACATTCATATTGGTTACATCCAAAGTTCTCAAAACTTGTTAAACAAACCTGTGGCTTTGGTAAACATCTGGAGAAAATATTTTCAAATATTTATTCCAAAAGAAAAACAAAAGCAATAGAAATATGATAACAAAGGAACTAATCTACTGTATATTCTGCTCTGTTCTTTAAAAAGTTGTAAACAATTGTATGTTAATAAATACAATAAATATTTTTGGTCATAAGCATCAAATACAGAATGGATACAAATGTGTTATAAAAGGGCTATCTTACTGCAATTCTCACAAAGGACAGGAGATATTGTGAGGGAACCTACATCTCAATTAGTTCAGTTGTATAGTATTTTAATAACTCTACCTCACCACTAGTCAGGTGACATCCTTCTTCTATTCTTCCTGGAATGTTCTATCAAAGGGGAAGTCTTCTCAAGAAGCTCCCAGTTAGGCAATTTACATTTACTACTGCTAGCCCATACAAAGTAGATCTTTACTGAACACTAGAAAATCTGCCCAACAGAAAGAGCTATTCAACAATGGATCTACTCATCCAGAGAGATCCACTTCACTGTAAGCATTCAATCAGAGGTTATCAGCCATCTTCCTGGAATACTTTAATTTGGATTATTGTTCCAAGTAGGATATTGGATCCACCAACCCATATGGGACCTTCTGTTTCTATTATTCTAATATATTTCCATTCCCACTTTTCTGTAATCAGAGGCAATATCATGGATTCCAAAATAAAGAAAGCAGTACTGATTTGACACCAGCAGATCAAAAAAATTGATTCATTCCCCTTAATCATTAGCTAAATTTCCCATTGCACTTAGTTATTTTTGGGGGGGAAATGTGGGGTTTTGGAATACCAACTGTTCTGGCAATATTTATTTAATGTATGAGCTGCCTCACTCATCCAAACAACTCTAGGCAATTTAGAACCTAAAAATGAAATTGAAAATAGTAATAAACATACATATACCATACCATACATACTGTACCATATCATGCCATACCATACCACAACACAACAACACAAACACAACACAAGACATAAAATACACCCCTAGTTTACAATGCTTCCTTCCAGGGAAAATTGAGGAGTAAAATCCCAGCATGAGGATGAAATAAAAAAGCACACTATCCCATGACCTGCTGAAAGAACCATGGTTTAAGGCTTCCCCAAACAAAAATAAGGTGAAGGTCATGTGGACTTTAGGGGCTTTAGCTATTCCTCAAAGCAGCTGTATTCACAGAGAGGGAAAAACACATCTTCAAGTTACAATATAATTTGAACTAATGCAATCAAGGACAGAATTAAAAAAGTGCAGATTATGCAGAGGCAAAAGAAATAGTAGGTCATATATTGAGTTCATGCAAGAAGATCATGTAAACTATTATAAATCATAACATAACATAGTTGCCAAAATGATCACTGGAACATCCATAAAAATTATCATATGACAATAATGAAATTTTGGTTGGACCACAGAATTGAGACAGTGGTCAAAAGTGAGCATATTAAAATATTGTGGGATTTCTGAATTCAAAGTGATGAAGTCTTAGTCCATAACACACCAGATTTAAGTGTTTAACTTCTTTAAAAGAAGAAAGTGTGGATAACTGATTTAGCAATATCAGGAGATAGTAGAATAGAGAACATCAGAAAGTATCAAGATCTGAAAATTGAATTTTAAAGATCATACTATAAACCCACTGTGGCGGTCATAAGTGCCAAAAATCTTGGGTGGCACTTAGATTTTGGATCTTCACATTGACCACAGTTCCATATGTAAATTATAAAAAGGCCACACTGCTTGGATCCATAATTATACCACCATTACATCCTGAGTTTTTGGGAAAAACACATACATATGAAGATTAATATCAGCCAAAGAATCAGCCAATTATTATGATTGGTCGCATGGTCAGCCAGATGTTTTGACTGGATTTGGCATTTTTATCTAACTATACAGTTCTTCCAAGGGCTTGTGATAGGCAGATGTTATTTGATAGTTATTTGATGCAGGATTTTTTTTGTCAGTGATAATTATGTTCAAGTGGTGCTCCAGTGGTTTTTAATTGCACTCAAGATGCCTATTACTATTGGTATTGTCTATACCTATTATAGTTGATCGCATATTCAGCAAGATGTTTAAACTGAATTTGTCATTTTTATCTACCGATTGAGTCCTTCCCAAACACCTGAGATAGACAGAAGTGTTTGATGGTGTTAAAGTATCATTGAAGGGTGTACGATGTTCATGTAAAGCGGCTTTTTGCAATTGACTGATGATTTTGTCAATGCTCATGGTGTTCAGGTTATGGTCCATTTCTTTTGGGATTGCACTCAAGGCATCTTATTCCTAATGTTACTATCTTTGCTTTCTTTTGCCATCATCATTTTACTTCTATTTGCGGTCTTTATTTGTTGTGATTTTCTCCAGTTCTTTTTCTTGTATTCTTCTGACTCCAGGTACTACATGTCCACTATCCAGACTTCTTTCTAACAATTAACAATTATTAGATCAGGAATATTATGTGGCAGATGCTTAACTGTTGACTCCTAATGTCCCAAAGACTTTAATTTCTTTATTTTCTATTATTTTGTCTATTTTGTTGGATTTGGATATTTATTATAATAATAATTTATGCTGCTCAACTCATTGAGACTATAATTTAATAAACATATCCAGTATACTAGATCCAATAGGACAACAACAGTTCTACCTTTCAGGATTCTCACTAAGAATTCTTTTCATTACCTCTTCCTAAATTTTGCTTCAAATTAATAGGGATAGTCTTCCATAGATTTGGCTGGTTAGATTTTTTTTCCAATAGTATTCCTCCAGTTGGAGAGAAATTACCTACATAGACAGACAGACAGACAGACAGACAAGACAAGACAGACAGACAGACAGGCAGGCAGGCAGGCAGACAGACACACACACACAACCTTCTGGGAGTTAGATTAATAAAACTATTTGAAGAGATATATAAGGAAGCTACTTGTCATTTAGTAAACAATCCTAACTAAATTTTTATAGCACAACACCCATAGAAGCTTCATATGCTCTATCATATTGCTATGTGTGCTCTAACAAGTTGTTTTAAAGAGAAAAATGAAACAACTCACTCCCAGAAAATAGGATTTGTTGTTCAATATCCTATTTGAGGATTACATCCTCTGATAGTTCATATGTTGTTTATCAGTAATTGTGATTTTTCAAATGGTCATATAAAAGTAGTCCTTGATTTATGACCACAACGGAGCCCAAACTTTCCGTTACTAAGTTAAAAAATTGTTAATTGAATTTTACAATCTTTCTTGCCACAATGAATCACTGCAGATGTTAATTTAGTAACAGGTTGTTAAGTGAATCTGGCTGCCCCATTGATTTTGCTTGTCAGAAGATTGCAAAGATGACCCTGGGACATTGCAATGATCATAAATCTAATCCAGTTGCCAAGTGTCCCAATGTTGATCACATAACCGTGGGGATGCTGCAGCCGTCAATAAGTGTGAAAAATAATCATGTAACTTTTTTTCACTGCTATTATATGTTGAGAACTACCCGGGTCACAGATATGATAGCACATATTGGATCTAGGCTTGCATGGAAATCTCTCTAGGAACCTTTAATACCTACAGAGAATTTTGGAAGGAAATCCACTTCCAGCATCTAAACTCAGAGGCAGAATTTCTACTCTTACTTCAGTTTTTTAGAAATAATGCAATTTTCTCCGATCCAGAGCTATCTATTATTGTAGGGATCTATAGAGAAGGTAAACCAGTTATGCAAATTCAAAGATGGTCATTAAGAAGCAATTATAGGTAAATAACCCATTCCTCATTATGTTCCCTCTGCATCACTCATACTAGCAAGTTTATCAGGTGAAAGTTGAGTAGGTGCCTAGGTTAAGCCACGAGGAGCAATAAATCAGTTCTGCAAGAGATATCAACTTCAGGGCAGAACATTCATTTTTTGTGTTACTCAAATATATTTAGTCTGCAAAAATCAAATAATAAGACAGGTTGCAACACAGATGCAGATGTGGAAATTTCTTTCTTGGAATGTTCATGGAAATGACTTCACTAGCAAAGATTACTATAAACCATCAGTCCCCAACTTTTCCGACTTGGGGGGGGGGAGAGGGGATGGTTCCATGAGAATAGCAAGTGTGTGTGTGTGTGTACAGCTACATTTGTGTGAGTGGAGCTTCGCATGCAAATGCCTACCACTAATGTGAGTTGCACACACATGTGTGCCCACCTACCACCTGCGCAGCCCGGTTCCAAACCTGGCAGTGGGCCACGGGTTGGGGACCCCTGCTATAAATAATCAGTGATATAGATTAATATTGCACCATCATACACTGAACAAAATACTGCAATCAATCCAGTAAGTTCTTCAAATCTATATAACAAACAGTGACAAGTAAAGTAACTTGTTGAGAGCATTCAAAGACTGAGAATGTTGCAGTGAATTGGATATAAATGAGAAGTGACAAATATCAGTAGAATGTTTATACAACAGTTTTTGGGGGAAAGGTAGTATTTGGTTTTAAAACAGTTTTATTGTAAGAAAGGAGGATTTACTGAAAACTCATGAAGTTTCCACATATGGCATACACAGCTTATTGTCCCAACCAATACAATTTTCAAGATATAGAACTAAAATTTTAATCAAGCAGTTTGGCAGATGAATTTGAAATTTGAAATACTTAATAGACAAAACTCCAGGTAGGTAAATGTTGGAAAGCTCTTGCTGAATATGCAATCAACCATAATAATAGGTATAGACAATACCAATAGTAATAGGCATCTTGAGTGCAATTAAAAACCACTGGAGCACCACTTATCACTGACAAAAAAAAATCCTGCATTTTTAACACTATCAAATAACATCTGCCTATCACAGGCCCTTGGAAGAACTGTATAGGTAGATAAAAATGCCAAATCCAGTCAAAACATCTGGCTGACCATGTGACCAATCATAATAATTATATGCACAAAGATGTGCATATAACAGCTATTCTTTGGCTGATATTAACCTTCCTATGTATGTGTTCTTCCCAAAAACTCAAGATGTAATGGTGGTATAATTATGGATCCAAAGCAGTGTGGCCTTTTTATAATTTACATATGAAACTGTGGTCAATGTGAAGATCCAAGATCTAAGTGCCACCCAAGATTTGTGGCACTTCCAGTATTTGAGAGGCTGCCACAAAGAAGAGGGTGTCAACTTATTTTCCAAAGCACCAGAGGACAGAACAAGGAACAAGGAACTTCCTAAGAGTGAGAAAAATTAACAGTGGAACAGCTTGCCTTCAGAAGTTGTGGGTGCTTCATCACTGAAGGTTCTTAAGAAAAGACTGGACATTCACTTGTCTGAAATAGTATACACAGTCTCCTGCTTGAGCAGGGGGTTGGATTAGAAGACTTCCAAGGTCCTTTCCAGCTGATTGAGATTGGCAGTCCCCAATGTAGCTTTACCATACCATACTCCCTCCTGATAGTATTACAGAAATTCTAATGACCAAAATAATAATTTTTAATATACTAATATTATTACTAGTAATATAATTTAGTATATTACTCCTCTCAGAAGCTATGCTCAAAATAAATCCCACTTGGATCACACAGAAAGTTATATATGAAGCTGTACTGCTGATACAATGCTGGTGGTGATAGGGAATCTAAATGTCATTCTAAGCCCAGACCAAATCCTTTGCCAATGCTTTAGATGCTTGAAGGAAACAGAGAATTCATATCTACTCTGTGTGCACATTTATTAGGCAAGTGAATATTTTAACCATATCATCCTTTTTATGCATATTTTTCACCTCCAAGTTGTGTAAACTTGAATGCTTAGTGGATATAAACATATCAGGCAATGTGTATTTGTATAATGAGGGAGGGTGAGGCCTAAGGAGATCAACACCCTATATCAAAATGTGCATAATTATTAGGCAACTTCTTTTCTTCAGGCAAAATAGGCCAGAAGAGAGATTTAACTGACTCTAAAAAGTTAAAAATTGTAAAAACTCTTTCAGAGGGATGTAAGATTTTTGAAATTGCTAAGATATTGGGGTGTGATCACAGAACCATCAAATGTTTTGTTGCAATTAGTCAACAGGGTCGCAAGAAACATATTTTTTAAAAAAGATGCATATTAACTGCCAAAGATTTGAGAAGAATCAAATGTGAAGCTACCAGGAACCCATTATCTTCCAGTGCTGTCTTACTCCAGAACTACAACCTACTTGGAGTGTCCAGAAATACAAGGTGTTCAGTGTTCAGAGACATGGCCAAGATAAGGAAGCCTGAAACCCAATCACCACTGAACAAGACACATAAGTTGAAACAGCAAGACTGGGCCAAGAAATATCTGAAGACAGATTTTTTTCAAAGGTTTTATGGACTGATGAGATGAGAGTGACTCTTGACGGACGAGATGGATGGGCTTGTGGCTGGATCAGTAATGGGCACAGAGGTCCACTTCGACTCAAATGCCAGGAACCTGGAAGTGGAGTACTGGTATGGGATGGTATTATTAAATGAGCTAATTGGACCTTTTCGGATTGAAAATGGACTCAGAATCAACTCCCAAACTCCTACTGCAAGTTTTTAGAAGACAATTTCTTCAAGCACTGGTACATTTTTCAAGAAGACCATGATTTTTATGCAGGATAATGCCCTTTCGCATGCATCGAAGTATTTCACTGTGTTGCTAGCCAGTAAAGGCCTTAAAGATGAAATATTAATGACATGGCCCCCTTCCTCATCTGACCTAAACCCTACTGAGAATTTGTGGGCCCTTCTTAAACCAGAGATTTATGGTGAAGGAAAACAGTACATCTCTCTGAACAGTGTCTGGGAGATTGTGGTTGCTACAAAACTTTTGCTGCAAAAGTTGATTGTCAACAGATCAAGAAATTGGCAGACACCATTGGCCACTGGGTTTTTTGGAAATGTCAGAAATGTCTATTTGTACATTGTGAGTTGTTTGTTTATTATTTTCACTTTAATAGATGCAAATAAATGAGTAGAGATGGGCAAATTTTAATTTTTCATTTAGTTGCATAATTCTGCACATTAATAGTTGCCCAATAATTGTGCACACATAGATATTCCCCTAAGAAAGCCAAAACCTCACTTTTACTTTCTTAAATATTCAGGTTTGAGGTTTTTAACATTTGGATTGACTTAGAGTACTACAGCTGTTCAATAATAAAATTAATCCTCCAAAATACAATTTTCACACAGGGTACTAAAAGAAACAAAATACAAAACATACATTTTTGCTGGACTCTGTTTGAAACAAATGGCTTCTCATCATCCTATCCTACTAAAATTAGGCTTAACTGTGAGAGTAGAAAACTGAGGGAAAGATTCCCTCTAACCTTGGAGAATACAAAAGCTATCATCAAAGTCAGATGGAATAAAAAATATATGGATATGGTAGCTGCATGGCTTTAATCCTACCCCCACTTTAGAAAAGCATGAATGGAGGCCATTACATGGTGTTGTATGAAGAGCTCACTGGTAATTTTCAATTACCATATTTTTTGGAGTATAAGACGCACTGGAGTTTAAGGCGCAGCATAGTTTTTGGGAGGAAAATGTGGGGGGGGGGGGGAATCTGCCTACCAGATTTTTGGCTAGCATCTTTAGTCTGGTCAGTTTCAGCACAATAGTTTGCTGGTTTTTATCCCCTGCTTGGAGATAAAAAACAGCTTCTAAAGCACAGCTGATCTTTGAAGAGAGAAACAATGAGAAAAGCAGGCTCGGAAGATCGCTTCATTTGCTAGCAGCCCGTTAGGGCTGAAAAAAGCTTCTAAAGCACAGCTGAGAGTTGGAGGGAGCAGATTGCTTCACTCACTAGCGCCTCGTTAGGGCTGAAAAAAAGCTTCAAAAAAGCTTCAAAAAAGCTACATTCGGAGTATAAGATGCACCCAAATTTTCAGCCTTTTTTGGGGGGGAGGGGAAGTGCATCTTATACTCCAAAAAATACGGTACTCATAAATCAGTTCAAATGTAAGTTCACATCTTTACTGACTAATGCCAACAAACACCAATTATGGTTTGACTGGAAATGCAAAAACAATTTAGAAGAGGTTTTAGGAAAGTTTACAAATTAAACAGACAATCACACACACTAAAACAGTCTCAATTTTTAAGCAATCTTAAACAATAATATAAGGTCCCCTTGAAAATAAAATAAAATAATAACATAAAATAAAGCCATCAGAGACTGCTGTCAATACTTAAATATTTCAGTTAAGGCACAAAGTTATCTTTGGCAACTTACAGACAGGGATCTTGGGAAATCTTCTAGAAACCCTACTGAGTCCTTATACAAATATGGGGCACTTTAGAGGTCTTTACTCAGAGTCTAATCAAGCAAATATTACTAACTCTTGAGGTTTATTACACTACAAGCTTGACCACCTCTCTAAAGTTGTCGAGTTGACTGAATCTCTTAAAGTGGTTGAAAAGCCTCTGGTAGGGATTGCATTTTCTCTGAACCACTCAAACAGAATTGTACAAAGTAGGCAGATTTTCTTGCCTTGCACTTCACACATATTGATTTAATGGATCATAACTCTAAAGATTGGTGACTGATGATTACAGTTCCTATTTATAAGAAGGGATCTAGCTGATTATAGACCAATCAGCCTTTTGATGGTGAGAAGCAAATTGTAGGCAAACCCCCTGGAAAATCCAAAATTTTCTGAATGAATTGAAACCAAAGACCTATTTAGAAAAGAACAGGTAGGTTTCAAGCCAGGCACTCAATGGTGAACCATGTTGTTGTGCTATATCATCTGAGGTTGCTGAAGTTTGAAAGGAGACCGTAAGTAATTTAATTATAACTTGATCAACATCAAGCCATTAATTTTCCAAGACTTATAACTGGAACAATGAAGGAAGCAATTTCTTTAATTTTATTATAACTGATGACAAGTTACTTCTTTCTGTTGTTACAGATCAGAATATGAAAGCTCTCAGGCCTGCTTGTGATAAGGAAATGATTGCTGCATTAGAAGAATATAAAAGAAGAGAAACAGTTCTGTGGCTCAACTTGGGTGAGGATGGGGTGAGGGGGGCAGTAAGATTCAGCTCTCTGAGGTGGGCTGAGCTGAGAGACAGTGACTGGTCCAAGGACACCCAGCTGGCTTTCATGGCTAAGGCAGGATTAGAACTCATGGTCTCCCAGTTTCAAGCCCAATGTCTTAATCACTAGACCAGGGTTGGCAACCCATGGCTCCGGAGCTGCATGCGGCTCTTTGGGCCTTCTGCCATGGCTCCCTGTCCAATTGCTGGTTGGCCCCGCCCCCACCCCTCTTATTTCTTTTTTGGACTCCAGCCCAAAGTGGCAGGAAGCAAAGGCTGCCTTACACGCCAATGTGAGGCGAAAGCAGGTACACGGCAGCTTCGCTCCTGCACTCTCCTCCAACCCTGAGCCGGGAGGGTCTTAAGCAGGACACGGTTTCTCTCCTGCACTAATGATCCAGCCATCACCGGATCTCCTCCTCCCACTCTTGTGACACCCTGGCCGGCTGTGCCTGAGCCGGGAGCATGCACACGTGCGGGAAGACCCTCCTCAAGTAAGCACCAAAGCTCAGGAAAGGTGTGCACGGGACGGGCAGCAGCTCGCTTAAGCAGGGTCTCCCCACACGTGCGCATGCTCCCGGCTCAGCCACAGCCGGCCAGGGTGTCACAAGAGTGGGAGGAGGAGAGTGCAGGAGCAAAACTTCCATGTACCTGCCTTCATGCCACATTTGCACATAAGGTAGCCTTCACTTCCTGCCACTTCGGGCTGGAGTTCGCATCCTCAGCACTCAGCTGAAGAGCTGCCGGGGGTGGGGGATGAAACATCAAGGTGATGGCCACAGCATTAATGTAGGAGAGAAGCCGCATCCTGTTAAGATCCTCCTAAGTGAGTGGCAGTTTTGGCGCTCACTTGGGGAGGGTCTCCCCATGTGTGTGCACGCTCCCAGCTTAGCCACGGCCGGCCAGGGCATGACGAGAGGAGGGGGGGAAGATGGCCGTCCGAAGGGAGGGTGGAGAGAGACACACACACATATCTATACAGAGGGGGAGAGAGAGAGACAGACAGACATAGAGACACACAGAGTGATACATACAGAGAGGTGAGAGAAGGGAAGAGAGGGAGAGGGGGAGAGAGAATGGTTTTGTGGCTGGGTAGGTGTGGCTAGGAGGGTCATGTGACTGGGTGGGAATGACATTGAATTGGCCACGCCCGCCAAGGTTTTGTGGTTCCGGTGTGTTTTTGTTCTGTGGGAAATGAGTCCAAGTGGGTCTTTCAGCGTTTAAGGTTGCTGACCTCTGCACTAGACCAAACTAGCTTTCATAACCCATAAATTAATGAGAAGGTTTGTTTGTTTTTCCATTTCATACTGTGGATCAGGAAAATTTATATGTCTGTACATAAATATGGGGAGTTACAAAGGAACAAATAGGATTATTGAGTACACATATATAAATACTACAGTCCTGTAGCATAAGCTTCCTTTACTAGCCTCTCAGCATTTGCTAAGGGGTAAAATATTCTACTCTTGATTGCTCCCTAATTTTATCTGGAGTTTCTGCTGTAATTGATTGGGATATCCAAACTGGAACATAAAGTGATTCTCAAGTTGTCAGGGGAGGGTTGGTGGGAGTTGCTGAATATGGTATTAGGGCACTATCTAGATAACTGAACTTTAATTATATCTTTCATCCAGTTGGCGTAGTGATTAGATACTTGAGAGTTGGAATAGATTATCACTTAGAGAGGTTCCTCAATATGCTGTTACTTTCTTTTTAATAAAGTTTCTACAGAAAAGCTATCTACTTGTCAAACTGAAGAAGACAATTGGGTCATTGACAAGAGATTCATTCTACAATGAATTTTTTAATCCTGATTTCCAAGTCTCTAAACTCATGAAAGCAAAGCATATGTAATGTTTAAGAACTTTTAAAAGTTTTTTTAAAATTTTAATTAAAGCATGGATTTAAATATCAAATTTTCATGACATCTTTCTTTCAAAATTCAAATTTTAATAATACACATTTATTATATCAAATATTTCTAATAGTTTATATAACACTGATATCTATTATATAAACGATTATAATTCATGTGTTTCTGTTAACAGAAATTAAGATAAAACTTATTTTTCATGAAAGTTAACTGGTCTAGTAAAATAATTTCTGTAGATTTTCTTAAACATTTACCTCTGATTTTTGGGGCAGGGATTAGAGTTGCAAGGATCCTTAGAAATGCAGGACCCAAATTCAAACTGATTATCACGTAGCCCAACACAACGTGCTATACATGCACTTGGATAAGTACGTCCATTCTGCCCACATACTGGGACAAATTGATCAGCGCAGTTACATGGCAGACCTGAAAAACGCAAACCTTAGTTAGGATGCTGTCTATATCTACATCACCTATAGAAATCTATTCATTATTTTTCTCTGAAGGAGGATGAACTGTTTGCCCTTTAAATAATTATCTGAAGGAAGGATTATCATACATTGGATAACAATATGGTAACAGAAGTAGACTCTGTTGAATGAATATACAGGTAGTCCTCATGATACAATTGTAATGGAGCCTGTCCACTATAGTCGCATGGATGACATTCATTAAGCAAAGCAATCTTTAGGATGCTCCACTTTTTAAGAAGGCTCCATTTGTTTGTGCTGTGGCACTTCTCAAAAAAAAACTCTCTATAGTATCATGAGAACAGAACCTGTTGCTAAATAGCAGGAGTTTCATATGAGTCTGTAAAAAACTGATCCTGTATTTGGTCAGCTGCTTTTCTCAGAAGCTGAAAAAACAGAAAGATAAGATGGGAATTTCCTGGAGCAGGCTTGAGTCCTGCAAGTCTGTGTCTGGGTTGCCTTCTTATTCGCCGGAGACTTACAAACTCCATTTGCCCTGATCTCCCCTTCCTTGTCAGAGTTCACAAATTCCATTTGCTCTGACCTCCCGTTCCTTGTTGGAGTTTAGAAACTTCATTTATCCTGATCTCTTGCTTGCTGGGTGGGTGGGTGGGTGGGAAGGAAGCTGGAGGCCTGCAAGATTTATACCTATTATAGCCACCTGATCTCCACTGGGCGGATGAGTTGTTACCAGGGAGGTGGGACAGGTGAGTGGATGAGTGCCGCAGCATTGGTCATAAGAATGAATGGTTGCGGAGATGCTGCAGCCGCTGTTTGAAACCAAGTCACAAGTAACTTTTATAACATCAAATGGTCGCTAAGCAGCCTGTTGTAAGTCGAGGACTACTCTATGAATATAAAGGAGTGTATGCAAATAATGAAAGCACGTGGCTGAAACACGAAGTTTCAAGTAGGATGGGATGAGCTTATTAGCCCTGCCTCTACTTATCTTTCACATAAAGAGAATATATAGCTACAATGGGAGACTCCTTTATCTATGGATTGAGTACTCTGGAAATGAAAATACTCAATTGATGAAGTCTAGAAATCCCAACCATACATAACTGGAAGCAATAACTACTAGATTCTATTAAACCTACTACAGAGTAAGAACGATTAGATTTCTTACATTTGTAGCCTAGCACAAAAGTCTGCATTGAACCATTCAATTTTGAAACATTCAATTCAACCTAACAGAAGGAAAAAACAAGTCAGTTTCTCAAGGTTTTCAGTCTATCATTGCTTATGGAGGGTATACAAATTAAACAGATCCATTCCTGAAACAAAATCAACCAGTGCATTTTGAACTCAAGGAAATCTGCTACAGAGTAAGCATAGATAGATTTATACTTGCCCAATTCTGTGGCAGGCAAATAAGCTTTATTTTTCTCCATGTTTATGTGTGTGAGCACACAAAACAATAGTTTGTGAGGAGAAAGAATTATTTTGATCTAAAACTGTGAGTGAGGATCATTTAATTTACACAAAGTATATTTAGCAGGAAATGAATTTTAATCAAGTAATATTAATTTTCATTCTCCTCTCTTTTTTGAAGTGAAGCCTCTGGCCAGCATGTATAAATATACAAATGTATACAAACGTATGTGGCACATGTTATATTTATTAATGGGAAAAAATCTATAAAACTGAAGTCAGTGGAAACAATACTTTTTAAATATAAGGAAGCTAAACAGTGTACAGAATTTTAATTTGTATTAACAACTGCTTTTCTGCCCAGTCTTTCCATTTTAAATACAGCATTTCTTTTGAGAAAATATAGTAATATCAAATTGTATTAATCTTTTTAAACCAATTTTTAAAAATACATTATAATAGCTTCCTAACGTTCTTATAATTTTTTTCTCCCCAAACTGTGTGTTTTGAATTTCATTTATCTCTTACGTTGTATTCAATCTGCAATATAACCCAAACCATTTGCTTCAATATTGGCAATCTGAATAAATCCAAAGGCAAACAGACTACAAAAAGTTGTCACATGAAATATCTAGGCAAAGTATCATCAGAGAAAACCAAAATTCAGTATTACATTACTTCTGATAAGTTTCAAAGTTTCTTAAAATTTAAAAGCACTACCTGTAAATAAGTGACGTTCATCATCTGAACTTAATTCATTGAGACACTGACGAGTGGAGCATATCAAATTCCCAGAAAAACATGAACAGACATTGCAGTCTATATTAAAAGATGTTCCGTGGCCTTAAAATAAAAGAAATATAATACTAAATACTGGATTTAAAATTTAACTACTTAAATATATACATCGTTAGTATGAAATACTGCCCTTGCAGCCAAAAAAATTTATTCAATGTATATCCTATCTTTTCTCTAGGAGTTCACAGTAATGTAGATAGCATTCTCTCCTCTGTTTTTTTCACAGTAACACTACCATGCCAACAGGATGTGGCCAGTTTAACCCAAAGAGCTTAAATGATTCAGGATGGAATTATAATTGGGTTTCCAGATTAGCAGCTAAAATTTAAAAAGAAAATCTCATGCTTTATTTAGATTTAACTGATTATCATTTTGATTGAAATTTCTACATATTTGCTAAGGTTTATGATACTGCACTTCTTATTTTAGATTAATTGTACCACCTTCCATTTGCTTAAATGAAATCAGTCTACACATCATTTACATACTGTAGAAATACAGGCAGTCATTGATTTACGACCACAACTGAGCCCAGAATTTATGTTGCTTCAATGAGAAATTTGTTAAGTGAGTTTTGTCCCATTTTACGACTTTTCTTGCCACATTTGTTAAGTGAATCACTGCAGTTGTTAAATTAATAACACAGTTGTTAAGTGATTCTGACTTCCACAATGACTTTGCTTGTCAAGTCGCAAAAGATGGTCACATGACTCCGGAACACTGGCATAAATATGAACCTGTTGTCAAGCATCCGATTGTAAATTAAGTGACCATGCGGATGCTGCAACAATAATGTGTGAAAAATGGTCAAAAGTCAGTTTTTTCAGCGCCATTGTAGCTTCAAATGGTCTCTAAAAGAATTGATGTAAGTCAATGACTAGCTGTATTATAGAATTCTGCAAAAAATAAACAAACCCCCCAAAAACGGGAGGGCGTTTTTGCCCTCCCCAGCTTCCAGGAGCACTCTGCAGGCCTCCCAAACCCTCCGCCCATCCTATTTTTGTAAGAAACAAGCCTGTTTTTGACGAAAACGGGACACACAGGGCAGGGTTTCGGGAGGCAAAAAATGGCTGTATTTGGTGTATAAGACGTACCAACATTTCTACCCTCTTTTGGGGGAGGGGAAATGTGTCTTATACTGCAAAAAGCACGGTAGTTTTGTAATCTGCAGAATTTTAAAACCTTATTATAAAAACAACCCCATGTACTAGTACTTACTTTTTCTTTGCCCTCCAACAATGCATGGCTTTTGAAGATCAATACAATGCATTTCCATGCAGTTTTCTAACAAACCATTCTGCCCACATGTGCAAATTTTATAGCAACCAACATCTCCAACAGAAGATGGTACTTGGATGAGTGTACCTTGACGGACAATAAAATCAGAGGCTTCACCCAATTTGCAGCCTATGATAATATGCAGAAAAGACAAATGTTAGTGAATTATGAATTCTAGAAGGGTTAAGTGTTGTAACCTCTTAAAAAATTAAGAAACAGTTTAAACTTTCATTGACTACAGTTTACTCAGAGACATGGAGCATTACACTTAAACAAAGGCATATTCATAGTAAGGTCAGCTGGTGTTAAAAATGAAATTGGGAGGTGAAAGACAGATACAAGGCAGAGATAATAAAATTACTGATAATATGGGGCAGCATCAAATAACATTGGAGGAAATACTGTGTGTATGTGTATGAGAGACAGGAGGGAGGGGAGGGGAGGGGAGGGGAGGGGAGGTAAACAGGCCAGTTCTTCCTTATATAATGACGAAAGCTAAAAGTTATGATACTACTTACTGCAACAAGTGAAAGGAACAAACCTATTGTAAGATTCCCCCATCATAGGAAAAGACAACATACTTTATTTGGCATTTACTATCTAGATTACACCATTTATTTATTGTAGTGACCATTCAACCTTAGAACATAGTATCTATATTCTTGGAGGTCTTCTAGTCCAACCCCTTTCTCAAGCAGGACAGCCTATACCCATGATGGTGAATCTATGGCACATGTGCCTGAAGTGGCATGTGGAGCTATGTTGCCTGGCACACGTGGCATCACCCGTTCCTCTTCCGAGTTTCTGGCGTGCATGCACATGCGATGATCAGCTGGCCTTTGTGCATGCGGCAGTGCTGGAAACTGGAAGAGCTGGTCTTCTGTTTCTTGGCATGAGCATGCGCGGCAGCCAGCTGATTGTCGCATGTGCATGCGCACCAGCAACTGGATGACTAGCTGGCACATGCATTTACCGGAAGCTGGAAGTTCATTTTCTGGTGCACACATGCCCCCTGGGCAGCTCCTCTTCCAGGTCACGGCCCAGATGAGCTCCCTTTTCGGCACTCAGTGCAGAAAAGGTTCGCCATCACTGCCCTATACCAGGGGCGGGCAATTGTGGCTCTTTTACAACCTGTGGACTTCA
>WNWU01013452.1:45519-98665 GCA_012654045.1 Ptyas mucosa
ACCTGTGGACTTCAACTCCCAGAATTCCTGAGACAGCCAAGCTGGCTCAGGAATTCTGGGAGTTGAAGTCCACAGGTTGTAAAAGAGCCACAATTGCCCACCTCTGCCCTATACCATTTCAGACAAATGGCTGTTCAGTTTCTTCTTAATAGCCTGCAGCAATGGAGCACCCACAACTTTTGAAGGCAAACTGTTCCATTGGTTAATTGTTATCACTGTTAGAAAATGTCCCCTTAGTTCTAGGTAGCATCTCTCTTTAATGTCTTCTGTTACTTCTTGTCCTACCCTCAGGTGCTTTGAAGCATAGGTCGACTCCCTCTTCTCTATGAGTCTTTCAAGTACTGGAAGACTACTATCACATCTAAATCAAACTATTCAATTGTATTTTTAATCAGTTTCTGAATATCAGTATTCTGTATTTATCATTTAACTGTTCACCGCCCTGAGTCCTTCGGGAGTAGGGCGGTATACAAATCTAATAAATAAATAAATAAAAATAAATCTCTAGTCCTTATCTTCATTAGACTAGACATATCTGGTTCTCTTAATTATTCATTGTATGGTTTAACTTTTAGACCCTTTATCATTTTTATTGTTCTTGTCTGCACTTTTTTTAAGGTCTTAACATCTTTTCTGTATCATGATGACCAGACCTGGTATTCAATATAGTTTCACCCGTGCAATATAAAGTGATTCTATCATTTCATGTGATCTTGAGGCTATCCTACTACTGATGCAGCCTAGCAATGCATTGGCTTTTTTGGCAATTGCAGCACATTGCTTGCTCATTCTTAAGTAGTGGTCTAATAGGACACTTTGATTCCTCTCATAATTGCTACTGTTGAGCCAGATATCACCTATTCTATAACTTTGTATTTGGTTTTTCTTGCCTATGTATAGGATCTTACTTTCCTCATCATTGAATTGCATTTTGTTGGATAAGCCCATTGTTCAAATCTGTCAAGATGCTCTGTCTTAAGTCTATCCTTTAAAGTGTTAGCAATTTCCCCCAACTTGGTGTTTTTTGAAAATTTGATGAATTCTCTATCTTACCAAAAAGAAGACTGTGATCTTGTCAAATGCCTTACTGAAGTCTAAGTAAATTATGTCCACAGCATTTCCCTTATCAACTAATTTAGTCACTTTGTCAAAGAAGACAATACGGTCAGTCTGGCATGATTTGCTTTTAATCAAACACACGCTGGCTTCTAGCAATCACCTTGTTCATTTCTAGGTACTTAAAAATCCTGTTTGATTATCTTTTCCAGGGTCTTCCCAGGTATTGTTGTCAGGTTGACTGGCCTGTGGTTTCCTGGATTCATTTGTTTTTCCTTTTTTGAAGATTGGAAGCACATCAGTTCTATTCCAGTCCTTTAGTATTTCCTGGGTGCTCCAGAAATTTTGAAAAAAAAAAATGTTCAGTGGTTCCAAGATCACATCTGCCAATTCCTTCAAAATCCTGGGATGTAATCCATCTGGTTCTGGCAATTTGAACTCTCGTCTAAACTGAACAAAATAATTTTTATTATTTTGACTTACATTGCTATTCTGTATCCTACATGCCATTTTTGATTGGCTGAACTGTTTTTTCTTTTGGTGAAGACAGATTCAAAGAAAGAAATAAGCAATTCTGCTTGATGCCTGTCACCTCGCCATCTTCTCCATTAGTAGATCAATGATTTCTTTGACTATGTGTGGTTTTTTTTTGTTTCTTACATGTTTAAACTTTTAAAAACATGCTTTTAGCATTTGTTACTAGTTTCAGTTCACTCTAACCCTTAGCATTCCTGCCTTTGTCCTTGTTGATTCGGACATTTTTTGGCATTGTTTTACTTATATATCCCTCTTTCTATTTTTTATATTTGTCCTCTTTTTTCTCTCAGTCTGTCAGAGATTCTTTATGCAATAATGCTGACTTTGTCTGCGGTCTCCTGTTTTCTTTCTCTGTGGTACTATGTTAGATTGGGCTGTTATAATCTCATTTTTCCCAAGTATCTTGAGTTGTCCCAAAGTGCTTTTTCAAAAGACAACTGAACCTTGTTTTTCTTGAAGACATTTCATTTCTTATCCAAGAAGCTTCTTCAATTCTTGGGTTGTTTTCCCCTTTAGGATGTCCATCTATAGATTCCTTCCTAAACTCTTAGTTTATTAAAGTCATGTTTTTTAAGGTCTACAGTCATAGTCTGACTTTGTTCAATTATTGCCTGAATTATGTATGGCATGGTTACTCTGTCCCAAAGTTCCACAACTTCCATGTATCATTCAAACTCTATTAGTAAGAATTAAGTCCAGTAGAGCTATCCCTCTAAGTACCTTCTTCTACCCTGTTTCCCCAAAATAAGACATCCCCTGATAATAAGCCCAATCAGGCTTTTGAGCGCATGGCAATAAGGCCAAGCGCTTATTTCAGGATTCAAAAAAACATAAGACAGGGTCTTATTTTCAGGGAAACACGGTACCTTTTGGATGACAAAGTTGTCAGCTAGATTTTCAGGAAGCCGTTTGATCTCCCACTTGATGCACAGCTTGGCTCCCAGTTGATGTCAGGTTAATTAAAGCCCCCATTACTACTGTGGTGTGTTTCCTGCACATTCTAGCTAACTGATTAGCAAAACATTCATCTATTTCCTCTGCATGGTTGGGTACACACCCATGGCAATGTCATTTTCTCCCTTTTTATGAAATCAAGGTTTTCATCCTTGGTTTTATGCATTTCAGTTTTATGCATTTCTCTAGAGGTGTAGTGATTTCCAACGTATAATGCAATACTACCTCCTCTTTTGTTAGGTCTGTTTCTTTTGAACAATTTATATCTTTCCAGCAATACATTGGAGTCATTAATTTTATCCCACCAAGTTTCAGTAATAGCAACAATATTGTACTTGCCCTCGTATAGTAGAACTTCAAGTTCACCCTGTTTGTTCCTCATACATTGAGCTTTAGTATGTAGACATCCAAGTCCTTTATGGACGACTCTGCATTTACTTCTTCCATCTGCTATTTTATATCTGACTTCTCCTTACTTCTCCTTACTCCCTATTTCCTTGTTTGATTGGTTATCTTGGGGTTTATGCTTAGAATTAGGTTCTAAAGTTCCTAAAGATTGGTCACCCTCCCCTTCCAGTTTTAGTGTAAAGTGAAATTATATTTTGAAATAGCAATCTCCTTGAAGAAAGAATATTTTCAATGACAAGAAAGGCAAGTGTTAAATTATTAGGAATCCTATGGCATTTGTTTAGCCTTTAAAAAGGCTTACCCTGAATACAAAAATAGGGAAGACAAGGTTCAAGAGGCTGACATCCCTTTCTGTTTACTTCACACAATTGATTTGCAGCACAGGGATTTGGATTACAGGGATGTGTAACATCTTCTACAATATTATCCAATGTACTTGGACCTGAAAAAAACAAAAAATAGGGAACATTAATACTGTGTAGAATCAGACTTGTGTATTAATATGTAAGCCAATGTGTCATTTTTATTCAGTAAGTGAAAAAGTACACATTGTTAAAAAAAATAAATAATTCAACATTTTTTTAAAGAACCAACATTTCAGCCTAAACTTCTGAAGTGCTTATCAAAGGGGGTTATATTTATCATTAATTAATTAATCATATTTTTATGACTGCTCATCCCATTCTGGGCAGCATATATTAAAAACAAATCATGAAAAAGAAACATTAAAAATATTCCATATTTTTTTTTAAAAAGCAATATTATTAAAATATAATAAAGCAGCATCTTCAGTATAACAGACAATATAGCCATCTCACAGGGGTGAAATCTACTTACCTTCCTTACTGGTTTGGAAGTACATGCGCCCCAGGCATGAGCGGGTGCACGTGCACATGCGCAGAAGGTAAAAAACACATTACTTCCTTGTTACAATCAGGAAGTAATGACACCCAACCAGGTGGGCGGAGCTATGCTCCACCATCGCTACTGGATCGCCGAACCACCACCAAGATCCCTACCGGATCGGGCGATCCGGTCCAATCCGGGAGCATTTCACTCCTGCCATCTCATTGATTCACCATTTCCCTGAGATCCTCAAGCCTCTTGATACAGTCATGTTTTGAGCAAAATTCAGAAGGTTACCAAGAATGGGGATAGCCTCATCTCAAGGGAATGATGTTTCACACAGCAGAAAAGACCTGTGTCCTAGGTCCTGCATGGTTGGGTGGCCTGTAGTACACATCATGGCAATGTCATTTCCTCCCTTTTATGAAATCAAGGTTTTCAAGCATTTCTGTTTTATGCATTTCTCTTGCCAGATTCAACTATTTAATGGACAGGACCTGCAGCATATCTTTTCTGACAGAGCTGACGTGATGGGCAAATGTAATCAGGAAGAGAAGGTCCCACAAATAAACTAGCCCCATACCATGAAAGCTTTTAAAGATCAATACTAGTACCCTTGGACTGGCAAGCAAGCTAGCAAGCAATGCACTTCTCAGAGCAGAGATGAAACTTATACTATTCCAGGTGCACACATAACTGCCTATGTCGCTGTGTTTTGTAATAACTAAATCTTCTGAATACACTTCAAGGACAAGCCATGTGTAGAGCAAATAGAAATGGTTTATCTGGGCAGTGAATTTTAATAGATGGTTTGATAACTTCTAAGTACTAATTGGACAGCTTTGTGTTTATGTTGAACAATTATCCATGAGAATCTTATTTCCTGAACATTTCCCAACTATGATGTAGCATCAACTGTTAATATGATTGGCATCATCAGGAAAATGATATCCAGATCTCTATTAAAAGCAGAACTATAATGCACTGATATATCAAACAAATTCTGCTTTCTCCTTGGTGCCTATCATTTCCTTGCTATATTCTTCCATTAGATTGATTGTTTTCTTGAGTTTTTTCTTGTTTCTTACATGTTTAAACTTTTAAAAATTATTTTTAGCATTTGTTACAAGTCTTAGTTCACTTTAAGCCTTAGCATTCCTGCTTTTGACACTGCTGATTTGGGCATTTTGCTGACATTATTTTCTGTCCTTCTTTCATTTTTTAATACTTGTCCTCTTTTTCTGTCAGTTTGTCAGAGATTCTTTATGCTATCTTGCTGGTTTTGATTCTTTATGCTATCTTGCTGGTGTCTCCTGTTTTCTTTCCTTGTGGTACTATGTTAGATTGGGCTTTTATAATTCTTCTTTTCAGGGTTTCCCAAGTATCTTTAGTTGTTTTCCCCTTTAGAATTTCCATTCATAGATTCTTCCTAAATTCTTAGTTTGCTAATGTTTTTCTTTTAATTTTATTTCAGTTTTTCATAACATGGTAAAAATTAATAGAATGAAACAAGAAGAAAAAAAATTCAGAAGATGCAGAAAAAAAAACAAGTAGAAAAGAAAAAGGCAACAAAGTCAATAATAAAGAAGGACTTCTAACTCACACTGAGCATTAGCTAACATAATAATTTTTCACTCTCTTTTAAAATCACAAATAAAAAGTCTAACTTTATCCAAACACAATCCAGAAATTGCCAACTTTTCAGTCCTGAGTTCAGTCAAAAGTCTATTGAAGTTATAAGAAATCATAAACAAATAATTTATACCTAATAAAATAGTCCAACTTTATGTTTGTTCTTTTTTCAGTTCATAAGTTTTACCTTTAAATCCTTCTAATGGCATCACAGGTTTTGAACTTTCATTAATTTTAGTCATTCAAGAAGAGTCTTCCAAGTTTTCTACTTTATTCTATGCTTATTTTCTAATATTTTGTAATTTCCATAAAAAGGCATTGTACAGAATTTCTTGTCATGGCTGTTCCATGTAGAAATCCTTGTATTTTGTATTTTTATTTTTATGATCTCAATTTTGTTGTCATCCATGCTTTCAAGCTCTAAAATGTCTATGTTTAGGTAAAATTATAGCCAGCTTAGCCATTTTAACTTTTTTGTGCTAGTTCTTTAGTTCCCTCTAGTGTCCATTTGTAACCATCATCAAACCTCAGTTCCTAATATGGATTTAGTACTGTCTCAGTTGTTTTCCATGAAACAACTTGCTTTAATTTTGTACTTGCTTTTTGAATTTAACATCAAGAGGAAGAGGCAGGATGGATGCCTCCTGCAGCACCCTGCCAGCCAAAATGGGGCATGGGGGTTTCAATGAGGCCCCCCATGCCCTGTTTTAGCCAGCAAACTGCTGCAGGAGGCCGTCCAAGCCTAAAACGGGGCACAAGAGGGCCTCACACAGCCCCCCATGTCATGTTTTGGCTGCCAGGAGCACCACGGGCCAATCCTCTGCTATTTCCAGGTCGGCACCGTGAGCCAGGTTTAAGCATCCCGTGGGCCGGATCCAACCCGCAGGCCTTGAGCTTGACACCCCTGATCTAGAATAAGGAACCTGGAAGAAACTCTATGAGTGAGCAATTTTACTCTAAAGAAAAGAAGAGTACAGGCAAACACAAAATAGAAAGACCTGCAAAGAGAAATAGAATATGCCAAAAGAAAGCATAGCTTTCAAAATAGTGCAGGTTCCTTGTGTGCAATCCCAAACAATTGAAGCACCACTTGAACACATTCAGTGTTGATAAATCACAGTCAATTGCAAAACGTAACTAGATAGATTGGAAGGCCTTGTTAAGGCCATTTTGACATAAAAATGTCAAATCCAAGCTAAATATCTGGCTGATTGTGCTACTAACGATAGTAATTTGAAACCCTTAAATAAACACTAAAATTATACAACATAAGGCATTATAAATACTGTATACCAAAGATACAAACAATTTGAAATACAATCCTCAAAACTTTCTATCCTTCCTATTTAGTTTTTTAATATTTTACTTTCATAGCTTCCAATTCCAGTTCCAATTACCAGTCTCAAATTCTTTATTTTCTGATCTAATTTTCCCCATCCTGTTTACCTATTCTTGTCAATAATTTTGGTTCATCCATACTGAAGTTATGGATGAAATATAACATTTTTGACATTCACAAATCCCTTGATTTACATTAGATGATGAAGATGTGAAAAAAAATTGGTAGAATACTCTGAGGGAGAGCTTTCAAATGAAGATTTAATTGAAATGAAATAAGAAATGGAACAGATTGTAAGGAGAAAGAGAAGAAGGAGTTTTTCGGTCCAAAAAATTCAGTGTGAAAACTTGGCTGATGGTTTGATGTTTCCTGATGATTAACAAAAATTTGTCAAAATTAGGAATCCAAACATAGAATGTTTGGAAAGTTACACTGGAAAATACATGAAATATTGGAAGTGTTATGAAACACATGAAGAAAATTATAAGAAAAGCACATTTAAACTAACAGTTAACTAAAGCCTTGCTCAACTCTTCTTCCATTCCCATCATCCTCCCAATCCATGGATGTAGAAGACCAAGATAATTTTCAGCCACTATGCATCATTAATAAAATAACCCATAGGAAAACATTAATTTTATATTGATGTTTATAGGAAATGTATTGCAAATGGAAAACCTGATTTTGTACTCTTTTTATTTTTGCACTGTAACAAAATCATTCTGCTTAACGATAATATTTATATTAAATATTATCATTATGTATTATGTTAATGAAGTATTATGCTATTAAAGATGTTTTAAAGTGTAAGCCTTGTCCCTTCTTATTTATGCATGAGCTCTATTAACTACTTAAGAGTTGAGGTGTCACAGTGGTTAGGGTGCAGCACTGCAAGCTACTTCAGTTGACTGCTAGCTGCAGTTCGGCTGTTCAGATCTCACTGGCTCAAGGTTGACTCAGCCTTGCATCCTTCCAAGGTTGGTAAAATGAGAACCCAGATTGTTGGGGGCAATATGCTGACTCTGTAAACCGCTTAGAGAGGGCTGTAAAAGCACTATGAAGTGGTATATAAGTCTAAGTGCTATTTCTACTGCTACTCAATACAATATAGCACACAGCCTGACCAGAATTGGATGTGCAATCATTTGATAAAACTTGTTGAATATTGAATTGAAAGTTATCTGGTAATGCACAAAAGTGACACTGAAAAGTTTCTCATTAATTTTCAATTTGTCTTCTAGTCCTATCACAGCTGCATGGAGTTATCACTACAGGTTTAGTTTAAATGCTACATGAGGTTCTGGTGATATCACAATAAAGAAGGCAAGTCCAACATTCAATTTTCATTTATGGGTAGTAACCAGATAGATATATTGTTAAAAAAACAACAACCCTCCATCACTTATACAACAAAAACCAAAACACTGAAGTACTAGAAGTAGAGTTATGGTTAATAGGGTTTCCTTTATCCAAACAATTAACATTGTTTTGGTGTACTGCTCGCTGAAAATAGTAATAAGTTACCAGTATATGAGAGATTGTTAGAATTGCCAGAGAAAGGGGGGAATGAGTTAGTAACTGTTCAAATCAACCTTCCCCATCCTGGTGCCCCTACAGAAATCCTAGATTTTTTAATCAATATGAATTTTAACACTGAACTTTTATTCCCAAAATCGTTATAGTGCATTTGGTTAGAAGAAGCTGGTTTACTGTAAGTCAAGATAGTTCTTGATTTACAACCATTCATTTAGTGACCATTCAAAGTTATAACAGCACTGAAAAAAATGATTTACAGCCAGTCCTCGCACTTAAAACCGAAACAGCATTTCCATGATCACATGATCAATTTTTGGCTGCTTGGCAACTGACATGTATTTACAGCAATTGCAGCATGCCATAAATGTAAGACGCAGAAGATAAAATAGGTTGGAATAATGGTGTGCTGAATGCTTGGGAAATCAAAATTTGGGGCATTAATTTGGAAGAGTCTACCAAATAAAATAAACTATAGTCTGGAAAATCTAAATGCAGAAAGAACATAAAAAAGCTCCAGAAAAAAGAATCAATCATAGTATCACTGTTGCAAAGAAATAGGAACCACTTATGGTGACTATACTTAAAAGGCAGTACAATATAGACAAGGTGAAAGACTGCCAATTAGAATACCAATTCTGAGATGTTTAGAACAGGGCTCTGCATGGGCTAAAAAAACTATATGTGACCACTGTGAAGGACAAACGATTCTGGGATCAGAAAGATGGCACTATTACAGAGGCAATTAAACTGAATGACAATAAAATAATTATAAATTATAATTATCCCAAGGCTTTTGCTCCCATCTGTTTTTTTGGTCAAGCCTAGAAATTAACTGCTTTGAATTCTAAAATTGTCACTGGGCCTGTTCTTCAGTACTTACGAAGGTAGGTATCTAAAGGTATGCAAGTCTCCAAATCATCAGCTGGAGATAAAAGTTCACAGATGCTTTCAGCCATATGTCCCTCAGGAAATTTGCTTAAGTCTCCACATTTTTTGAGAATTTCTACACAATCTGACCTTCAAGAAAACAAAATGTTTGCACATTATATATGTGCACAGTATTTGAAACTAAAAAGAAAAGCATACAGGTGCACATATAAAAATAACATACAATTTTACAAACAGATATCAATATCCTTATTTATGTAACATTAGGTCTCTGTAAATCACATGAAAGAGATGTTTTGGAATATATGGAATCACACACAATTTTTAAAAATCTTTTCATAGCTGCTACACAAGTCTGAAAAAAGACACAACAAATTAAATGTTAGAAAACAAATTTGTAGCCTTTCCATGTGTTCCAAAGCACCTCTTTCTGGAGATTTTCACAGCCCTATATAATATGATGCTTGCCTAAAAAAACTATTATTGCATTTAGTAGCTTAAATTATTTACTCTACAATAAGTTCCTATATAGCATGAATCTTGAACTCTTACATAAGTAGTGAGCTATGCATTATCACATTCCATGCGGGACTTTATTAAAATTATTTTATTTATTAAATTTATTTGTCATCCATCTTGCCTCGTGGTGAAAATTATAGATGCAGGGGGATCTAATAACTTCATTCTGCATACAAATATGTATAAATTCTGCCAGTTCTTATTGTACTGATATTTTTCCAATTAAATATATTTTGGATGAACTCTCAGATTATGGGTCCTTTATAGTTCTTGAATTTGTCCAAAAATTATGCTCAGAGGAATTCACCACTAAGCAGAATAGAAGTTCAGCCAAAGTATTTTATGTACATTGCACAGAACATTATTATGACTGTCTATTGGCTTATTCCTTGCTACAATTTAATGGATTTTGGATCTGCACAGCAGAACCTGACTAGACCCTATTTAATTACATAATACATTAGGTTTACACAATTTAGAGGGAAAAAATGTATAAAAAAGTAATTTTGTAGCCATCTTATCTGAAAGTCAAATCAAACCTGAACTTGGTTTGATAACTCTGACTTGCACAAATGTTTGAACCCAATTATTTGAATTTCCAAATGTATCGCGTTTAAAGAAAAAAAGTGAATCAAGAACAACCACACAACTTTCACATAGATCTTCACATAGTCAGCTAAAAATTCTGAATGACAGCTGCCCTTACATTAGGATGAAGATGAACACAGACTTCTATGAGATATGACACATTAACATACTTGCCTCTACATTTTTCAGCTGAAGGTATGGATGTACATGGAACCTCTTTCGCTATCTAGTTTTAACATTAAGAAAAATGCCCGAAGGCAGCTATAGAACGCTAAAAATCTACTTACTTGCAAATAATACTTCCTCTAGATTTACTATGACAAGGTTTAATTTGCAGTGAACAAGCAACTGCCTTCCACATTTCTGGCTGGCATTTTTTAATATCAAGTACAGGGATATTTATAAAAGGCATCTTAATGCTTCCTTTTTCCCAAAGTTTCATATCATTCATAGCTCCTTGATCTGACTGGGCATTGCAGCTCCTGAAGAGTTCAGTAGGCCTTCAAGAAAAAGTCATGCAAACAGAAGGCAACAATTTCATGATCTTTAGATAAAGATAATAAATAATAATAAAGTACATCTTTAAATAAAAAGCTGGGTTTTGCCTAAAATAGGGGAAAAAGGACTGATATATATTATGTGTCATTATGTCATTTTCAATTTCTAGCAACCAAATAAATAGATTTTCTCCATGAACATTTATTCCTAATCTGTTATTTAGAGTTTCCCAAAGGTGATTTCATGCTTTACATAATAAAAAGAATTATTGCAATCCAATGCTAAATTTGAAATATTTGAGTCCAATTATTTGATTTCAGTAATACCAATAGCAATAGCACTTATATACCACTTCATAGTGCTTTTACAGCCCTCTCTAAGCGGTTTACAGAGTCAGCATATTGCCCCCAACAATCTAGGTCCTTATTTTCACGACCTCAGAAGGATGGAAGGCTAAGTCAACCTTGAGCCAGTGAGATTTGAACAGCTGAACTGCAGCTAGCAGTCAGCTGAAATAGCCTGCAGTGCTGCACTCTAACCACTGCGCCAGCTCAGCTCCTTAGAGCCGAGAACTGCATTAAAGATGTTTGAAGAAAAGCTAGATTTTAGTTTGAAAATAATTTCAGAAAGAATGTATATATTAAAGCAGGAAATGAAAGTAGTACCTAGAGATATTGTTATTTTGACTATGTTAATTAAAAAAATCAGAGAAACTAAAAACACAAGGAATTTCATTAGGATCATACATTTCAGGAAAATCATCTAGCTAAACGTATATACAATTACAGAAGCACAATTGTACAATTGTGATACAATCCACATTAAAAATAAGATTCTCAGATGGGAACTTCATAGAACTATATTGTAGATGGTTTTACGTTATAAATATTGAACAGAGTATAAATTAATAGAGAGGATAATCAAGTAGAAATAGTCACACCTATGTTTTGGCATAGTAAATGTAATTAAAAATTTTAATACAATTTTGGAATAAGATTTTAATAGCACAATCTCAAAATGAAAACGATTAGGTATAAGAATATGATTTTAATGACTTATATTAGAAGCAATAAGTTATCAATTTAACTATGAAGATACACATCTCTTCAGAAAGCTGATTTTGTGTTTATATATTCTGAAAACCATGCTTCCAGCTAGAACAGCCTATTTCAAATCTTGCTATAGACGAGATTCAAGTTGTTGAGTCTCAAATTATTTGAATGGAAGTTATGTGAAAGTTGGATTTTCCTTTCTTCTCTCTATACACGCACATGTACACATACAAATACAAATCTGCTCTAGATGTGCTCCAATCTAGCAGAGAAAATTGACAAGGTATATGGAACAGGGGTCCTTGGTGCTTGATTGTTTTCTTGCAGATGTTTCATTACTCAAACTAAGTAACATCATAAATGCTAGTAGGCAAAGAGAGTTTGCTCTCTTTTTATACTCTAGTAGCTTGCCCTGTCAGTGTTAGTGGGAGCAGTCAGAATAAAATAACAGAATTGGAAGGGAGCTTCCAATTGGAGATCTTCTAGTCTAATCCCACAAGTGGCAGCTCTTCTGTAATGGTCCCATTGGAGACCAGTTAGAAGGAGGAGTTGGGATTCGGATTATCTGATGGGGATAGCATGTCTCCCTTGGAAAAGTTGGAGAGGCCAGGGGTTGAGGACAATGCTGTCTCAGGCCCCTCAGGCAGTGGGGGAGACTGGTTGGAGAGTTGTCTACCCTCACAGACACAGGGGAGAATCGGCTGCAGATAAGCGATCCTACTCTTAGGCAGCAGATCCCCTCTGATGAGGAACAGCAGCCTCCCCCACTCGATCCAAGGGCATTGAGAGTAGAGCAGAGGTAAACTCAGGAGATCGCCCCACCCCTTCTCACAAGTTGTTGTGGGTTAACTTAAGAAAAAGCAGGGTGGGGGGATTTGTCTTTGCCAGGAACAATTGTTTGTTTTGGCTTATACTGCCAGTGCTTTGACTTGTGCTCTTGTCTGTGCCTTGCCTTTGCCTTGTGGATTTGCATTTTGCCTTATAGACTTGCCTTTGGCCTTGTGGACTTGCCTTTGACCTTTGTACCTGGACTCTGGACCTTGCTCTTGAACTTACACCCTCTCTTTGGACTTCCTTTGTTGTTTACTGACTTTTGAGGACTGAGGGTGGCTGTCTTCAGGGTACTGTGGGATGGAGCCTGACCAGGCCATTGTAGGGCTGTTTGTTGTGGTCTTTAATCAGAGCAATAAAGGACTCGAGTGATGCCTGCCTCTGCCTAGATGACCTGGATCATAATATTTTGTTCATTTTTGATAATTCTCACCAAATACAAGTGGTTCTCGACTTACGACCACAACTGACCCCAAAAATTCTGCTGCTAAGTGAAACATTTGTTAAATGAATTTTGCCCCATTTTACAATCTTTCTTGCCTCAGTTGTTAAGTGAATCACTGCAGTTGATATGTTAGTAACCCAGCTGTTAAGTATATCTGGCTTCCTCATTGACTTTGCTTGTCAGTAGGTCACAAAATATGGTCACATGACCCTGGGACACTGCAACTGGCATAAATATGAACCGGTTGTCAAGCATCCAATTGTAAATTACGTGACCATGGGGATGCTGCAACAGTAATAAGTGTGAAAAAAGGTCATAAGTCACTTTTTTCAGTACTGTTGTAACTTCAAACGATCGCTAAATCATTAATAGTCCACTACGAGGACTACCTGTAGTAGTATTTATATAGTAGTCTGTGCTGCAAGGAATTAGAAGTCAGGACAGCATTCATAAATATAAAAAAATCATACAACATTATTACAGATCTTCAAGTTAATTCACATATAAACGTATACAAAACCGCATCTGAAATCTTTTAGGGTTTATAGATTTGTTTGGTCAAGTCTATCCTTGAGAACTACTTCTATTAATATCCATGCCACTTTGAAGTGATGCAGAAAGACCTCACCAATATCTTTAGCCTAATCTAGGTCTACAATATACTCCCCAGACAGCCCTTATATTCTTACCCAAATAATTTCAATAGGATTTTCATGCTTTGAATTTCTTTGCAAGAATATTTTTTTCCCTTTATATAAAGGGGGAAATCACTCCCTTATTCTCATTCCAGTATTCTGTGCCAATCACAAGAATCATCTAATCAGTCTCATTATTACTGCAACAATTTACAACAATAATTGTGCTCCCAACTGTGGTTCAAAATTGAGAACTGTATATGACTTTCTGATTTAGCTAATCCCTAAATTGCAGGCATAATTCCATTGCTAAGCAATGTAATTGTTAGTAGTTGTAAGTGATCCTGACTTTTTTGCCATGGTTATTAAGCAAATCACAGCAATTAATCATGTCATTAAATGAATCTGATTTCCCATTGACTTTGATTGTCAGAAGCCAGCTAGAAAGGTCACAAATGGCAATCACCTGACTGGTACCTGCAACCATTGTAATACATGTTGGTTGCAAAGTACCTGAATTTTAATCATGTGACCATGGGGATGCTGCAATTGATTGTAAATACAAGGACCAGTTGTTAATCACTTTTTTCAGTGTCATTGTAACTTCTAAGGGTTACAAAATGAATGGCCTGTAAGTCAAGGCCTACCTATACTCTTTGCTTCAATGTAGTAACATTTATGGTTTTTATCCAAAACCACACTTCCCAGCCCATTTCTCATTATATTCTAATTTTTATTTTTTCCCACTTAAATCTTTCTATGCGGAGAAGATATAATTTTCATTGAGTAGATTAAAATCAAATTTGATAAATTGCTAACTCATCATTTGAAGCAACAAATCAGTAGAGTTTAATTTCTGAAATACAGATAGTCCTTGATTTATGAATACAATTGAGCCCAAAATCTATGTTGGTAAGTGAAACATTTGTTAAGCGAGTTTTGCCCCATTTTATCAATTTTCTTGCTATTGTTGTTAATTGAATCATTGCAATTGTTAAGTTAGTAACACAGTTTTTAAGTAAACACAAATCATAGGACTATCTGTGGTTACTAAGAAGCCGGACTGTTTTAATAATTAACTTTTTCTTGTTTATAACTCTGTTTATAGTTTGGATGGTAAGAGGGGCTATAATGAGATTGATCTAGTGCTGAGTCAGGTAGATCTTAAATTGTTTTTCTTAAATAATATTGATACATTGAAAGCACATTTGCTATTCCAGGAACTATTAGGTTTTATTCAGTCATAGCAAAATGACCCAGTGAAATAGTACAAAGCATATACAAGTCTGATAGTACTTATACTTTTGGAAATATATAATGAATTCTTTTCAGGATAATAAACTGCCATCATCATTCTACGAACTATATGTGAGATTGATTTTACGGCCAGGTAAGAATCCTAAATTTTGTTACAATCTGATATATGGGACTTAAAGATTTATTGGAGAAAGAAAAAAGCAGATCCGGTTTGTTTGAGCTGTGGTTGAATAATACGTTGGTATTTCTGGTGCTGTTCAATAGTTACTTTACGGCCAGGTAAGAATCCTAAATTTTGTTACAATTTGATATATGGGACTTAAAGATTTATTGGAGAAAGAAAAAAGCAGATCCGGTTTGTTTGAGCTGTGGTTCAATAATACGTTGGTATTTCTGGTGCTGTTCAATAGTTACTTTGATGGATTGGGTTTAATGGTCTAGTTTGTAATATATATATTATTGCTTCTGGCATATAAATAAGGGTTTATTATAATAAAGAGTTACAATTTTGGTGAGTTTTTTTCAGGCCAAAACCGAGAGATGCAAGCCCAGCAAGATCCAATCAAGTTTAATTCTTTATTTGCTTATGCCTAATGGGCAGAATCTTGTTAAACTAAAGCTACAACTTGCTTATGTACTTGATATATTCTAAGAGTTTCTATGGTGTGCATACCCTAAACCTCTTCCCCTCCCCACCTCCCACATCCAACTTGGGACTAATACACATTGTCTACAAATTATTTATCCTGAAAAAGACTCTCAACCTCGAACTGAAGTAAACTTTAAAATACAGGACACATTCAATTTCAGTTCCAGGAAACACAATAGCAGAAAAAGCTTTATTGTGATGACTATTTGCTCTATGGAGGGCAGACTAAAATGCTCTTGTTTTTTGCCTTCATTTTTGAAGGTATGATTGACTCTTCTAATACAGTTCAAAAGAACCCCTTAACAAAGTAAAAACAAACGGAATAGATCTGTGAAAATGGCTCACCCAATTTTGCTCTTAAAATATTTTTTAAAAGGGAGAGTAGAAAATCAAACAGGCAGTCATTTAAATTTCCATTCCACCAGAAATCTGTATACAGTGGTACCTCAGTCCTCATCGATAATCCATTCCAGTAGACACGCCAAGTACTAAAACTGATAGGTTCCAAGAAAACCATGTGACTTACCATG
Organism: Ptyas mucosa; assembly: GCA_012654045.1. Classification (NCBI taxonomy): domain Eukaryota; kingdom Metazoa; phylum Chordata; class Lepidosauria; order Squamata; family Colubridae; genus Ptyas; species Ptyas mucosa. The sequence continues at coordinate 61,720 of WNWU01013452.1, forward strand.
TGACTTGCTATTTTGATCAGAAGAAATAGTGAATAGAGAGGTAAACGACATTAGCAACTTCTTTCTTTTATATCGACTACCAGGAGAAAGATGAACACCAGGACAAGATTTCTGCTTCAAAATCTGTTGAAAACCGAATTTGATGGGTTTTGAAGCAACTGAGTGTCGATGTATATTTTGCTTTCTTAGCCCCAGTTCTTAGGTACATATTTAGTGCTAACCTATACCTGTTATTCCCTTTATGAAGATCTCAGCTGCCACTGTCAATCGATCAGACTAGAGCTGGAAGGAACATTGGAGGTCTTCTAATCCAACCCCCTCCTCAAGCAGGAGATCCTATACCAGGTAGTGGCTGTCCAATCTTATCTTAAAAACACCTACAACTTCTGAAGGCAACTTGTTCCACTGGTTAACTGTTCTCACTGTTAGGAAGTTTCTCTTTAAGTCTAGGTTGCTTCTCTCCTTGATTAGTTTCCATCCATTGTTTCTTGTCTCGCCTTCTGGTGTTTTGGAAAATAAGTTGACTCCTCTTATTTGTAGCAGCCCTCAAATACTGGAATCATGTCACCCTTAGTCCTGTTTTCCCCTAGGCTGACCATAATCAATTCCTGCAACCGTTCTACATAAGTTTTTGTCTTCGTGCCTTTAATCATGTTAATTGCTCTTTGCACTTTTTCTAAAGTCTCAACATCTTCTTTTGTAATGTGGTGGCCAAAACTGGATGCAGTATTCCAGGTATGGTCTTACAAAGGCTTTATAAAGTGGTACTAATACTTAATGTGATTTTGATTCTATGCCTCTGTTTATACAACCAAGCATTGTATTAGTTTTTTTGACTAGTGCCGCACCCTGCTGCCTCATGTTTAAGTGATTGTCTGCTAGGACTCCAAGATCCTCTCACAGTCTTAGAATCCAAAGCCTTTTTGGCAATACCATTTGTGCAGCAAGTTGTCGATTTGCCAAAGAATTTAAAAGATGTTATCCTGTGAAATACATAGCAACAAATTCTGCAAGCAATGGGATCACTGCCAAAAATAAACCATATTCTCAGTGTATAGATTATTTATTGAGACATTAAAGACTAGTGATAAGAATAGATCTTCATTCTTCCTGTTCTTCTTTTCACAGAATGAGAAAGACTACTTCAGTCTCAAAGCGAGATCAGAACTCAATCTGAAATCAACTGTGAAAAAAGTTTTTTTTAGCATATTTGCAGATGGACAACTATCATTCTTTTAATTATACTATAGGTCAGTGATGGCTAACCTTTTTGCCATCGCGTGCCAAAAGCGGGGGGAGCACAGTGGGGTCACACGCACGCGTGCCCACATCCATAATTCTATGCGCTCCACCACCCCCTGTGCTCCCCCCGCTTTTGGCATGTGATGGCACGGTGGACCCAGTAGGCCCGTTTTTTGCTCTCACCAGGCCCCAGAGCCTTTCTAGGAGCCTGGGGAGGGCAAAAACAGCCTTCACCACACACCCAAGAGGCCTTCCAGAGGCCGGAAACAGTGTGTTTCCTGACTTCTGGTGGGCCCAGAAAGCCCAAAAATCAGCTGGCTGATGCACGCATGTGTGCCAGAGCTGAGCTCGCGTGCCCACCAATATGGCTCCGCGTGCCACCTGTGGCACCCGTGCCATAGGTTCGCCATCATGGCTATAGGTAGTTAATGATAACTGTCCATGCAAGTGGCTCCAGAGCAGATTTTTCCAGTAGAGCATTAAAACTGCCTGTTTTAAGACTAATGGCATCATTTTCTCATGAGTTCAAAGTATTTCAGGCTCATGGAATCTATTTTATGCCCAGCTATCATAATAAACAGAAATCAAAAGAGGTAATCAGTGTTATAACTACAAACAACATTTTACCTTCTAGCAATAACCTAACTATCTTACAAAATTAGAGTAGATTCTGGACACTGCACCTGAAATCATCATAAATCTGGCCCAAGTAATCTTATCCATAAACTGATCAGCAAGCTTGTCAGGCTATTATTGCTGCAATGAACATACTTGGGGCAGGTATCTTCTTCTCCAATAAACCAAAATAGAAGATAGACATAAACTCATTTCATTTCTTTATGATTTTAATGCATACTGTATATGGACTTCTGAATTAGAAAAAAATATAAAAGATTTAGAAATTGTAGGAAGACAATTATCTCTCTGCAACATCTAAGAAAATATTTTTCAAATTACACAGATCCAGAATTAGCAACCATACCTTCTCCAATATATTTATACATTTCCAAACAATAGTCTAAAAATATTGAAAAAACTTTCCTACCTGTTATTAAAATTAGTGCAGAAAGTAAGATTTCTACAGCCCAGCTGACAAGGTTCACGTACATCTGCTAAGCAAGTCAACATGGAAACTTCAACAGGATTATATTCACAAAAACGATCAAATTCTTGCCAGCTTTGTGTATTGCCCCAGCTACTTGTATAAAGTTTAGTGCATACATCTCTAAAAAGAGAAGAGCAAATGTATATGAAATAAAATAAAATAAAAATGAAATGTTTTATAAGTTTAAATGTTCTTTAGCATATAGTTCATAAGACTTTTTGTTACAAACATAGAAAGGAAAACATATTAGGGCTGCAAGAAGCTGTAGAGTTTTAATTATGCACAAGCCATTATTGATATAATCATTAAAAAGAGTTGCTAATAACCTTTTGAATAATTACTGAAATTAGGTTCTACTGAGCCTACCAAGTCTTATCTATGAATGTCTAGGACCCTTTTTAGAACCATACTATTTTCTTCTTGTGTCTTAAAGAAGACACTGTTTCTATTTCTTCCTAAATTACTAAATACAGCTGATGTTTTAAATATTGATAACCTTTTCAAAATAAAAACAAACTGTTCTTCACAATTGCCTGACCACTCATATTTCCCAGATAAGAAACTCAGAATTAGATGATGAGTTGCCTCTTTTGTTTCATCTTCTAGAAATTGTGCATTTTGGACACAGAGTATGTGAAGTATAAGGCTTTATAAAGCGGTACTAATACTTCACATACTGTGTCTTGATTCTATCCTTCTGTTAATGCAACCTTGGATTGCGTTGCTGGCTCATATTTAAGTGATCGCCCACTAAGACTCCAAGATTCCTCTCACAATTACTGCTATTGAACAGGTTTCACCTGATCTGTACCTGTACATTTGGTATTTCTTGCTAAGCGTAAAACCTTACTTTTCTCTATATTGAATTTCATTTTGTTAGATACAGCCCAGTATACAAATCGTACAAGATCCACCTGGATCTTGAACGTATCTCCTGGGGTGTTGGCTATTCCTGCCAGTTTAGTGACATCTGCAAATGTAATGAGTTCCTTTTCTATTCCTTCATCTAAATAGTTTATGAAAATGTTGAAGAGTCCTGGGCTTAAAATGGAACCTTAGGGTACCCCACTGCTTACTTCCCCCCATATAGATGTAGCTCCATTAAGGACTATATGTTGAGTGTGTGAGTGAAATCTCTCCATCCTTCATTGCAGTGCACACCAAAGATAATCACAAAAGAGAACCAAGATGCAGATCCAACTGCAAAATGGCTAGTAATGCAGCCCTCAACTCTGCCTATAGTCGCTCTAGTCCTACAAGTACAGGCAAAAATTTCTTAGAAAAAGGGGAAGTGGAGTATTGGAAGGAGAAATATGAGTTTTTGAAGAAGACTTCTGGCGAGTTCCAGATGGTTCACCCATTGTCTTCCAGCATCTCCTGCACCTCAGTTGCCAACAACTGCATTCAAATTGCATGGAAACTGAAATCTAGACAATGGTGGACACTACCAGGAGAACATATGCATGGAGGCTGCATGAGTATCAAAAAATGCCTGGCATGCCAAGCTAATAACACTTCCTCAAGAAATGCTGTCCCCAAATCCCATTTCCAGCCCAGCAGTGAAGTAGGTAAAGGAGAAATTCTAGGTGCTGTAAGTGTTCAACTCTCCAGTGCAGGGAGCCGCCACAATACCACCAGGCTCTACATTCACGCCTGCCACAGCCCCTATTGTGCCTGTGACACTTCCAATGGCTGTACTAGCTCTACCAGATATCCCAGCAACCACCATCCCTGCAGCTGCCCTGGTGATGTTTGCACCGCCAGCACAGGCCCCACTCTTAGGCTAGGGAGATCACTGTCTACCACCATTGACAGTTAAAGTCGATGGGACTGCAAAGCAGCTGGCCCATTTCCTAACCCAAGTCTGGCATTACATGGAATGTTACGGGACAACATATCCAGACTATGCCATCCACATTGACTGTGTGGCCCTGGCACTAGATGGAGACATGGTGTAGTGGCTGATAGCCCTCTATTATGATGATGCGGCTAAACTGGAGCACTTTTAAAGTAGGAGATAAGGTTTACCCCTCCACTAAGTTCCTGCAGTCATGACAACTCTGCAGAAAACTAGGACCAAAATATGTAGGGCCTTTCTCCATTACCAGGTTCATAAATCCAGTGACAGTTAAATTAAAACTGCCAAAAAGACTTAAGTGCATTCACCCTGTTTTCTATTGTAGTCTATTGAAGTCTGTCTCTAGTTTGCTCTTGTGGCTTGACACAAAACCACCTCCATCTCCAATTATGATAGAAGGGGAACAACATTTTGAGATTAAATAAATCTTGAATTTTAGATTCCATATGGGGAGTATGGGGAGTACAGTACCTTATTGAGGAGTACAGTACCTTATTCTGTGGATGGATTTCCCTCCCGCAGAGATTGAGTGAGTTGAGACTAGCGATGTTTGTTTTCCTGTCCGCCCCATTTAACCCACCAGTTTCATAATAAATATCCCAATAAGCCAAAAAGAGATCTGCTGATTTATGCTGTAACTAATGTGTTTCCTATTTTTTCTTTTGTAGGCATATCCGTTTTTTGGAGGGGCATGTCATTCTCCTTTTGCTTTATATCGCATCTTGCCAGCTTGACATTAGCAAAATGGGGGGGGGGGGGAGAGAAAAATTGGAATGTGGTTGGACAAGGACAGGTGGATGGTTGGGAGTGAAACTGTGCCAGCCCTGAAAGTGAGTTACATCAATCCAGCATAAGGTCAGCCAAAAGAATGTGGAGATGCAGAAGGTACAAACACAGGGTCCGTCTTCTAAACAATCTGAGAACTTCTAATTGGGCTTTGACTGATAATGGGGTGGCTGGGGAGAAAGGGGGAAATTAACTGCATTTTCTTCATGCCAAGCCAACAGATTCTGTCTTGCTACTTCTAAATTCGCTTTTTTTCTCAGTAAAGTATAATCTTGGAACAACAATAAGATAGGTATCTTTGCTAATCAATTTAAGTGAGATAGATGACACAGTTAAGGATAACAATGATAATTTTAGTAGTATGTAGTCCTGATTTTTATATAGAACTTTGAATACATTTTCTTTTGACATTAGCAAACTGTCTAACAAAAGTAGTGGCATTTTGTTACGTTGTCCCTTTCGTTTTGTAAATAAGAAAGCCTCTTTTATTAAAATATTGATAAAAGTTCCAAAGCTTTCTCAAATTGGTTTGCTTCATTGAAAAAATGTACACTGTTTAAATATTAGCAAATTAATGCCTAAATGAAAATTTGTTTTTAACAAAAGCTTGTAGGAACTAAAACAAAGAAGGAGATACACAAACCTGCACAAAGAAGTATTCGCTTTGGAACAACAGTGCAACTTAGCACTATCCAGAACCGTTGAAGGTGGTGGATGCAGTGTCACTCCAGGATGAACAGATCTTGAGCTCTCCAAGAAACATTGCCAAAGTGGATCCTGTGGAAGAGGCATTGTTTTACAGCTTTCAATAAGCCCATCCACAATTTCATGTTCTGTTTTCATTGACATCAGTATCCTTTTACAAGCTGTCTGGCAAACATAATCTTCGGCTCTATCACAACAGTATAAACCTATATAAGGAAGAAAAACAAATATTGTTACTTGTCACCTCTGTGCATATGCCTGAGTACTGGTACCTTCTACTAAAAGTATCTGCTGTTTATCTTTTTAATCTACATTAAATTCTTGCTATGGGTTCAATACTTTATTAATTTAATACAAACTGTTTATGCCTTAGTATATTTGTGTGTGTGTGTGTGTGTGTGTGTGTGTGCACAGCATGCAAGAACGCACCAGCTTTTTCCTTCTGAGCAAAAATAATTTCTTTACTAAAAAATTTTCCCCCTCAAGTAGACTCTGAAACATTCTCAGAAATCTATTTCATGACTTCAGTCAGCTGTTGCACTGAAGAGGAAATGAAGTCAACATACTTCATGATGGGTGCAGGCATTAGAAACTACAATGCTGGCAAAATATAAAATTCTTTGGTCTTGAATCACTGCTCTGAATTTAATATAAAGCGTTTTTTTTCCAGATAATGTTTTCCTGAAATCCACAAGTTTCTTGAGTTTGTCAGCTATTCAGACTTAATGAATCTTTGATTCTGAGGAGTACTTTAAAGGATGAAGTTTTAGGAGATACTGTTTCCAAATTCTGTACTTCTATTATCTAGCATCAATTTTTGGATGCGTTCCCTTAGTGGAAACTCTCCTTTATATGGAAAATTGAAAAATTGTGAAAGATATTTTTGAAAAAGGGATGTTTTGAAACTTTTTCTATCATGTTCTGAAATTAATGCTTCATTTCAATATGATTTTATCATGTAAGTATAAATGTTTCTTACGAAAAAGAAGTTAATTCATATATTAATTTGTTAAATTTAATATTCTCAGATGCTCATTTTGAAATACATTCTTAATGCATGGAAAGTCAAATCTAGATAAAGAAAATAAGTTTCCTGTCTTCTATTTATAATCACAGGACAACAAATTTTTCAAAAGTTCTGCTTCTTGAGAACTTTAGGTAATTATGATATACTCCTTCAAATTGAACAGAAATATAATTTCAGAATGACTATATCATATAGGAATCTTGAGAAATATGATATTAATTTTAATTACTATAATGTATTTAATCACGTTTCTGATTTGTTGCATGACTTCAGTAGGATTAAAGGTGTTTTATTGCTGATTTTCATTTGTACTCAATGTCTTTTTTTTTTTCAATTTGATTTACATGCCGCCTTTCTCCGGAGACTCAGGGCGGCTTACAATGCGTTAAGCAATAGCCTTCATACTTTTGTATATATTTATACAAAGTCAGTTTATTGCCCCACAATCTGGGTCCTCATTTTACCTACCTTAGAAAGGATGGAAGGCTAAGTCAACCTTGAGCCTGGTGGGATTTGAACTTGCAGTAATTGCAGGCAGCTGAATGTTAATAACAGTTAATAACGCTGCATTAGTCTGCTGAGCCACCAGAGCTCTGTAGTGAGATGCCCAATGCATCTCACTACAGTTTCCAACAATAGTCGCCAGCACTGATGGATTCCAGTTGCCCTGATACCATTTTTCCATTGTGGTAATGTCCTCCTGAAAAATTTCACCATGTATGTCATTGACTGTATCTAAATTTTCAGGAAAGAAGTCCAAATGTGAATGCAGAAAAGGAAATCTCCAGTGACATATTGCACCCTATAGTCTTGTATTCCTCAACAGGTTTGTTAACCAGCTGAATGTAGTTTGGTGTTTTGTAGTTGCCAAGAAAATTCTCAATGACATTCTTGAATGCTTTCCAAGCAATTTTCTTTGGCCCCATTAATAGATCTTCAAACTGCTTTTCATTGATGACCTTCCTTAACCTTGGCATCAGTTATTCTTGGAAACATCTGTCTCAAATAACAAAAATCTTAACCTTCCCCATTTTATTGCTTTAACAAATTTTTCATCAACTCAAGTTTAATGTGAAGTGAAGTGAAGTGAAGTGAAAAATATCTTTGTCAGGTCAACAAGAGACTCATCTGCAATGTTTTTAATCTTCTGGAACCAAATTCTTTTGCAGTGGTCTTTTTTTTAATGTAATGCAACTTTCTTGCACAGCTGTCTCATTCAAAAATGTAACCACAGTATTTGCTATATCTGAGTGCATTCTAAGTAGCACTGAATAAATTAATTGCTCTGCTCCTTTCCCAATAGATAGTTTCAATCTTAGGGAGGGGGAAGGGGTATTTTTTTTACCCTAAAACAAACCTTGAACTATTAGAAGTAGTTCATTGCTCCATTGGCATTAAAACAAGTACATAATAAATGGTCTCAAATCTGGCTAAAGTTATATCTGGACTTTTGGCCTTTGAGTCCCTCCTTCAAATATATATCCAAAACTATTCAGATGAACAAATAATGTCACTATACCAATCAATTGTTATGAATCTTCAAGATCCCCTACCAAGATTTTCAAAAGCAAATGGTATCTATGCACAAAAGACCCAAATCCTGATATGATAATGATTGCATTAAGCCTAAAAGGCTATCTTAAATATCCTCCCTTTGCCAAGGAAATTCTTTTGAATGCTTTTATATTAGTTAAGATTTAAAAAAAAGAATTACAAAGACATTCTGAAAATAAAGGTAGGATACAAGAGAGAATTGGAGAATACTAGCAGCAAAAATTAAGAATTCCAGTTCATTTTTGTGATTAATAAATCAATCCTTTACAGATAGACATATTGATGTTATTGCACAAGAACCTGTGGATAAATGGAGGATTTTTACATCTTCAAAATGTTAGAGGGCTTCAAAATGGAGCCCTCTATAATCTCTTGGTCTTGCAGTGACCTTCTGAAATGGCCACCAGTGTCCATAACTGATATTAAAGATCTTATTGCCCAATAAAATCAGGAGAAGCATCTAGTAGTGATTTTATCCTGCCAAAAATAAAGACAAATAAAGATTGGTGGCTCTAATATGGGCCACCTTATTTACACATAACACTAGACAATTCCCATCTGACTGGAAACAGGCCGCTATGGTACAAATACACAGAAATATATGAAGTAGACATGACCCTAAAATTAGGTCTATTACTTTATTAAACACAATAAATTATATTTATGCCGGATTTCTATGCCTAAAGCTAAATGTCTATAAGTAGATTACATATGAAATGAAAATATTATCGCTGAAGAACAGGCTGGATTTATTTATTTATTTATTTATTTTATTTATTTATTTGTTTATTTATTTGCCGCCCTTCTCCCGAAGGACTCAGGGCAGCGAACATAAGTTAAGAAACATGTACAATAAAATCCCATTTTAAACCAAATAACTAATTAATAATAAATAATAAAACCTGGAATCAGAGTCAGCCTATTTGCTTGAACAGCCAAGTCTTCAGGTCCCGATGGAAGGAGTGGAGATCAGGAGCCGTCCGGAGCTCAGTAGGTAACTCATTCCAGAGGGTGGGAGCACCCACAGAGAACGCCCTACCCCTGGGCACCACTAGACAACATTGGCTCACCGTCGGAACCCTGAGGAGAGCGGCCCTATGTGAGTGAACAGGATGGTGAGAGGCAGGCAGGAGAAGATCCTGCAAATATCCCAGACCTAAGTCATGTAGGGCCTTATAGGTGAGAACCAGCACCTTGAAGTGGACCCGGAGAACCACTGGGAACTAGTGCAGCTCACGCAGAAGGGGTTTTATATTGGAGTAATGAGGGGCTCCCGTAACAACCCGTGCGGCTGCATTCTGGATCAGCTGAAGTCTCCGGGTGCATCTCAGGGGCAGGGCCATGTAGAGGGAATTGCAGTAATCCAAGCGGGAAGTAACCAGGCATTTAGACAGGAATGGGCATTGTTGCCTGGCAGAAAAGTACTCTTTTTTGCAACTTTTGTTGCTTTTAAATTAGCTTTTGATTTAATACCAAGAGGGTAGTCTGAGACATTTCATATTAACAAAAGACTATTCATACTATTCAGTCACTTTATTTTAACATCTCACAGGAAATTAGACGTCCTCCATAGAGATAGCTATCTAAACCAGTTCCAACATAGAGGAGTGTAAAACAAGACTGTGTATTATTCCTATTCCTATTCAATTTCTATTTAAATCCAATAATTCAATCCCTTGTTGTTTCAACCCATCATCTACCCACTCTGGCTAATCGTGAAATTTAGGCACTATTTATATCAATGATGTTATTATGTCTATGTCACAGATGAGAATAGGAAAAGCATTTAGGACATTAACTTTATTCTACTGAAAAAATTAATTATCAGAAAACCAAGATGTCAGTTTTTGCCTGACATTATCATAAAATTCACAAATGGCAATTAAATGGGACTCCAATCAAATAGGTATGCACCTATAAATATCTTGGATTGCAATTTCATACTTCCCTTAACCTGGCATGATCATTTTTCTTACTGGGCAAGGATTATAGCTAGTGTAAGATTTTACCATTCAAAAGGAGATCATTATGTTCCTGCAGCTCACAACATCTACCAAGCTAAGTAATCCCACAATTTTCTATAGCTTCCAAATTTACTCCTTTACAGAGCTCAATATCATCTAAACCATAAAAAATAAGTTTATTAGAATAATTTCAATAAACCTATATAATAAAATATGACGATTTTGATTAGAAACAAGCATAGTTCCAATAAGTGCCAGAACACGGTACATTTTTCTTACATTCTGGCTAAAGTTAATTCTATTCCTTATAAGTTTGGCCCCATTAGTACTTAGTGATCGCTTGAAATCATTATGGCTTTAAAAAGTTCTAGATAAAATTCAGTTGCTGGGCTTCTCTATGGAAGATGTGTGCACATTAGGCTTTGATAATGCTAGAACCGCCCTTAAGCAATAATCTGGTGCATAGTTTTCCAAACAGGTCTAAGTAAGGTGTCACATTCCATTGTTTATCACTGCTCCCAAAACAGTCTCTTCCAGCCACATACTGATCATCAATTCCAATTTTAAAATTTTGTAAGGCCTTCATTTTAGCCAAACTAGAAATTATGCTTCACCAAGTGCTTCTTGGGCATTTTAAGGGTTCTCCTATTCATTTTTGATAAAGTCCATGTGTTGATGGCTCAACAGAATCTCTAGGCCACATGCTATTATATTGTTCCCTCTGCACAGGTATAGAATAAGTGGTACCTGGTTCAATAGTAGTAATTGTGAGAGGAACCTAGGAGTCTGGTGGACAACCCCTCAAATACAAGCCAACGGTGTGCTGCAGCTGCCAAAAAAACACCAATGCAGTCCCAGGTTGCATCAACAACCTTCACATACCAAAATCATGTGAAGTGTTAGTGCCGCATTATACTGTCTTGATTAAGATCACATTTGGAATACTGCATCCAATTGCGGTTACCACTATACAAAAATATGTTGAGATTCTAGAAAGAGTACAAAAAAGAGCCACAAAATTGATTACAGAACTGGGGACTAAAACACATGACAAATGGTTGCAGGAACTACGTATGTGTAGTCTAACAAAGAGAAACAGGGGTGACATGATAGCAGTCTTTCAATATCTTACAGGCTATCAAAGAGAAAAGAGGAGTAGACTTATTCTGCAAAACACCTGAGGGCAAGAAGTAATGGATAAAAACTTATCAAGGAGTGATGCATATAACTAACGAGAAATTTCCTAATGGTTAGAACAATTAATCAGTGGAACAGCTTGCCTCCAGAAGTTGTGAGTGCTCCATCCCTTGAGGTTTTTGAAAAGAGATTGTACAGCCATTGTCTGGAATGGTATAGGGTCTCTTGTTTGAGCAGGATGTTGGACTAGAAGACTTTCAAAGTCACTTCTAGCTCTGTTATTCTGTACTCTATATAAGAACTCTAGACTGACCCTTATATAGCATCTCTTGAAGAAATTTCCAGGTAGGGAATGCAATTTCTATTTAATACAACTAATCTCAGACAAGGAGTCAAGATCCAGTTCTGTGTTAGCATTTGTAAGATACACTGTAGTATTACATAATAATTTACATTTTGTTTTTATCTGGCTATAATAAAGTTGAATTGGATTAACAATAGTTCCTCAGATATTAGGCAGGATTTTTTACTACTAATGCTGAAGATAACTTATGAAATATACATGTATAGCATGTCCTCTATTAAGAGATTTGTGGCTTTTCCCCGTAGAATAACCAGGACATTTGGTTATTCTTAATTTTAGAGTACAGAATTGTATGGATTTTTAAAAAAACAAACAATAAATGAATTAACAATGTTTAATCTTATTGTGTTATTTCCATGCATTAGTTGACCATAAAATTATATGTCAAAGTTTCTTGTCATATACTTACTATCTGTTGAATTTCTCATTGGATATGACTGTGTATAGTTATTCACACAATTCAGTAACATTGGGCTCACAGAAACACAGTAATTTTCAAGAGTCCTTATCTGGGAAGGCCCCGGAGAAGTATCTGTTCGAAAGATTGCTTGACAATATTCCCAGCAATTTGTTTGATGGCCAGCATAATTACAACAAACTGATCCCACTAAGGAAAAAAAGAGATTTTATTACTTATTATTAAAAAGTATATTCATCCTTTGCTGATAATTTTGAATATACTATTTTGTTTAGAATCTCAGGAACTAACATTGCTCTTACTACTATATAGAAATATTTGGCCAAAAGGTTCCATAGTTTGAAACATACTGAAATACATAAAAAACTACTAAAATTTAGAAGAAATGCAATCTGTTCTGCTTGAGTCAGTTTTACACATGTAAAGCAGATATATATCCTCTTGAAAAATTATTTTTAAGGTAAAATGAAATCAAGGAGAGAATAAAAAGTCAAAATTCTGTTTTTTAAAAAAATAAGATACTTACTTTCATTTTTGTTAATACAACTAAAAAGAGTGTTCTAAAAATAAAAACAAAAAGTATAATTAACAGCTAATAGTGAAAAAATTAATGGTACATATGCATGAATATGTACCTGATAAGCAACAGAATCCAAATAAATTGTATGTGTGTATATACGTATATATATATGTATGTATACATATACATATATATATATAGTATTCATGATGAGCATTGGAAGTCCATTCAAAATTTCATTTCCCAAAGCTAATAAAATATTTTAAAATATTAATTCAATACCTTAAATTCATGAATTAATCATAAATTAATAATGCTAGAAAAAAACCCAGAATGACAGCTGAAATACCTTTATTTAATAAAACTATTTTAAATACACAGAAAGAATTTTTTTCAAGAGGTTTTTTTTGTAATATATAAACTATAAGAAATGTTGTAAATACAATGGATTAAAAATAAACATTTTGCACATTCACTGGTTTAATTAACAATAATAATACCTTTTTCTTTCGTTCTAATTATTAGTTGAAGTATTGTTTTGAAATCTATTAATTTCCCTTTTCTTGTTTTATCCAACTATTTCCTGATATTAATTAGATGTGCTTTATTTATAATATGTTCTAAAGTTGTGGGAGATGTTTTATTTGATTATAAGAGACTTTGTCTATGAAGGACCTAAGGACTGCTTTCTCATTTATTTCTATACCACTCCATGGATACTACCAAAAAATATACACCTGTCTTCATATTCATAACATAATTTAAAAGTATAGTGGCTCTTAAATCACTAATCTTTCTATTACAAGAAGAAATTATCAATGAACTCAATCATAATCACAATATCCCACTCACTAGTTAAAAGAAAATACATTTTAAAAACTCTTTCATGTCTCTTTCACGTCAGACTAAATTTTACTCCACTCTGTAGTATTTTATTTTAAAATATTTTCCTTTGAAGATTATCTAGCAACATGAATAGATACTGTTACAGATTTCTATGATTTATCCCCAAATCTAGAAAACTGTACTGGCAGTTTGCCCACAAATGATTTTATCATGAACTTATAAACAGCCCTAAGATGTAAAAATACTATGGTACATAGAAGTATATAAGCATGTAAGAATTGGTATATCATGACAAATATGGAAAAAAATTACCAGATAATTAAATTTATCGCTTTTTACATTTCTAACATTTTTGAAATAACTCTAAGGTAAGAGAAAAATAATGAAATGACATGTAAGAAAAATAAAAGCAAACACAGAGAATAAGAATTAGGAAAAGAAATTATCATGAGACACGATCACTTCACTCCTATTTTTGAAAACTTTCTTACCTTTCCTTTCTGTTCTCCAACAAAAATTGGTGAATCTCCTACAGTAATGCAGAAATCCAGAAAAGAGAAGGAAACACAGCATAATAGAGGAATAGTATAATACAGAATTAGAAAAGATAAAGCTCTAAGTTGAAGGCTATGGTTCAGAAATATTCAAAATTATGACCTCCTCAGTAACAAAAAAGCCCTATCTTTTCAAATATGTATTATCAGCAGAAATTGAGCTATTATCAGCATTCTTAGTTCAATTTATTGAACTAAGCTAGAATGTATCCTGTACACTTTAGCCCACTTTTGCAGAACAAAAAAACTTGAGGCAAAATATATTTTAGGGTTAAAAAAAGTACCCTGAGTAGTCAAAAAAAATTATTTGCTTGCATCTTTCTTTTATTATTTTTATAAATGATTTAAGTTATTGAACATATCTAATACACCTCCTTCATCCTATTTTCTCCTGAACAACAAACCTAAGAGATGAGTTGGACTGAGAAAAAGACTAGAACTCAAGTCTTCTGCTTTCTAGTCTGGTACTTTAACCAGTAGGTCAAATTGACTCTTATAGAAGAAAATTAAGATGACATATAGAATGAAATATCTTGGAATCCTAAACTAAGAACTTTTTCCAGCAGTTCTTACTGCAGCTTCCAAAATTACCGAATATATTTGTCACTGGAGTTATTATACATATCTCTTGATATAGTAACAATTTTAGCAATAAACTTGCTGATCAGGAATCTTTATAAAAATCTCTACATTTTAAGAGGCTGTAGCCCCATGAAATTCCATATTCATCATTGTATTTCTTGTTCACTTTTCTTTTTTAATTGGTTCTATTTAATGTAGAACAGTTGAATTCAATGAGAATTTGAATCTGAGTAAGATAGTGCTGAGAGTCAGATGAATCTTCAAGTTGATTTATGAAGCAGAGATTGGTGCAGTGAACAGTTCTGGTTTATGAACAGGAGAAGGCTGCAATGCATCTGTGTACACTATATCGAGGATAATGTTTCTTTCAGCCTCTCAAAGTTTCAAAAAATTGGCACTAGGATGTTCCTCTCAATGTGTATAGTCCATTATTGTACAGATAATCCTCAATTTATGACTGCAATTGAACCTGGAATATTGATCGTAAATTGTTGTGATAGTTAAGCAAGACTTGCCGAGCTCAAATATCACAATTCCAGCTTTCCACTTTTGGGCCTCATTAAGAAGCTGTGAGGGGGAGCTCAGGGGATGGAGGGAACCTTGGGAGGCCCAGCACCAGTTCTGTTTGCTGCTGGGCCTAGCTGGCTGAGGCCTTCTGATATGCAGCAAATTTCCTCACCCCTGTAACCTTAGCCAGTTGAGATCTTCTGGGAATGGAGAAAGAGGAAAAAAACCAAGGCTTCTTGGAAGAGGGGAGAGGGTCTAGCTGGCCAAGGCCTTCTGAAAGTGGGAAGAGGGTGTTGCAATGTTCCCACAGTCATAAGATAGAAGCACCACCTGGTATCCAAATTTTGATAATGTGATCATCAGGAAGCTGCAATGGTCAGAACTTTGGGCAGGAATTGTAAATCCCTTGCTCCATATGATCACTGAAAGTACAGTCATAATTTGAGAGCTATCTGTACGCCTGTTTAATCACTTATAGTCCCTTCCTATCCAATGAATATAAATACAAATTTTAAACCTATTTGTCCTTTTTTTTCAACTATCCATGAATTCCTTTGTCTGTTTAGATATCTGATATCTAATCTATGCCTGGAACGTGTAACAGAAAGACAAGAATGAATCCAATAAACAAAACCTAGAGCTCATAGTCAGATGATCATAGTGATATAAAACATTACAAGGGGCATTTTTTTCAAAAAATTCCCAGGCAGAGCTGAAACTGACACTGCATTATGAAACAGGGGGGCAGGCTTTTGGCTTCCTGCTCCGTTTTTTACAGGCCCCATATGGCCTAGGAACACAACAAAAAGGAGTGTTTTAGCATGTTCCAGCTCAAGAGGAACTGTTTTATTTTTCCTTTTGCCCTATTCACAATACAAAATCAGCCCCAATATGGCCCAGAGGACAATGCAAAGAATATTTTAGGTGTATTATAGCTCCTGTAAGTTGCTTTGAGCTTTCTTTTTTGCCAGGTGAAACCATCCCTATAAGATCCAGCAGCTAGGCCAAGCATGCCTTAGAAGCAGTGAGAGCAGGAAGGCAGTGAAGAAAGTCAACTGGGGCAGCAAACTGCAGGATAGCATGGGTCTAGGAATATGGGGTGGTGAGGGTGACTGAGAGTGGTTTAGGGCATCTGTGGATTCCCAGGTTATGGCAAGCAACTCCAGAGCCATGTGATTCTGAAGCTGCTGCCAAGGCAGAGATGGATGGAGAGAGAGACACGAATATGGGAAACCCTTTCATTTACTAAGGTTCAAGAGTGGGAGGACCAAACACAGAATAGCCTGTATTAGGGTATATCTTTGGCTAAAACTGGGAAATTTGTTTAATAATGCCAATAAGAATTGTAGTTGCTAAGTGATACGATTAGGTGACATCATGTTTTACCAATCAAAATTCTGATCCTACTTGTAGTCATAGGTTGAGAACTACTTGTATGACATGAATATGAAAACATTCCACCCTCCACACAACTGAGAGACACCAATTTCCCTAATACTTAATCAAAGAAGGCAACTTCTTGACCAAAGTACAGGCAGTCCTCAATGTGCAACTACAGTTGGACTTAGAATTTTTAAGTCATAAAGCAAGATGCCCAAATGATGCTCCTTTCAACAACTGCAATCCCAGCTCCTCCTTTATTTAATTTCTATAGTTGCCCAACTAAACCAGTCTTTCTGGGAGGCTTACAAAGTTGCAGTCATTAGGTGACAGTGTGGTTGATTAAGAAGATGGAGCAAAAGAGAGCAGGCAGCTCTCCTCTGTGTGCATTAGGGACCTCTTACACTGGGCCAAAGAAAGGAAGATTCGGTTTTTATTTTATCACCTACTGCAGGCCTTCATCAAAGATCTGATTTTTGATTTTCCGCCTTTTGCAGGCCTTCCCTTCCTCTCCATGTGTGGAAGGAAACCACCACACTAGGCCAGAGAACATAGGGCTGGAAGGGACCTAAGAGGTCTTCCTGTCCAATGCTGTGCTCAAAGCAGAAGACTTATACCAGCCTAATCAATGGTTATCCAGTATATTTTTGAAAAACTTCAGTGATGAAGCACCACAGCTCCAGGAGACAATTTATTCCACTGATTAACTATTCTCACCATCAGGAAATTACTCATTTCCAAGTTATTGGAAATTTCCAGTTTCAGGTTAAGTTCCCCTTCTGTCCCCTTTATCATTTATGAAGACATTAAAAAGAACTTTAAGGTAGTCCACTGCATGCTCCTCACCATGTAAATGAAGTTCCACTGAAGATAGAGTGCAATTAGACAGCCAATTGTGCATCCATGTGGTAGTGGTATTATCTATCCCACATTGTATCTATCTTATCCAAAAGTATGTTGTGGCCTAATTTGTCAAATGTCTTGTGAAAACCCAAGTATACTCTAGGTAGACCTCAACGTATGACCACAATTGAGCCCAACAGTTTCAGTTGCTAAGCAAGACTGTTGTTAAGTGAATTTTAGCCTACTTTGTTACCTTTCTTGCCACTGTTGTTAAGTGAATCACTAAGTTGTTAAGTTAGTAATATGATTAACTGAATTGGGCTTCCCATTGACTTTACTTGTCAGAAGATTGCAAAAAGTGATTGCATAACTCCAGGCCACTGCAACTGTCATAAATACATGCTAGTTGCCAAGTATCTGAATTTTGATCATGTGACCATAGGGATACTACAGCTTTCACACTTTCAGTAAGTGTGAAAAACGGTCATAAGTCACTTTTTTCAGTGCCTTTATAACAGGGCTGTCAAATGCACTGGCCACGCCCAGTTTAGCAAAGGAAAAAAAGGTCATGTGACACTGCTGTGACAACGTGAGTTTGACACCCCTGCTTTATATTCCAGTCACTAAGGGAATGGTTATAAATCAGGGAATATTTGTATTTTAACTTCCAATGGTCATTAAGCAATCAGTTATAAATTGTGGACTACTTGTAATAGCAAAAATCTATTTCATTGCAAATGTTTAAATTACAATTCATCAAAAGGTTTGGTACTATTTCTTCAAATTAAAAGCAAATTTTCTAAGTCGGGATACTAGGAACATATTCTTTTGGTTTAAACCAAAGCTTTGCAAAACAATAAAGCTATAATTAAAAAGGAAAATCTTTTGCCTAATTTAGTCCAATCCTAGATTCTATTGAAATATCAATAGATATTGGGTTATATGGGTTAATGTCTGATATGTAGTTAAATAACCATTAATCCCTCTGAGAAAAAATGCAGAACCATTGCACAATCCTTGGATGCTTTTTGCACTATACCCAGCATAGAAGTCAAGAGATTCTTTTCAAATAATTTTTCTTACTTCACCACATTCAGTTTTGATTCTGATCAGCCTAAAAAAAAAAATGATGCTATGGAAAAAATTCAAATCATACTTTTTATGCATATTAGTAAAGAAGATTTTTAATTAGAAAGCAATTGCTAGCGAGAGAAAAGAACATTAAAAATGTTACCAATTAGTTAAATCTCTAAAAGCATGTGTAAAAAATATTGGCCTTTATTACAATAGTCTAGGAATAATGGCTTCCAAGAAAAGTTCGGGAATTTCCGTCAACAACTTTCTTTTCTTTTTTAGCAATTTTCAGCCTAGCTCATACCATTCCTGGTAAATTTCTTTTTGCTTTCATCTCATCTTCAGCTAAAGTATTTGTCATGAACTCCTGTTTGAAAAAAGATTCATATAATATATTTCCCCTAAAGCATTTCTTTAAAAGAGTGTTTCTTTAACAAAAGGGAAGATTACAGCTGAATCTAAGGAGGGCTTCTGGACGAAACATTAGAATGTCTTTCAAAGCCACTCCTCCTAAAGTGAGGAACTGATCATTTCCAAGATCCACTAACCACATACCATCAACTCTTTATAAAAGCCAGGAGTGTATGGATCTAGTCCATATATGACAGAGACAGAATAATAACACACATATATTCACCAATTCAAAGTATAAAAATCTCTGTGCCATTTTCAACAATATTTTATAAATAAGAAGCTACTAATAAATGTTATTAATAATAATTGTTAACATTTGCTTTTTTATAGCTATTAGTTAATATCAAATCAGACAAACACAATAATATTAAAATCAAAACATTCATCACTTTAAAATGGAATAATTCTAATCTCTTAAAACCAGAACAGGAAAGAAATACATTGGGTATAAGAGCCTTTTTTGTCATGGCTCCTGCCCTCTGGAACATCAATTAGAGATGAGATCTACTGCACCCCTTGGCCTTCTAGAAGAGCTTCAAAACTTGGCTCTACCAAATAGCTCAGGCCCCCAATGAGGGAATTTCACACTGGAGTTAGCTAGTGAACACCCCTATCTAATTCATATAACGGGACCTAGTTTACCCGATTTCCTGTTAATTTAAACATTTTAGTATTTTTTAATGTTTTAATTTTTATTCTTATTTTTATGATGTTGTAAGCCACCCAGAGTCACTCAATTATGAAATCACCGGCATATGAATTTAATAAATAAATAAGTACAGCTAGTTCTGAAATTATGACAGATCATTTGACAAAGTTCACAGTTACAACAACCACAGAACAGGTGCTTTGTGGCCCATAAAGCACTTCTGGGCATCATAAAACACCATATTATTCTTGGTCACATTATCATATTTCAGGCACATGGCAACCTGTTCATATTTGTAATCAATTGTCAAGTGCCCTGTGATTATGAGGTCCGTTCTCACAGCATATCAAGGGTTTCCCTTCTTCCAAGAAAGGAAGGGAAATCCTCCTGCACACCAGAGGAACAGGTCTAAAATTTGATGAAATGCTAAAGACCTTTTCAGATGAATAAGACCTTCAGATTCTCTGAGAAAAGTATGATAGCAAAAGAAGTGGATTCCAGAAGAGAAAGCTGAGGTTCAGAGCCTTTCAAAATGCTAACATTTCAGCATTCTGAAATGTTGAGGCCCAGAGTCTTACAAAATGCCAGTTTTACTAGCATTTTCTTCTCAGAGGAGAGACACTAGTGAATGCCATATTTTCATGACAATCTAGAAATCTCATGAAGGAGCCTTCCAAACCATTGCAAGAATGAAATGCACATACAAGATAAAGTTAGGCAACAGAAAGATAAGTGGACCAGGGCATGATGGGATGAACAGAGGGTCCATATACCAGTGGGCCTAGATGGCAGATACCTCTAGCCTAAACCAGGTTTTCACATGTCCTTGGACACCTGGCCTCCCTCACCCCAGGCACTGTTGTGTGCTTAACAACCACAATAGGGAGTGCTTGAATTGCAATTGTCAAGTGAGATGGTCATATGGACACCTTGCTTAATGAGTGCAATTACTTATGACCAAATTCCAGGATCCATTATGGTCATAAATCAAGAACTGCCTGTAAAGGCCTGTTGAAGAAATAATTTTCAGCTGACATTAAATAGTTACAAGACTTAGAGCCAGCTGCAAATGAACACAGATGGAATTCCATGATTGGAACAACTCTACTAAGAGTGCCTTCTATCGGATTGCTCAATAAATCAATTTCTGCTAATTCAGACCTAGTAAGAAGACATCCTCACAAGGCAATAATCACTCATGTTGCTCTTCAATTTAATTTATTTTATTTTTCATTCCATGGCCATTTATAACTTTATTTTAAGAAAACAGACCACGAATCCAGTGACACAGGATCTAGTCCACAAACACACTATAATAAAAGTGTATATAGTATTTTTATTCCAAAAGACTAACAAAACCTTGATTGGAACATAGTCTTCCCTTGAATAGTAGGGAAAAAAGACCTGGAAAGGTGCACACAAATATCATTTTTAGGTTGGGCAAAGTAGTAGAGGGAGCAAGATTAATATGGCTGGTAATAAGAAGGAACAGGGCCAATAAGCAAACCATTCAAATTTGAGCAAGATTTTTAAATCACAATATGCCTTCTTATTCAAAATACATGCTTATTATCAGTGGTTCTCAATCTTTTCTTTACTACAGATTCCCTTTAAATACTTTTTATGACCATGGACCATGGCCACGGACCCCAAGACTTAATTTAAGATTTAAGTCATAACATTTCTTCAAGTCTTCGCAGACCACCTATGATTATATAGCAATCTGCCAGGGATCCGCAGACCATAGATTGAGAACCACTGGCTTATACACATCAGAGCACACACAAGTATTTATGGCTGCAATTTTCCAGATTACAAAAACATATGATTCATTAATGTGTTGTGTTGTATTTGTGTTGCTGTATAGCTTATATGTAATTATGACATTAAAAAGAAAACAAAACATTACAGAGTAAAGAGGAAGAAGCAGGAAAAAATGCAGGTTCACCTTGCTGGCAATTATTTGCAAATCAGATTGCCAAAAGCCAACCTAACAATGTTAAACATGGAATGATTTTCTTCTACAAACTGTAGACAGACTTTATAATCAATCTATATTAAATAAGGTTACTTATGAAAAAAATAATATCTGCAAAATGCTTACCTCATATTCTTTCCTGCAAATTTTCAAAATATCGTTTTTTGAAGATGCCTAAAATAAATTTTATTATCAATATGTTTTTCAGACTATTCAAAAACAGAATTTAGAAAGATAAGAACTGTGATCACTTTAAAATGTCACCAATTATATTTCTACCATAGCAATAAATCTGAATTATTTACATAATTCTAAATTTTGGAATTTAATCAATCCTTCAAGTTCAGGTGACAATAGGTTGGAGATGCTAATGAATAGCTGGGAGATGCTAATGAATAGCTGGGAGATGCTAATGAATTTAGAAACCCAGATGCTTACAAAAATAGGGGAGAGATTTGAGAGGATGCCTAGTCAACACAAAATGAACACACATGCAATGTCTAAGATTCCTGCCCCCACGCCCACCCCCCGGCCATATGAAACATATCTTCTATCATTCTAGCCATAGAGGAATGATGGTGAATGTAGTCCAGGAAAATACAGAGAGTTGCAGGTTCCTCACCTTTGATCTTAGGTTTTCAGTTATAAATTAAAGTACAAGACAAAGTAAGAGTCTGGAAACCACTTCAGTGCAATGGTTAAGGTCCTGATCTAGAAATCTGGAGTCTGGCCTCCCTTAAGTATGAAAGCTGGTTGACTGACTTTGTGCCAGTCACTCACTCTAAGTCCAACCCACTTCACATGGTTGTTGGGGAAAATATGAGGCAGTGAGGGTAATTCTCTGAACTTGTGGGGTGATTTCCAACTGTTTCAGTATAAGGCTTGGTAACATCTTCAGCAGAGTTAAACTCCACTGAAGATGTTACCTAGCATGGTAATGAAACATTCGGAAACCAATCCACAAGGTTGGAGAATGAACCCTCATCCTCATCCTACACCCAAGCTACAGATATTCATCACTATTGCAAATATGAAGCAGTATTTAATAGGTTCCCCAATGTCAGTTACAATTAAAAAATCAATAATTTTATATAAAATTATTATTGTCTGTTCACAACATCCCCTCCATGTAAATACCCTTTGTTGTGGGAGAGAGGCTTATGTGTTCTGTTAAGCTTGAGAGCTATGTTGGAGGTATGCCACCAGGGTCACACAGCCAGACAGGTCTCAACTAAGAGTATCCACAACCCATTTATCATGATAAGACAACAGAAAAGGAATTCCATACCGGATTGGTCATCACTCGGATTAACATGAACCATGGCAGCAGCTGTCAAAAAGTGAGTTACAGGGCTGAAGAAAGACCTGGTGATCTACTTTGCAAAAAACATGCCAAGAAATTTCTATGGAAAGGTTCTCAAACATATCAGATAGGGTTCCCAACGATAGGACAAAAGGAATTAGTTGTTGAGGGAGCCAGTGGTGTAAGCAATTGTCTGTGTTGTAAAGAGATATATCAGATGGCCACCTGGAATGTCAGAGTAATGAATCAGGATAAATTAGATATTATCAAATGAGAGATGCTCAGGTTGGAAACTGATCTCGTGTCAGTAAGCTACACTAGTCAGACAGTGACTTTTTCCAGTCTGAGGATTTCACTGTGTATTATTCAGGACACAATACCAGGAAAACAAATAGAGTGATGTTTATTGTAAGCAAGAAACTTGCTAGAGCAGTGGAAAGCTTCTCAACTTTTGATGATCAAATTATGACTGTCAAAATTCATGCCAAGTCCCTCAACATCAGTTATCCAAGTCTATGTCCCAACAACTACTACAACAGAGCTTGAAATAAAGGGCTTTTATGCCATAGAAATTCTGAAACAAGTACCCAAAAAAAGACATTGTTTACATTTTGAGTGACTTCTATGCAAAAGTTGGCAAACAAGCAGAGACAGGCATCACTGTCATTTTGGACTAAGTGAGGGAAACGATGTAGGTGATTGTTTTGTACAATTTTGCCAATAAAATCTATTTAGGACCATGAGTACATGGTTCAAACAGCACAACCAGCGCTCATACAGTTGGACCTCACTGAATGAACTTCATCATAACCAGATTGACTATGTTCTATGCAGTTATAGATGGCCAGTTCAGTCCTTGCTCTTGATACATCCAAGTGCTAACTGCAACTCAAATCATTAATTGTTGCTAGCAAAGATTAAACTCAAACTAAATAAAAAAGGCATCAATGAAGTTTGATGTCAACAAAATCACTACTATATATACATCTGAGGAAAAAAAAGATTTGAATTCACTGCTAAGAAGATGCCTGATGAACTGTAGTAGGAAATTCAATCAACCATCATTAAAATTGCAGAATACATATCATATAAGAACCAGAGAAAAAGTGCAAGTTGCTCTCAGACCAAACCATCATAATAGCTGAGCCTAGAAAAATAACCAAGGCAGCAAGGAAATAGGAAGAAGCAAGAAGACTGAATGTAGCTTTCCAGAGGACAGCAAAGGAAGGACAATGAAGGACGAGGGATGTAAACAACTTGAAGCAGACCATATGAAGGGTTATATGAGAAATATATTTATCCAAATCAAAAAGATATAAACACCATTTATTGCTCATAAAGGCATAATTAAAAACAAGCAAGGGAAAGAACTGTCCGACCAACAAGGCATCAAGAACAGAAGGAGAGAATATACAGAAAAGCTGTATGCAGGTAGCAAAGGGCCCCAGCCTAAGGATGGCAAGGAAAGAGAAATAGACAGAATCGGTCATCCTTGAGGAGGGGATCATATGGGTGATGAACTAACTGCCAAGCAACAAGGCTCCAGGTGATGACACTATCCCTGCAGAATTACCGAGACCAGTGTCATTAGAGACATGTGACCAAAGGATTGGAAACACTCAAGTGTTCATTCCACTGCTGAAAAAGGGAGACTCTATAGATTGGTCCCATTATCACAAAAATGCTCTCATTCCTTACATCAGCAACATGATTCTTAAAATTATACAACAATAGCACCAACCATCTAAAGGGAATTACCAGATTACCAGCTTCCAAAGGGGTAAGGCACCTGTGACCCCATTGCAAATCTGCACTGGATTATGGAAAAATCTTGTGAATATCAACAGATCATTTAAATGTTTCATCAACTACAAGAAAGACTTCCATTGTGTGAATCATGAAAAGTTATGGAGAGTTCTACAAGACTAGAGAATACCAGCACATTTGGTCAAGTTGTGAAATCAATGTACACAAATCGGAAAGCCACTGTGCGAATACCATATGGAGACACTGATTGGCTTAAGATAGAGAAACTTGCATCCTCTCCCCTTTCTTATTCAACTTGTATGCCAAAATGAATCATGAGGAAACTAGATCTTGAAAAATCAAAATTCAGGGTAAAGATTGGAGAAAGAAACATCAACAATCTTTGAAATACTTTGATATATTTCCTTATTTCTGTGCTGCATTTACTGTTTTGAGCAGATCACTCAAAGTAGTAAATGCAGTACGAAAATAAAATGTTGGATTTGCACTTGGTTGCACAGCAATGATGAACATGAGAAAATATGGAACAGAAATCACATCAGTTTGACAAGCAAAGGGACATTGGTTCAGGGGTTCCCAAATCCCGGTCCATGACCGGCACCGGGCCGTGTCATGCCAGAAACCAGGCTGTGCCAACAAGTGAAGCCCCATCTGTGGGATGCAATCAGCATGAGAGGCTTTCGGTCTGTGGAAAAACTTCTCTCCACGGAACTGGTCCTTGGTGCCCAAAAGACTGAGGGTTGCTAGGTTAGTCCACCTTATTGTATTCCCCATAGGGTTGTGAAAGTTTAAGCAAGACAGAAATAACATTGATTCGTTTGAACTAGGGTGCTGGAAAAGACTCCTACATATTCCTTGAACAGCAAAGGTGATCAAAAAGCAAGTATTAGAATGCATAACACCAGACATGTCTCTGGAATGTAAAATCACAAAATTGTGTCCAATTTATTTGAGTCATCATGTGGGAGAATTCACTGGAGAAAGCAATTATGTTGGGAAGAGTTAGTGATAAAAGGAAACCAAGCTGCTAAAGAACCTGATGGATGAACACTATCAAAGCTGACATTACCCAGAGCATAGAAAAACTCAAAGAAGCAGTGCAAGATCGTAGATATGGAAAGACTTGGCCCATAGAATCACCAAGAGTCAGACATGACTCAATAGATATCATCATCATCACCACCACCACCATCACAATATGGAGTCACAGCTGCCAAATCTTTAGCTACTGTTGGCCTTCATACACATCAAATTCTTCCCAAAAACCTAGGATGTTGTAATGTATCCATGTAGTATATATGTGGATCCAAGCAGTGTGGAATTTTGCAATTCGCAGATGGAAGTTTTGTCAATGTGCAGATTTTCTAACTGCTGTTCAAGTTTTTTGATATGGCACACAGTGTGCTGATAACCACTAGGACCAACACGGCAAATTTATAGTATAACCTTTTAATTTTAATTTTTAGATCTTGATACTTTCTAAAATCCTTTGTCTTCTATTCTATTACTCCCTGGTATTGACACTTCATCTTTATCAACACCTTTTTCTTTCCAACCTCAGTTATATCTGCTGTGTTATGAGCCAAGAGCAGTCTGTATTCAGAAATACCACAATATTTTAATCTATTCATTTTCAGCTACTTTTCCAACTATTCATTTTTTGCTACTTTTCCAACTTTCTCTAATTTTTCATTAAAAAGCATATCATAATTTTTACAGGTATTCTAGTGAATCATTTTGGCAATTGGTTTATATCATTGTTTATAATCTGCAAGAAGATTGCACAGACTGATTACAAATAAAATGGCAATAATGGTGCTCTGGGATATCTGCAAGAAATACCACTCACCTGCAAGCAAGAATTAATGGCACCACAAAATAAAATAACTGAAAATGAAAAAGCTAAAGAGTTGTGGAACTTCAGAACAATGTTATTTTTTATCTTCAGAAACAGAATCTGAAAACAATATTTTTGTAGGTTTCACTTCAAATTTCCATAGAAATCATTCACTCAGAGTTCAGATTATGTAGAACATAGAATGACAGAGCTGGAAGGTACCTTGGAGGTTTTCTAGACTAATCCCCTGCCTTGCAGGAGAACCTATACCATTCCAGACTTTCCTTGGGCTTGATAGGATGGATTAACCCGATCATAGAAAGAACAACAGAACAACAAAATAGAATTGGAAGTTGAAAGGGACATCGGAGGTCCTCCATTCCAATCCCCATGTCTGGTCCAACCAACATGTTAAGCCATAGATAATTCTCTAGTTCTGATTAATAAACTATATATTATACAGTAAGAAGGTGGGATACACCTTCCTCTTAACCCCTTTTTATAGATTACTGCTTTTGTAAGAACACATCCGTTGAAAAAAGCCTTCTTGTGAAAGGCTTGTGAAAGAAACTTCTGAAAGGCACTTACATATTGTAATGCTCCTTGCTCGAAACAATTTGTAGCAGAAAACATGGAGAAAAGACTTCGAAGAATAGAAATGTTTCAGAAGGCAGGTCTGTGCTGTTAAATTTTGCTATTTTTTTTCTTATATTAGCACCACATATACATCCCCCAAAAGAGAGAATCCAACAAACACTTACCTGTTTACATGCTTGTCGACATTCTACAGCAATGGCTAATTCACAGCACCCTAGGCCAACCCAGCCGTCAGATTTTTTCAAAACACCTTTGAAGGGGAAAAAAAAATACATGATGAAATCATTCTTATATATTGTATATTTTAAAAGTATATCCTATAATTATCAATCAACGAAAAGGCAACACTTTGCAAAACATTGCACTACAAATCTAATATATTGCTGCCAAATCAAACCACACTAAATTCAAGGGGCATTCTTTGTATATGGGTTTGGAAGTCCCTAATTTCTCAATCCACCCTGGGAAGTCCTTTGTTCACACTCACTTTTAACACCTGCCTCTAACTATGGATTAATCACTAAACAGATCCCTTTCCAGGAAAATTTGGGCTGTACAATGCCACACAAGTTGAAATTGCAAGCCTAGCTTCCTCTCCTCGTTGTACAGAGAAATTTGTAGTTATTTATTTTCACAATATTTACTGGATTGTATATAACAATTCTGATTTCTATAATTTGTTACCCTAACCTTATCATGACATATACAACATGCAGCAGCACACATTTTATACGATATTTAGAGATAATCCTGTTTCACATGGCTCATGCCGGATTAGGATATGTAATTTCCAATTATTCAGTTTTATTTTTAGATTTAAATGTTTTTAGACATTTTTTAATCCTGCCATTATTACGGTATTTTTATAAACAACTCAAGACAGTGATCATACTCCTTCCTACTCCTATTTTCCCCACAACAACAACAACTCTGTTGGACTGAGAAAGAATGAGTCATCCAAAGTCATTCAAAGCCGACACAGCCGGCTTTCATGCAAAAGGAAGAATAGAAACTCTTTGGTTTCTTAACCACTGGAACAAAATGTTTCTCTAAGTAGCTAAAGTTAATTTTTTTAACATAGTACATTATCTTAGTAGTATTTTGTTAAATTAATTGAAATTTAATGAAATATTTTAATTTTTAGTTAACCCTATTACTATTTATAGAATTGATTTTATGACAGTTTATAGTTTTTATACTAACATCTTTTAAGACAAAATCTATTACATATCATGAGACTGGAAGAAACGCCGCCCCCCCCCCCCCCATCTTTAAAAAAGGGAAGGAGGAGGAACCTGGAAAATACAGACCTGTTAGTTTAATATTTGAATTAAATATAACTGGCTGTATGACCACACCCAGAAAATACCATAAATAGCTCTAGGTCAGATTGGAGAGTACTCAAACACCCAGACACAACAGCTCTATTCTGAGCCCTCTTTGTTCAGCATATTTTTAATCAGCCAAATGAAGGCACTGAGAAAATGATTATCAA
Source organism: Ptyas mucosa (assembly GCA_012654045.1). Taxonomy (NCBI): domain Eukaryota; kingdom Metazoa; phylum Chordata; class Lepidosauria; order Squamata; family Colubridae; genus Ptyas; species Ptyas mucosa. The sequence goes on from WNWU01013452.1 coordinate 90,226, forward strand.
ATTTGAAACTGAAACAAAATTATGAGTTGCTGGCATTTTAGAAGAGAAAGAAAAGATTCAAAAGATATATACAAACTTCAAAATGAAATAAGAAAAAATATTAATTCCTATACTTGGAAAGAAAATTGGCAATTTGTTGCCAATTGAAATAAAGTATATTCCCTATGGTTTCTCACTTAGATATATCTATGCCAACTGGTATATGATTGTAAGAAACTAATGAAGATACCCTGTTTCCCTGAAAATAAGACCTATCTCCAAAATAAGACCTAGCATGTTTTAAGGGTGCCCTAATATAAGCCCTCCACCCCACTTAAAGAGCCTGCACAGCTGGCCGGCCGCCCATTCCATCTAGTTGTCCACAGTGCCATGGCCACGAGCACATCATGCTGATAGTACAAGCCTACCTCAGGGGCCTCCAACCAGGCCATCCACACCATGATACCTGCCTCACAGCGGCAGCACCGGCAGCCCTGTGCAGTAGGAGCCCATGTGGCTGTCAGCCCAGTTCTTCTGCTTGCTTCCAGCCGCACCAGAGGAGGCGGCCAAGTGGTATGTTGGTGCTGCAGCCACAAGATAAGGCAGGTGTCGAGGTGTGGATGATCTGACTGCGGGAGACCCTGAGATAAGCAACTCCACCCCCTGCCTCACCTTGTGGCCACTGCACCAGCGCATTGCTCAACCCCATTCTGTTGCAGCCGCGAGCAAGCAGAAGAAATGGGCCAGCAGCCATGTGGGCTCCTACTGCACATGGCTGCTGGTGCTGCCACTGTGAGGCAGGTGTCAGGGCGTGGATAGCCTGGTTGCAGGGCCCCGAGGTAAGCTGGTGCAAGGCGCAAGGGGCAGCTCCACCCCCTCTGCCTTGTGGCGGCAGCACTGGCTCACCGCACGGCCCGCATGGTCCCCTGCCTGCTGCAAGCAAGCAGAAGTGAGTCTCCCACTTACATGGGGAAAAAATAAAACACCCGCCCTACTGTTTATTTTGGGACCCAAAAGAGAAAAAAATCCAGTCTTATTTTCAGGGAAACATAGATAGTGTTGATTTTGAAGAGAAAGCAACTTTTGAGAGATGTGGGTTTAAAAGTTCAGTAGGACATTGGAACATTAAAGGTAAAAAGTTCAAGACTGGAAAACAGGAAGGGTCTGCTATTCCAATAAGCAAGTCAGCTTGGGCTATGTTTTCTCTACTTTAATACTGTATGCGATAAAGCTATCACTTATTTTTCTTACTTATTCTGATGTGCACTCAACAAAGGATTATAATAAATTAGCAAGTTAGATTAATTTTATACAGTTTATTGGTTTTATATTAAATAGCTAATTCCCACACTGTCAAACTATCTAAAAAGGCAGTATTACCATTATTCTCATCTTCCCTATTATCTATCTCCTTATTTTCTTATGACTATAACGTCGTTGCTTATCACTATTGTTATATGTACACTGAGAGTTTATGCACCGAAAACAAATTCCTTGTGTGCCTAATCACACTTGTCCAATAAAGAATTCTATTCTATTCTATATATAGTAGATTTAATAAGTTTAGTTAATGAGATCAGCTCAACAGGTTTTATAGGGATTGTATCTATATTTTTATGCCATCTTAAATTTACCTAAAATGTGTATGAAATAGATATTTTGCAATGTTTTTTTCCTTGCACTGGACACTGACTAGAATAAAGTTTATTTTGCTAGTTGTTAAGAGCATTAACAAAAATATTTTTTTAATGGAGGAAGAAATCAGAACGGAAATATGAAAGAAAGAAGAAAGCAGATTGTTTTATTCCTTTTATGAGCAGCGCATCCCATTTCTTCTCTAATATGTGCATTCACTTCTAACTTTCAGAAACCCCCTGGTCTTCTCCAGGTGGCATGAAACAGGCACACTATTTGCAAATGGCAGGAGCTTTATTCTCTTTCTTTCCCCTCCTCCCAAGTTTTTTATTTTTTATAAACATATCAATGCATGAACAGTGTGGCACCTGAGTGTCATACATTTTTATACAAATAAAGTAGTATCAATCCTATTTGTTTCATTTAACAAACTTCTATAATTCTAGTAATAATATACATATTTTTATTAAATTATAATATTTCATTATTTATTAATTCAATATTTCAATGTGTCATTTTTATGTCAATCATCCTATTTTAAGTCATACCTTTTAATACAAATAGGATATTATTAATCATATTTATTACATTTAGCAAGCTTATATAATTTTAATAATAATACAAACATTTATGTTAAATTAAAATCTTCCATTATTAGCTTGTTCAATTTATAATCCTTCATTATTTAGTTATTCAATATTTCAAATATGTTTTTATGTCAATCACCATATTCTGCATGTCATAATTTTAATACAAATATTTTAATCATATTTGTTACATTTAACAACATACACATATTCATACCTTTCATTATTTATTTAATCAATATTATTTTTATGTCAGTCGCCCTATTATTTAAGTATACTTAGTAATACCATCATTCAAATTCTAATTTCCCCTTATTACTTCTCCTTATTATATAAGAATGTGTATTCTATTAATCCCCCTCTCTCTAGTTTCCACTCCTATTCTAACTTTGATTATGTCACTACTGTATTTAAGCATATTCCCTTACAAACCATCATCTCTTACCCGCTTTAAAGCTTTAAATGTTTGTTTCTTAGCTCCCGTATTGCTCTCTTGGATCTTTATTTCTGTCTGCTTCCACATCATGGTTACTCAATTTAAACATTTCTCCCTTCTCTGCCCTTCTCTGTTGTCCAGTTTCCAAAATATCTACTCTTGCCCCTATCTCTCTCCCATAAGAATATTCCTGGTTCTCCGGTTCCTTTTTTAATTGCCTTGGAATATTCTCTCCTTGGCTTATGTCATCAATCCTTATTATTTTTGTTATTATCTCCTCATCATCTTGTTTCATTTGTTTTGTCTGTTCCATTTTTTCATCTACTCTTTCAGTTGGCTCCTCCTATTCCTGGACATCTTGATCACTCATTGTCCTTTGTGTTATATTTCCGGGCATTCCATCCATGCTCTCTATTCGGTTCATAGTTTCCTTAAAATGTCTTATCAGTGTTTCCTTGTACTTTGAATTGTCAATGCCATCTCTTCCCAAATTCCACTCCTTTCTCCTTGATGAAACATCTCATTAAATTTTATTGTGTCCCTCTTTTGTCCAATAATCAAATGACCACATATTCAAACCTATAGTGACTTCTCAAAAAATTCAATATTCTTAGTTCTTTGTATCCCAAAGTTAATCAACATGTTCTTCTGGATAGTCCCATAAGTTTTCCAGAACCTCCTAAAGTCCTTCTATAAATTCAGTCTTGTATTGTAATCTTCAGGGGTCATTTTAATGATAATGTCTTTCTTGTTATCACATTTAAATTCCCAGCAATCAAATATTTCCAAGATTTTGGGAGTATGTTATTCTTCCTTTCATCAGCAGGTGGCACTCTTAGATTGGATTTCAATATTAATCAGTTTTTTTTCATTTTTCCACAATGTAAAAATAGTGTTGTTTTTTAAGTAGATAATTCCAGCATTTCAAAATGCCTATCCAAAGCAGTGCCTATCCAATGTGAAAGTTCAATTTTCTGTATTTTAACTATTTTTCTGTCTTTTTCCCTTTAATTTGTCTCTGGTCAGTGGTTGAATGATCTTGATATAGGGGATATAGAAATCGAACCCTTGTCATGGTCAGATCATTCTCTCCTTCGCTTTGACCTTCAAACCGCTACACCCCGCCGCAGGGAGGTGGAAACGATGAGGTGGTTCCGCCCCAGGCGCCTGATGGATCCGGATCGTTTCCAGACGGAGGTTGGGCCATTTCCTGAGGCTCTGGCTCACGACTCGACCGAGGACCTGGTAGCCGCCTGGGATAGGGCGGCTGCGGGAGCTTTGGATCGGGTTGTGCCTTTGCGGCCTCTGACTCGGCATCAATCTCACTTGGCTCCTTGATTCAACAAGGAGCTGATGGAGATGAAATGCCGGAAAAGACGCCTAGAGAGCGGTTGGAGGGCCAGCTGTTCTGAATCTGACCGAACACTGGTAAGGTCTTTTATCGCCACTCTACCTGGTGGCGATAAAAGCGGCAAAATATAACTATTTTTCCGCTCTTATTGCATCATCAGATAATCGCCCGGCCGTCCTGTTTAGGGTGACCCGCTCCCTGCTCCTTCAGGAAGCGCAGGAAGACCCCTTGGAGGGTAGAGCCAAGGAATTTGTACAGTATCTGTATGACAAAATCACTCAGATTCGGGAACATCTGGACTCTGACTGGGTAGAGTCAGGGGGGAGGATGGAGACAGGTCTTGAGAACGTTATCTGGGAAGAGTTTGACTCAGTGACTCCCGAAGACGTGGACAGGATACTGGGTAGACTTAGTGCAGCCGCATGTTTATTGGACCCGTGTCCCTCCTGGCTGGTGCTAGACTCTCGGGAGGTGACACGAGGCTGGCTCCAGGGGATTATAAATGCTTCTTTGAGTGAGGGTGTCTTTCCCGCCACCTTGAAAGAGGCGGTGGTGAGACCGCTCCTCAAGAAGCCTTCCCTGGACCTGGCAGTGTTGTCTAATTATCGTCCAGTCTCCAACCTTCGCTTCATTGCGAAGGTTGTTGAGAGTGTGGTTGTGCGACAGTTCCCTCAGTACCTGGAGGAATTGGCTTATCTAGATGCGTTCCAGTCTGGCTTCAGGCCTGGGTACAGCACGGAGACGGCATTGGTCGCGTTGGTTGATGATCTCTGGAGGGCCCGGGACAGGGGTTGTTCTTCTGTCCTGGTCCTATTAGACCTCTCAGCGGCTTTTGATACCATCAACCATGGTATCATACTGCACCAGTTGGAAGAGATAGGAGTGGGAGGCACCGTGTTACGGTGGTTCTCCTCCTTTCTCTCAGACCGGTCGCAGTCTGTGTTGACAGGGGGGCAGAGGTCGACCCCAAGGCCCCTTGTATATGGGGTGCCACAAGGGTCAATCCTCTTGCCCCTTTTGTTCAACATTTATGTGAAGCCGCTGGTTGAGATCATCCGTGGTTTTGGGGTGAAGTACCATCTGTACGCTGAAGACACTCAGCTGTACATCTCCACCCCGGACCACCCCAATGATGCCCCTGAAGTGATGTCCCGGTGCCTGGAGGCTGTGCGGATCTGGATGGGGAGGAACAGACTCAGGCTCAACCCATCCAAGACCGAGTGGCCGTGGTTTCCGACATCCCGGTATAGTCAGTTGGTGCCATCACTGACTATTGGGGGCAAGTCGTTGGCCCCCACAGAGAGGGTTCGCAACTTGGGTGTCCTCCTGGACTCACAGCTGTCTTTAGAAGAGCACTTGATGGCTGTGGCCGGGAGGGCCTTTTATCAGGTTCGCCTGATTCGCCAGTTGCGTCCCTTTCTGGATCGGGACTCGTTAACCACGGTCACTCATGCCCTCGTCACTTCCCGCCTAGACTACTGCAATGCTCTCTACATGGGGCTCCCCTTGAGGAGCATCCGGAGGCTCCAGCTGGTCCAGAATGCGGCCGCGCGGGTGGTTATGGGAGCGAGGTGGCGCTCCCATGTGACACCCCTCCTGTGCGAGCTGCACTGGCTCCCAGTGGTCTTCCAGGTGCGCTTCAAGGTTTTGGTCACCACCTTTAGAGCACTCCATGGTACCTACGAGACTGCCTTCTGCCACCAGTAGCCTCTCACAGACCAGTACGCTCCCATAGAGAGGGACTTCTCAGGGTACCGTCAGCCAAACAATGTCGGCTGGCGGCCCCCAGGAGGAAAGCCTTCTCTGTGGGGGCACCTACTATTTGGAACAAGCTCCCCCCGGAGATACGGAACATCCCAGATCTGTGCGCTTTCCGCCGTGCCCTTAAAATGTTCTTTTTCCAGCAGGCTGGCCTGGCCTAACCTCTTTTAAATTGTTTTAAATTTTAAATTGGGTTTTAAAATTGGTTTTAATTTGTTGTTTGGGGCCATAATATTTAATATATTTTAAATGTTTTTAATATTTGTATTACTTGTATTTTATTTTGGCTGTTCACCGCCCTGAGTCCCTCGGGAGTAGGGCGGTATATAAATTTAATAAATAATAATAATAATAATAATAATTCTTATTCCTTCAATTTCAATCTTAAAGTTTTCTCAAAGTGCTAGGTTGCTGCTACTTTTAAAAATAGTTGTGAGCCTCTCTTTTCCTGGATATTCTTTTGGGGTAAGTTTGAATAAAAAGAATTCTTCTCATGCAGTTCACACACTGTTCACCAAAGTCCGCTCCTGCACTGTGCTTAGATGGTCAACAGCTGTCCCAGCCTCGTAGCAGCCATCTTCTCCTCGTCATGGCATAGAGGTAAAAAAGCCCCAGAATTCAGCAGGAAAATTGTGATCTCTCCTACGACTTTTCAGAGCGCCCCTCCTTAGCTTCACCGCCCCTACAAGGCGGCTTTGGCTCCTTTCAGAGCCCACAAACAGGGAGAAGCCTGTTTGTGAGAGCTCTGTACTCAGTGACTGGTAACGCTACGAAGCTCCACCACTCTCAGAAGCCTTATTCTCATAATGCCTAATTCTCTAAAGTTACCATTCCTTCTCCAAATAGCAAATTATTTTCACTTAAACTAATTTCTTCTTACAGAAAGAATGGGGCATATTGGTTGCAGAAGGAATACAACCCATGGCTTAGAAAAGAAATGAGACATGCGATTTGGAGAAAGAATGAAGACTATATCTTAGAGAATGGTGTGAAGAAACAAAGGTCCATGAAATGTGGCAGAGTCTAAGGGGGAGCAATTGGAGCTTTGCACAATGGTGCTGGCATCACTGGCTGTGGTATAGGCTTGAGAGGGCATTTCTTTGTGGCAGCAACAGTACTGAAGCTTCAATAGTAGCCCTGGAGCTCTAATTAGCCCCAGCCCCAGCACTGTCACCAGTTGTCACTGTGCAAAGCAGCCAAAAGGGCATAGAGTGGGTGGGAGTTAGAGGTAGCAGTCCTCTGCAGTTGTAAATGTGGGTAGGCTGTCAAAATACTGTTGATCATGTAATGATGGTGGTGCTGTAACTTTGGGTACGGATCATAAGTCCACTTTTTTAGCACTCTCATAATTTCAAATAGTCATTGAATGAATGTTCATAAGTCAAGAACTACTTATACCTTTTCCATGGAACAGAAAGGAAATATACATAGGCAAAATATGTGCAATGAAAGAGAGGCTACTGGGTACCAATGCATATATCTGTAGCCACAGTTGTGATTTTTGGTTCCGTACAAGAGAACTGTATCCTAAATTCTATGAAAAAAATTTACTTAGTATCTACTGCACAATTAAGCTGCTCATGTAAAAAAAAAAGAAATCCAATAAAGTACAAACCTGATAACCAAAACATGAGGAGTTAGGCACCCTATTAAGTTTATACATAATAATAATCTTACCTGGCAAAGAGGAATTTATACAGCCCCAAACCTCTCTCTGTAAAGAACAATTTTATTATTACTAAGAAATAAAGCAGTAATTTAAAGAAATATTTAAACAAGATAAATATCTGTATTGGAAGCATTAGCATATTTAAAAGTAGTGATTAAAGAATCAGGCTAGAAACTTGGAGACCATGAATTAATCCCACAAATGTATACTTGGTTTGGGAAAAGCTGTACAATTTTTTTCCCATATACAGCATGTCAAAAATTAAACAGTGAATTGAGCAGGTTCTGACAGGTTCTGGAGAACTAGTAGCAGAAATTTTGAGTAGTTTGGAGAACCAGCAAATACCACCTTTGGCTGGCCCCAGAGTGGGGTGGGAATGGAGATTTTGCAGTATCCTTCCCTTGCCACGCCCAGCAAACCATGCTCACCAAGCCACACCGTGCCTACCAAGCCACACCACATAACCGGTAGTAAAAAAATTGAATTCTACCACTGCCCTGAGACCTAATTAAGAAGGTTGTACATACATAGAATATAGAACACAGAATGACAGTTGGAAGCAACTTTGAAGGTGCAACCTGCTGTCGAGCAGGATGCCTTATACTACACCAGATAAATGATTGCCCAACCTCTTCTTGAAAATGTCCAGTGAAGGAGCATCCACAATTTCTGGATTCCACTGATTAACTGTTCTCTCTGTCAGGAATTTTTTTCTTAATTCTAGCTTGGATCTCTTTTTATTAAAATTCCATTCATTACTCTTGTCTTGCCCTCAGGTGTTTTGAAGATCAGCCAACCCCACTTTCTCTATGACAGCCCCTCAAGTACTGGAAGACAGCTATAATGTCACTAAATTTCTTTTCTTCATTAGACTAGACATAACTAGTTCCTGCAACAATTTATCGCACAGTTTTAGCCTCCAGACCATTTATCATCTTTCTTGTATTGCTGTAGATCAGGGGTTCCCAAACTTGGCAGCTTTAAGACTTGTGGACTTCGACTCCCAGAATTCTCCAGCCAGC
>WNWU01013452.1:108665-173999 GCA_012654045.1 Ptyas mucosa
AATATTAGTATTGCATATAATGGAAGTCAAGGGGGGGAGGGAAGAGGCTGGAGGGGGAGGGTTAGGGTGGGGTTGGGATGGAATTATATATTGTCTTTATATGTATTTTATAATGCTGGGTTAGGGTGGGGGGGGAAGGGGAAAAATTTGTATTTGTAAAACATCATTTCTGAATGTAGCATCCAGAATTACATGTCATACTAAACAAAGCTAGATATATAGATGTATATAAAGGTATTACAATATCTAATGCACCCTAGCACTTTTTCATGGTCGATTCTGTTAATACCTAAATGTGGCCTTTTGTGGGCTAAGAAGAGCATATATCTATTTTTGACATTAAATATTTCTTAAGAAGGAAGTTGCCAATAATAATTAATAAGAAACCGGAAAGCCAGTAGCCTAGATGGTGCTTTCTACATCTCATATGTATGATTATTTGCCCATTTAGCACAACTTCAGATTTTTTTACAGGTAGTCCTTGACTTACAACAGTTCATTTATGACCGTTCGAAGTTACAAAGGCACTGAAAAAAGTAATTTAGGTCCATTTTTCACATTTACAACTGTTGTAGTATCCCCATGGAATTATCAAAACTCAGATGCTTGGCAATTGGTTCACATTTATGATGACTGCAATGTCCTGGGGTCATATGATCAGCTTTTGTGACCTTCTGACCAGCAAAGTCAATGGAGAAGCCAGATTCACTTAACAACTGTTACCAATTTAATAATTGCAATTATTCACTTAACAACAGTGGCAAGAAAAATCGTAAAATGGGGCAAAACTCACTTAACTAATGTTTCATTTAGCAACATAAATTTTGGGCTCAATTGTGGTCATAAGTCGAGGACTACCTCTATGCTGTTGATTCTCAGGGAAGAAATCTTTTCTCTCACTTTTCAAAATACCATAACTTTACCCCACTCCCAAGATAACAATTTCCTTGCTCTGATAGAAAATAAGTGAAGAAGAGTGCTATGATTTTTGAGGATAAGAGAGATATTCCTATAGGAGAAATTAAATCCTAACTATTCTCTCATACTATATTCATATTAGGGGGAAGAGAACACTGCTTATTGACAATTCTATCACAGATGAGTTGATGAGCATCATCTAACTAGCACTGCAGTTTGAACTATTGCAATGTGCTTTACATGGGGCAACCCTTAAAGATGACTTGGAAGCTAAAAACTAGCCCAGAATATGGCAGTATATGCAGTGATGGGTTCCCCCTAGGTTTGCCTATATAACCTCTGTTGAACAGGCTGTGCTGGTTCCCAATATCCTTCTGTGTGTAATTCAAGATGCTAGTTATCACCTTTAAAGAGTAATAAGGGGGCCAGGTTATCTGCAAGACTACCTAAGGACGTCTATCTTTCGTACCTGGGAAGCTGGACACACTTTTAGTTTTTTCCCTTAAACATTGCCCTTTTATGGGATTTAGGAAGTATGCCTTTTCTGTGGCAGCTCCTGCTCTGTGAAACATGCTTTCTTTTGAAGGTTGGCAAACCTCTACCCTCCTAGCCTTCCAAAAAGCAAAACCTTGCTTTTCTTCTAAGTGCATTAGTTTCCAGCTTCTTATTAGCAATATGTTTCTGAAGATTTTTTACGTATTATATGTAACAATAGACATAAACTGTTATTTGTTTAAAATTTTCAGCTGCGTTTCAGAATACCAAAAATCTGGTGAAACTGAGAATCAGGTAGCATTCTGGGTTCAAGCAAGGAAGAAGGTGATATACAAAGAATTAAAAAATACAAAACAGAATTAAAAATATAAACCAGTTTATAAATTATGCCACATAGAATGAGAGAACCAAGACTATGATTACATATTAAAATACACTCATAATTAAAATATGTTCATGAAAATATCTGGGTGACACTAAAGGTCTCAAGCTTAAAACTTCACCATTAAAGGTGATAAACACATGGCAATATATAACATTACAATACTAGTTCAAATGTAAAGTTAGGCATAAACTGAGAACCAACTTACCAGTTCACAAACATCATGACACATTAAGTTATTCTTCGCAAGGTAACAGCATGATGCACCTGTAGGAAAACATACTTTTCAACCTCAATAAAATATTTACATTTTGTAATGCTAATGGAACTTTTTTTGTTTTTATGTTTGCTGTTTTTTTAAAGTTCTACTTTAAAACTGAACACTGAAATGACAATCATTGCCAAGCTTTTACAACAGCACATGATCAAAGCAGTATAAATTATATAAACTCAGTCAGATGTTTAATTCAAAGATTAGGGGTAAAAGACAAAATATTGGACACTACAACATTATTGAATTCATTAAGGTAGAAATTCTTCCAACATTTTAATTTTTTTCTTCCCAAGCTTTTTTTAGCCAGGCTGATTTATCTTTTACGAGGTAAACTACTAATGAACTCCTCTCCTATCTATTGGTTGTTTATACCTAGCATAATCTTCTAGTATTTTTCAATCTCACTACAATCAGTTGCAATAGTCTCACTGTTGGGAAATTTCTCTTTAGTTCTAGGTTTCTTCTCTCCTTGATTAGTTTCCATCCATTGCTTCTTGTCTTGCCTTCTGGTGCTGGAAAATAGCTTGACCCTCCTCTTCTTTGTGGTAGACCTTCAAATACTGAAACACTGCTATCATGTCACTCCTAGTCCTTCTTTTTACTAGACTAGACATACCCAATTCCTGCAACCATTTTTCATATGTTTTAACCTCTAGACCCTAATCATATTTGTTGCTGTTCTCTGCACTTGTTTCAGAGTCTCAAAATCTGTTTTATATTGTGGTAAGTGATGGACCTTCAAAGGAAAGGTCCTATGATGGAAATTGCAGAATAGACTTATTATATGCAACCAGATAACTGTTAAGAAATGATATGTTTCGATTTGTAGGAAAGATACAAGTGCTGTGTATTATTATCAATAATCAGTCAATATTTGATCCTGGAAAGATCAGAGATAATGATTGCGGTGGGTTACTGGTAGATTAGAAGTCATTTGTGGACAAAGTAGACCACAATTTTGCTGGTAAACTAGCAAAATGTGAACTAGATCATCACCACCAGATGCATTTGTAACTGGCTGACAAACTATCTTCAATGAGTAGTCCTTAATGGTGCTACATCTATATGGAGGGAAGTAAGCAGCGGGATACCACAAGATTCCGTCTTAAGCCCAGTACTCTTCAATATCTTCATAAATGACGTAGATGAGGGAATAGAAGGGAAACTCATCAAATTTGCAGATGACACTACGCTAGTAGGAATAGCCAACCTAAATACAGATTAGGCAAAACGTGGCTCAAAAACTGTAACTGTGAAAGGGACATTTGGATGACTGAGAATCTCCATAGACATTTTAGCTATGCACTTTGGGATCAACACACTTTGAATAGTGTAGAAGTATAAATGGATTTCAAGAAACCATTTGCATTCAGTATGAGATGCAGACAAAACATACTCATTCCCATCAGCCTGCACCTGTATTCAACAGTGAAGGGACCCAGGGCAGAAAATATCCTGCAGAAAGCACAGATCCACAATACAGTCCTTTCAGCAGTTCCAAGAAGGTTCCACAATCCACATCCATTTGCACTACTAGACAAACCTCCAGGTGACCTCAACGACTCTCTAAAAGAATGCAAATGGTCCCTTCCAGTTCTACTTTCTGTGAGTTAAACAAAAATAATAAATTATTAACAAAGAGTTTTGAAGTTTAGCTTTGTTGTTGGAATTACCTGTTCTTTAATACAGTAGACAGATGCTAGGCAAATTGGTTGACAATATTTCATATTTATAATATTTCTATGATATAGAAGTTCATAAATTGTGGATCTGTTTTGCAAGGTGAGAGAACTATTGTTAATGAAATATATTTATCACTATTCAACCAGGGTGGCTGATTTATGTGTATGTTTGTTATTTTGTTTTTATACACATTTTTTCCTCTCTTTTTTCCTTGGATTTTGTATTTTGGAAATAAAATTTATTTAAAAAGTAAAAAGAAAATCTTGATTCCAGAAATCAAATCTCTTATCAACCCCACTTCTGTAGTCAGTAATTCAGTTGCAATATTTAATTTATTTTCTATAGATCTAAAGTATAAATTAGAATATCATGAGCCCTCGGGTTTTTGAGCTTAAGAGCTGTCATGTTCTCCTCAGCAAGGAGAATCAGGAAAACCACCTGATTTCATGATTCTGTCTTTGGCTTAAGAAAGATCCTAAGAATAAAATTGAGAATCTTTGCTATTTACTAAATGTCACAAATTGAAGTCCAAAGCAGTCCACTAATGAGAGAAGAAGATGGCAAGGAAGTGACAGGCAGCAGGGAGAAAGAAGACCTCCCTAATTCTTTCTTTGCATCTGTTTTCATGCAAAAAGAAAAAATAGCTCAACCTACCAAAAAGAGAGCTGTAAAAGACAGACCAGGAATACAAATTAAAATAGACAAGAAAATGCTGTTCTCTCTAGACAAGTTAAATCATCAGGACCAGATGGATAGGGCCTGTCCGTCATGTTGCCACTGCCGCTTCCCGGCAAGGAACTTTCCATCTTATGTTTTGGCCTTGAACGGAATGGAAAAGGTGTGTCTGTAGCCATGGAGAAGGCCAAACGGGGCCGAGTAGCAGCATCCTCCCTTCAGCTTCCTCCTCTGCTTTAATGTTTCTCCCACAGAAAGCGGGAGAAATTCATTGCTGAGGCTATGCGGAATGAAGTTTTTCCTGCCAAGTGGCTCCTCTGGTATGATTGGATTTGGTGAAAGATCACTCTAGAAAGAGTGCAGAGAAGAGCAGCCAAGGTGATGAGGGGATAAGAGGCTAAAACGTATAGAGAACAATTTCTGGAATTGGTTATGTCTAGTTTAATGAAAAGAAGGACTAGGGGTGACATAGCAATGTTCCAATATCTCAGGGTTGCCACAATGAAGAAGGAATCAAGCTATTCTCCAAAGCACCTAAGGGCAGAACAAGAAACAATGGATGGGTACTAATCAAGGAGAGAAGCAACCTAGAACTAAGGAGAAATTTCCTGACAGGTAGAACAATTAATCAGTGGAACAACTTGCCTCCAGAAGTTGTGAATGCTCCAAAACTTCCAACAGTGGACGTTTTTAAGAAGAGATTGGATTACTATTTGTCTGAAATGATATAGGGCCATGATGGCGAACCTATGGCACACATGCCGAAAGTGGCACACGGAGCCATGTCATCTGGCACATGCGGCATTGCCCGTTCGTCTTCCAGGTTTTTGGCACGCATATGCACGTGGCGATCAGTTGGCTCTCTATACTGGTTCCATTTTTGGAGTTCCCTCCAAAATTCCCCTCCATAAATTGCCCAAAACAGGTGTTTCCAGGTCCAGGGGTTTTATATCTCTTGATAAACCATTAGGCCCTCTTCCTCATTCAGGGCAGAGTGACTCAGCTTAGAATGTACCCAAAATTTTTAGTTCTCCAGGCCAAGCATTTGGTTTACATAACAAGTTTCACAAGATCATCTCAGTTCCCCTTGTATTTTTCCAAACTTACTGCCTACTCATGTTCTGATTATGAGGTTACATCAGGATACATAAAGGTTAAATATGGCATTACTCAGGTTAGGCTTTATACAGGAATAATTCATTTTCTCACAGCTGGCCTTCATGCATGCGGCAGTGCCGAAAACTGGAAGAGCTGGTCTTCCATTTCCCTGCATGTTCATCCGCACCAGCCAGTTGATCTTGCACATGCATGCATGCCAGAAACCCGGAAGACTAGCTGGCTAACACAGGAAGCTGACTAGCTGAAACTGGAAGTACATTTTCAGGCGCATACCTGTGCCCTGGGCAGCTCATTTTCCAGGTTGCAGCCCAGAGGAGCGCATGTACATGCGTGTGCTCCCTTTTCAGCACTCGGTGCCAAAAAGGTTCACCATCACTGGTATAGGGTTTCCTTCCTGAGCAGGCGGTTGGACTAGAAGACCTTCAAGGTCCCTTCCAACTCTGTTATTCTGTTAACTATTCTGATTACATGACAGGATTCTGAAGAAACTAGCCGATGTGATCTCAGAACCATATCTTTCAAAGATCCTGGAGCACCAGAGAACTACCAAAGGACTGGAAGAAAACGGATGTGGATCCCATCTTCAAAAATGGGGGGGGGGGGGGGAACAAATCCAGGAAACTATAAACCAATCAGCTTGACATCAGTACCTGGGAAGATCCTGGCAAAGATAATCAAGCAACAGATTTGCAAACACTTAGAAGGAAGATCTAGATGGATCTTGAGAGACTTGGAACACTGGGCCTTATCTAAAAAGATGAAATTCAATGTAGAAAAAAAGTAAGGTTTTACACTTACGCAAGAAAAACTAACCAGATACAGTTTAGTTGAATCTTTGCTCAATAGCAGTAACTGGCAGGAAGCAATGGTTGGAAACTAACCAAGGAGGGAAGCAACCTAGAACTAAGAAGAAATTTCTTGACGTTGGAAACAATAAACCAGTGGAATAGCTTGCCTTCAGAAGATCACTGGAGGCTTTTAAAGAAACTGGATAGCCATTTGTCTGAAATGGTATAGGGTCTCCTGCTTGAACAGGAGTTGGACTAGAAGACCTCCAGGGTACATTCTAACACTTGTTATTCTGTTATTCTTTTATTCAGTATCCGCAAAGGTTAAGGAAAAGTCATGGATTGCCTTAATCCAGTAAGAACAGAATTATTTCAGAATGTTAACAGAGGCTATAGGCAATCACCAGGAATCAAAATTGACTCAAAGGCACAACCCTACTAATGGTAAAAAGAAAAAAGAACAAAAAAACATGATACAAATTGCCTTTGAGGCTTTAATTCAGAGAAGATAGAAGTTGAGCAAAGTGCTAGAAACGGTGCCTTATATATACTGATGTATCTGGGAAAATTTAGCTTTGAAAAGCAGACTTGACAATAACATTTTTCAAATGCTTGAAAGAGTTTTATGAGAATCCCCTTTGCCTAGTCTGTCAGTTTTCTTATATGGATATTTGGGCCAGAAAATGTAAACTATAAATTATAATCCACCAATACCATCCTATATCCACAGTAGCTGCTGCCATCATATTATAGGGTTAAACATCAAAACAGAACCAACATAATTCCCTGTCTTGGTTTTTGAAAAAAAGTTGGAACAGAAATTTTAAACGATAGAAGTCTAGAAATATGGATAATTATAGCATTCCACATCAAATTTAATTTTGTCCATCATAGGACGATAACAGCGTTTAAATAAATAAATAAATTTATTGTCATTGTATGTGTATACACAGTATACCCATACAACGAAATTCACTTAACACCCAAAGACCAGGTCCAACATACATAACAATCCCCAAACACACTCCCACCCACCACAATTCCCCACCCCTAAACCACCCAAACATCCACACAACAGACCAAGTAATACTGTCCAACAGCTCACTGATGGTGGCCCTTTAGTTCACTGTTGAGTGCAATTATAGCTCTGGGATAAAAACTATTCAGAAAAAGTGTGGTCCGAGTTTTAATAGTTCTGTATCTTCTGCCAGAAGGCAACAGTCCAAAAAGATTGTAAGCAGGATGGGAAGAGTCTCTGAGAATGTTATGCAACTTTCTCAAACAGCGAGATTCAAAGATGTTGTCCAGGGTTGGTAGCTGGAGTCCGATGATATTCTGGGAAGTTTTAATGATTCTCTATAGAGAGTTTTTGTCCGCCTCAGAGCTGCTCCCATACCATGCAAGAATGCCGTATGTCAGGACACTCTCAATGGTGCTGCGATAGTAGGACAGAAGTAGATGCTGAGATAGATTTATCTTCCTGAGCATTCTCAGGCAGTACAGCTTCTTCTGTGCCTTCTTCACAAGCATGTTAGCAGATCCCATCCTTACTGACTGTGGCCTACTTGTCAGAAAATCCCTTATCCACAAACAAATCCTCTGATTTATACCCAAATTGGACATTTTAAAAAACAACCTGTTGGGTAAAATGGTGTTAAAGGTTGTTTTTTAAAATGTCCAATTTGGGTATAAATCAGAGAATTTGTTTGTGGTCTCAGAATTCCCCAACGCATAAGTGATATATTGGGGCAGTTCTAAAATGCAAGTGTCCTGTTCCAGACTTGCCATCTTAATCGTAGAGACAATAATTCTATTCCCTGGAGTTGGGCCTTTATTCTAATCTGCCCAGTACTCTCTTTTCTATTTAGTGGTCTATGCTCAGGACTGTTCCCTAAACCCTGTTTTTTAATCCAAGGAAAATAAACAGAATACATTTTAATTATATTAAAACAAACGTATTTAAATTAAGACAAAACAAGAAACTGAAAAAAAATCTGTATACCATTATTCATGATATACATTAAGTTTTAAAATAATAAGAGAAAGCATAATAAAATATTTCTATTCCATTCCTATTGGAGGATTTACTGTTTGGTTTTCTTTTGTGTGTGCGCGTATTTACAGCTTGTTTTGATTTGTACAGTACAGTTATGTTAATAGCATTTCTGATTTCCCATTCCCTGATTTAGGCCTTCGGATAGCTCCAATCCAGCTCCAAGTGAAATTTTAAGAATTTCACCGAAGATATTAATGATAAATGGATAGACAGCACTTTAAGGAAAAAAACCAAAGTAAACATATTCAAATTCCAAGGAATTTTATGCTAAACTCCGTTTTAATGGACGTCTGAGATAGCACACATAATTCGACCGACATTCTTGATTTTTGTTTTTAAAAAAATATTTAAAAGCCATTATCAACAAATTCCTTCAAACTTCAGCCAACCCCCACAGCCCCAGCCCCTGCAACCCCCGGTTAATTAGCGGGTTGGTTGATATGGTTCTGAATGTATAGCTGCCCAGTCTACCATTTAATTGTTCCAGGAGCCATTACTTACCCGTCATGCCAGGAAGGAACAAGAGTAACACGGGGATGATTAACAGGTCTGCCTGACTTCGTCCATTCTCCCGCTGTGGACGAACGCCTCGAGTCGCCATAGCTCGTTCTCTGCCGCCCGCCCCATCCGCAAGCCACCCGAGCGCCTTTTCATTGGCTGACGGAACCCTCCAGTCCCGGCCAATTGTTCAGTCTGAGAGAGGATAGAAGTCTATGAGGGAGGAACCCCTTAAGAATCCGGGGGTGGGAACGGGGGCGAACCTTCTCTACTGTTTCGCGAAATTCTTAGCGATCGGGATATTGGCAGGCTCCTTTTTTGCGAGTTTTATACAAAAGTTATAAGGTCTTTAATATCAAATTAACTTCTTGCCGGTATATTTGTCCCTGAAAGAAAATCATAATTCCCATCTGTATAAATATCCTAAGAATTAGATGAAGAAAAGTGAAGGAGTGACTCAAAGACATGCAAATCATGGTTCCATTTAGAAAAATTAAAAGCATTTGAGAAAACTGTTAATATTATGTAGTATATATACGTTTTGACATTTGACTAGGTAGAGGCCACCTAAACGATGAATAGTCCAATGCCCTGATTAGTTAAGTACAGCAATCTGAAGCACTACAGAAAAATGTCTGGCCTATGAACAAATCCAGTGAAAGGGGGATTTAAATTTATTTTTACTTCTTAAAATGAAAAACTTCACATTTCTTTCTGTAAAGTTTAATTCTATTATTTTCACCCCATTTCTCCAAATCAGTAAAATATTTTTAATTTCTATATTTTGGTTTTATCTATTCTGTGGAATTTTATATCATATGCAAAATTTGAGAAGACTATTTTACTTGTCTCTTTATTCAAGCATTTAATGAAATGTTAAAAGAACAGAAGGCCCAGGACTGATCTTAATGACATCTAATTTGATACTTCTCTCTAGTCTGATGGGGAATCATTGATGAGCATAATATAATGTAATCCAGCTCACATTTCACTGCTTTGCTAGTCAGCAAGTTATGTGGTACAGTACTTTATCAAAAGCACTGCTGAAATCAAGACATATGGGTTGTAAACCAGTATCTATAGTTTAACATATTTGTTGGATCTTTAGATTTAACTTTTAATGCTTTGGTATTGTAATTTATTAAGGTCTTTAAGACTGGAGGAAATCCTTTTTTAAAAATTCCTTGAATTGTTTAATTTTGTTATTGTTCTGCATTGTTTATATTTTAGCCAATTAGTAGCTAGTACCTTTCAAACCATAAGGTACAACTGAGTATAATGCTAGTATTCTCTTATGTTTTCTCAGGCTGTAAATCTATTTCTTCAACCTTCCTTTCACCCTTTTGTGATGGAGGGTATAGGTTTTTGTGGGAAAAAACTAACCTAAAATAGACTTTTTATGGTTCTACCCGGGGTGAAATTTACTTACCTTCCCTACTGGTTCACCAATGTGTGTGCATGCCACATGCGCAGAGGTTTAAAAAAGCAAGGTCATGACATCCATGTGGGTGGGCGGAGCCTCCCACAGCCGCTGCTATCGGTTTGGCTGAGCTGGATAGAACCGGCTGGATTTCACACCTGGTTCTACCACTTCTTTGCTCTCTGTTAGCAATTTGATTTCTTTCCTGAGCAGCTGGTATCCTGATTGCTGTTATTTTTCTCTTTTAATTTGAACAAGATAAATTCAATCTCTTTTAGATTGAACAAATCTAAAGGTTTTTCTTAACGTTTGCTAACTCTGGTTTATTCTAAGGGTTTTTTTTTTCTGACAAAAGCTTTTCAATTCCAAGCTTTTATATCTCCTCCTTTAGAAAGTTTCCTTCCCCCATTTGATGGGATCCTACTTATTATTCCTCAATTCTTATTACAATTTACTTTTTTGAAGCCCAAAACAGATGGTTAACTAAATCCAGTTTCACCTTCATTTAATTTTTTTTAAAAAACAGCATTTATCTCCCAACAAATGTTAGGATAATTAAAACCTTCCATCAGTACAACTTCAAATATAGCACAATATATTGTTGACTTTTGGAAGACATTATCTAGGTTTTCTCCATTGCTATGTAGGTGACAGCAGAGAGCAATATCAATATTGCTTCATTTCTCCATTTATTTTAATTTTTAACCTGGTGAAACAATACAACAAATGTGCAAGCATAGGTAGTCCTTGACTTATAACAGTTCACTTAGTGACCATTCAAAGTTACAACAGCACTGGAAAAAGTGATTTATGATCATTTTTCACACTTATGACCTTTGTAGTATCCCATGATCATGTGATCAAAGTTCAGATGCTTGGCAACTTATGACCATTGCTGTGTCCCAAGGTCATGTGATTCCCTTTGGCAATCTTCTGACAAGCAAAATCAATGGGGAAGCCACATTCATTTAACAACCATGTTACTAACTTATCAACTGCAATGATTCACTTAACAACTGTAGCAAGAAATGTTGTAAAATGGGGCAAAATTCACTTAACAAATGTTTCACTTAACAACAGAAACTTTAGGCTCAATGGTGAGGGTAAGTCAAAGACTACCTGTATTCATTTTCTATTTTAACTTATATTTGTTTCTGTTTATGGATTTCAACCAGTGGTGGGTTCCTCCCGGTTCCGCCCGGTTCCGCGGAGCCGGTAGCGGTGACAATATGACATCACCAAACTGGTTCTGCCCCCCCCCCCGCCCTCCCGCATTATTCTTACCTTTTATTTGGCCCCATCCCCAATCTATTGCTGCCTCCTGAGTCCCAGCTAATCGGCTAGAAGGAAAAAAATCTGTTTAAACTCTTGCCAGGGGGCTTCAAAGGGCTGCCCTACAGCTGATCAGTATTAAAAGGCAGTGTGGTGGTAGACCGGTGCCCCCAAAAACAAATGAGTAGACCAGTGCAGCTCTGCAAGCAGTTAAAAGCCTGGTAGACCAGTACCTCTGCTAAATCCTAAAGAATTGTTACATGACCATCAAGCCACACCCACAAAATAAGCCACACCCACAGAACCAGTAGTAAAAAATTTTAGAACCCACCCCTACATGCCCTGTGCTAATAAACAGTGTCTTTTCATTCTTTGCTTTACAAAGTACTGCATGTATGTATGTATGCATTTGCATGAGGAAGCAGCCAGAGCAGCTTCCAAAGTGTAGTAAGAATCATCAGTCACCCCTCACCCTCATTCCATGACCCCAGGAAAAGAAAAAAAAGAAGGGAAAAAGCCATTTGCGAAGGCTAGAGAAAGAAAAAGAGCTCTGCCTCTCAGCCAAATAGAATAGCTTCAGACAACCCAATAAGAGCATTCTACAAATGGATACACTGTAACTGCAAGAATGTAACAAGAAGTGGCTTCCGCACTTCAGACTGAGGCAAGCCGAATTGATAGCATTAAGCTAGGTAAATACAATAACCCACTAGATTTACATTCTCCTCCCTTTCCCAAGGCTGGACTCGACTCTTTCCACGTCTCAGAAAGCCAGATAGTGGCAATCAAAATACCAAAAGACATATTGTTAAACTACTAATCAAATGCCCCATCAGGCATCTCAATCACAAAGATTCAGAAGGATATAAAAACCATCCTACTCATCTTTCCAATCTGCCAGCTGACCTGGAACCCACCACTGTTGTCACTGCAGTTTTCTGGCTTCCAAAATAAAATCCTCCTTTCCAGCAGTCTTATTTCGTTCATCAGTGCCAATTGCATCGTCCTGGCTGGCATGAATGAGCTAGAGATTTTTTCTTCCAGCAAAAGCATTTCCATTCTGTAATCAAGCATAGAAAAAGGTATGTCTGTCTGAATGATTCTAAACATATGCTTTTGACAAGCTTTGTTCCCATATTCTTTATTAGTTCACGAATTCTTCTGAATAATCTCCCATTTCTTCATATCCTTTTTATAGTGAAGAACCTAAAACAATAAACTAGTTGTCTAATTATTAATGAATCAGTGAGGAGGAGGATGAAATTATTATCCCCTGGGTGATTTTCTATTAATATAGTTCAAGAATGCATTGGCATGTTTAGTCATTGTAGTTCAGTATTTTAATTTCTGAAATTATATACACAGGAATATAAGGGTTGTAAAAGATCATTCCTATAGCTACATCACAGGCATCCATCTTAAAAAAGGAGGTAAAAAGTTGTGGATATTCCACTATTGAGCAACTCATAAATAGATGCTTGAGTTATTTAAAGTGATGTTGAACCTACTTATTCTAATAGAACATTAACTTGATTTACAGTAAATGAATTAAAGCTGAGGCAATCTGGATAATTATTGTGGATATAAAACATTATGATATTCCAGATTGCTTGTCAGATGGGCTCAGACACTCAATATATATCTATGAGAAAGAGATGCATTGCATTTAATATCCCAAGCAATTCAATTTGGAGGAGATAAAAAAATTGATCTAAGTCAGGCAGTACATTTGGGACAGAGGGTAAGCTGTAGAGCTACATCAAAGCTGGAGAAAAACGTGCAATCTGTCCAGAAATTGTCCTGGCTTACAAAGTAAAGATATGAGCATTCATTCCTGGTGCTTGCTGGTTACTGTCAAAGATTTGTTCCCAAGTACAGCCAAATTTCAGGACTGCTGCTAGAGTTAATCCTCTAGAACAAACTGATCGTTCTGAGAAGTGCTAGGATGAGTTTGAGAAACTGAAAGCAATTCTCTTTTGTGCTTCAAAGTTTCAAAAATGATTCATATTCATTATTTATGCCTCAAAAAGCAGAACTGAGGAATCACTATCTGTGGAGCAATTAAATTGAATACAGAACTGACCATAAAATAGCTACAGGAATAACAGAATAACAGAGTTGGAAGGGATCTTGGAGGTCTTCAAGTCCAACCCCCTGCTCAGGCAGGAAACCCTACACCCATGATGGCGAACCTATGGCACATGTGCCAGAGATGGCACGCAGAGCCCTCTCTGTGGGCACATATGCCGTTGCCAACTGCTCTTCTGGTTTCCGAAAAACGGCCTGAAAATGGCCAGAAAATGGCCCAAAAAATGGCCTGAAAATGGCCCAGAAAACAGCCTGAAAACGGCCTGAAAAACAGCCAAAAAACAGGCTTGCACGCACCGGCCAGCTGGTCTTCGGGTTTCCGGTGCTTTGGCATGCACGCATGTTCCGGTTTGGGCACTCAGTGCTGAAAGGATTCGCCATCATTCCCCTACAGCTTTTCAAACAAATTCAAACATTTCTTTAAAAACCTCAGTGTTGGAGCACCCACAAATTCTGGACGCAAGTCATTTCAGTAATATCAGGCAGTCCTCTACTTACTTCCATAATTGAGCCCCAAATTTCTTGTTGCTAAATGAGACATTTGTTAAGTCAGTTTTACGCCACTTTACAAGCTTTCTCACCACAGTTGTTAAGTGAATCACAGCAGTTGTAATTGACTTTGCTAGTCAGAGAGTCACAAAAGTGACCCACATGACCCTGGGACACTGCAGCCATCATAAATATGAATCAGCTACCAAGCATTTGAATTTGAAAAATGTTCATAAGTCACTTTTTCAGTGTTGTGTAATGTCGAATTGTCACTAAATGAACAGTTGTAAGTTAATTGTTCTAACTGTCAAGAAATTTCTTCTTAGTTCTTGGTTGCTTCTCTCCTTGATTAGTTCCCATCCATTGTTCTTGTCCTGCCTTCAGGTGCTTTGGAAAACAGGTTTACTCCCTCTTCTTTATGGCAATCCCTTAGATATTGGAACACTGCTATCATATCACCCTAAGTCCTTCTTTTCATTAAACTAAATATACCCAATTTCTGCAATAATTCTGTATATATTTCCCCCCAGCTTCCTAATCATCTTTGTTGTTCTTCTCTATACTCTTTCCAGAGTCTCAACATCATTTTTATATCGTGGCAACCAAAACTGGATGTAGTATTCCAAGGGTGGTATTACCAAGGTATTATAAAGTAGTACTAACACTTCACATGATCGTGATTCTATTCCTCTGTTAATGCAGCCTAGGAATGTATTTGCTCTTTTGGTAGCTGCAACACATTGCTAGCTCATATTTAAATGATTGTACACTAAGACTCCAAGGTCCCTCTTGCAGGTACTATTATTGAGCTAGGTACCACCTATAGCATACATGCACATTTGGTTTTTCTTATCCAAATGCAGAACTTTTCTTTTTTCACCACTGAATTTCATTTTGTTAGATAGGGCCCCGTGTTGAAGATCTTTCTGTATTTTAAGCCTATCTTCTGGAGTGTTGGCTATTCCTGCCAGCTTGTTGTCATCTGCAAATTTGATGAGTTCCCCATCCATCCCCTCATCTAAATCATTGATGAACATATGGAAGAGTACTGGGCCTGTTTCCCATGTTTTACTATTTTACTTTTGAATGTCATAAATGTAGGACAAATTCTGAGAGCCCTATCTTTCAAATCTACGAGGATCAAGTAGAAATGCTCATGTGGAAAATAGATGATGTTAGAATAGAAAGAAACAGATGGCTTCTGGAAGAGGAAATTTATGATCCTTCCATCTTCCATTTATGGGCTTAGCTCATTTATGCTACATTAGGCTACTTAGAGTCACAACAATCCCCCAAAATATTGCTGCAAATGCCATGATTGTACTACATCAGCTTGGTAAGATTCCCCCCCCCCCCCCAAATTTGGCACAAATCAAATGCACACTGTTCTAATTTGTCATATCATTCTTTTTGCACTGCTGTTGGGGCATTGCTGTTTCATACTTTTCAGTTTCTTGGAGAATGGATTAATAAATTAAGGTATTATCAAATATATGTCAACCAATCAATAAATCACGAAGTCTCTGAGTATACATCACCATACAAGAAATTACCAAAACTATATGAAGTCAGAAATGCAGTTTCCTCTAGTTTCCCATCTTAATGCATATCATATTATTATCATAATTATAAAGTATAGTATTTTCTACTGTATGTTGTAGTATGGCAATAAGTTTTCATTAAACTTTGGAGTCCTAGTGGATGATCACTTGTATATGAGCCAGCAGTATACAGCACCAGCCAAAAAGGCTAATACAATCCTGGGTTGTATAAACAGAGACATAGAATCAAGATCATGTGAAGTATTAGTACCACTTTATAAAACCTAGTAAGACCACACCTGAAATACTGCAACCAATTTTGGTCACTATATTACAAAAAAGATGTTAAGACTTTGGAAAATGTTCAGAGAAGAGCAACTAAGATGATAAAAGATCATGAAACTAAAACATATGAAGAACGACTGCAAGATTGGGAAGAAGAATTAGGAGTGACATGATAACAGTACTCCAGTATTTGAGGGGCTGCCACAAAGAAGAGTGGGCACGATACAAAAGTAAATAGAATCCACCCCTGACTGACATGATATGAGTATAATGTGACAGGTTGTAATTGGCAGTGACAGACGGTTGCAATAATGAAGATAATATTTTGCTCATTGACAAAGAGTAGAATATACTTGGAATTTGTAATTATTTTTGTGGTAATGAATTATGAGGCCTGCCTGTTCTATTGAATCACATTTGGGTGTTTGTGTCTGTTGGGAGAACCAAACACTCCAATAAATAAATAATTGATGTACCACTGAAGATGTAATTTTAACTTATTATGTTTTATCATATGTAGCTGAGTAGATCTGCAAGAACGTTCTCAGTTCTGACATAATGAATAGTCTATAGAATGAATTACATTCTGTGAATTAATTCAAAATTATTAGTTTTGATGATACAGAGAGAGAACGCATATAAAAATGTATCACAAATTGGATGCAAAATTTTAAAGAAATAGTCCCAATACCACAACAGGAAGAATTGTGAAATAAATCTATAAAGTTTAGCCCAAGCTATAATGTAAGAAAAAACTAGTATAAATGTTTTTCAGATCACAATAATAACTCCATCAATAATTGTCAATATCAGCAATTCATATACTAATAAATGTTGGAGACAGAAGACAGAAGGAATATCCTACCACATGGGGTAGATGTACAACTCCCCAAAGTATTGGAAAGATATATACAAAGATTTGAGAATCTTTCAAATCAAGTTTGAAATAAAACCACAATTATTTTTACTATGTATTATTTTAAAAGATATCAATAAAAATATCATAATTTATCAAGATATAGGCTCATGGCTGTGAGGACAAATTTTGCACCACATTGGAAAAAAGTGCCAAGATCTGACTGAGAACATCAACATGATGAATATGATGAATTCCTATTAAAATCCAAAAATTATTTTTAAATTATTCTTTATTATTTTATCATAGAAAATAAAATACAAATAAAATACAAAACAGTAAAACAAATAAACAAAATGAAAAAAAGCATACATTCAACCCTAACAACAAGAAGAAAGAAAATAATAGTGTATGAAAAAAAGGAAAAAATGGTCAATTCGGATCCACCCTGGCTGGGTGCTGAAAGAAAAGAAAAAGCAGTTAATTCTCCTCTCCTTTTATATATAAAAGAAGAAAGAAGAAAAAAACAGTCAACAGGTTGAAATAAACATTACTTGGAATCTCTTTTAGCCATCTGCTATTATATTTAGCATGTAGAAAGTCCACAAACGGATTCTAGTCTCTTATAAAGCTGTCTAGTCCATTATCTCTAATCAAAGCAGTTAATTTTACCATCTCTGCTAATTCAGCCAATTTCAAAATCCATTCTTCAACGGTTGGCATCTCTTTTTCTTTCCAGAGTTTGGGAAGTACAATCCTTGAAGCCATCTCCATGTACAAGGAATAACACCCTAAATTATTTTTCTATTGGCTTGTCCATCTTACCTAAAAGAAAACTTCAGGTTTCTTTAATATTTGTATCTTAATTTTTTTTTTGCATTGTCAGTTATGTTTTTATAATATGTTTTCATGATATAAGATAAAATTAACCTGGATTTTGACTACATTTCCAGCACTTATTAGAAATCCCTTTGTACATTTTTGTTAGGTTATCTGGGATGAAGTAGCAATGATACATCATTTTATAAAAAAATTCTTTCAAACTATAATTTAATGTAAATTTAGTCCATTCATCCATACATTTTTCCATTTATTTAGCGTTATAGTCTTACCAAAATTTTCTTGCACATTTTACCATACACTCTGAAGTATTCATCTTCTAGATTCATCTTGAGTAACGTTTTATATACTTTAGAAATCAAGTAGTCATCTCCAGAACATAAATTAATGTCCAATTTAGTTCCTGTGAAAACATAACTTTTTAAAATAAAATTTAATAAAAAAATTATAATAATTAAATCAATCACAAGCAAATCCTTCACTTACTAGTTGTTCTCTTGACTTTATCTTAAAACCCTCTTTTTCAAACATCAGTAAATCTCAATCTGTCATCCATTTGCATTCCAAAATCATCTCTGTTCTATGTAGTGCTTCATGAGATGATAGCCAAAGTGGCACTTTATCAGCTAATCTTCATGTATACACCCACCATACATATGCAATCGATTGCCCAATAGCATGAATCTTATAACCAGGGTTAATTTTTACCTTGTCGTATCACTGATAGGCATGCCAAATCAAAATCAAAACCTTTGAGATCTAACACTCTTGAATTTTTTAAAAGTTATCCAATCTTTTAACCATACCAGACAACAAGCATCATAATATAATCTAAGATCTGGCAAACTCTGTATAGTCTGAAATAAAAATAGCAATCTAGGTAGTACATTCATTTTAATTACTGAAATTCTTCCCATTAATGACAAATCCTATTTTTCCATCTATTTAAATACAATTATATCTTATTCCATATTTTACCATAATTGTTTTTGTAAAGCTTAGAATTTTCCTCAGTATGAGTCACCCCCTAAAATTGTACTTTTTCACTACTTTAAAACCAGTTTTAAATTCCAATTTCTTCTGATATTTATGTTCTTAATCAGGATGGTTGTCTTTGATTTATTTATTTTTAAACCTGTCTTTCCTCCAAACATTTTAATCTTCCTCATAATTGTTCAATGTTCTCTAGCAAGTCTTCCACAATCAATATCAAATCATCAGTAAATGCACGTAATTTTGTAATCATGCACTTTAATTTATCAGCTGAGAAAGGAATTAAAGAAACTCAAGGGAAATGCCCCAAACTTCTTTTTAACTGACTGATACTTTAGGTTTGATCGATGTTTGGAGGTGTAAAAATGGACTAACAAAAGACTTGACCTTTTTTGCAGAGAGATACAAATCCTTTTCTATAATTGATATGATTTGGATTACAAAAAATCTGCTTCACAAAGCAACTGAAACTATTATTCTTTTAAAAAAGAATTATGTCTTTATCCAGTGTCTTTACACCACTTTACACCTTCACTTTGGTCCCCAGTCTTTTAAATGGAGATTAAATGAGACCAAGGAATGTAAACAGGTACTTCAAGAATATTTTAATAATTTTAATAATAATTTAGGTAAGGGAACCAATTTGACAATAGTTTGGAATGCTTTTAAGGCTGTGATATGAGGACATTTTATACAATACATTACATTACAATTGTAATACAATACAATACAATACAATACAGCAATTAAGAGGAAGAGATTTAAAAAATCCAAATTGTGTTACAAGAAATTAAACTGAAGGACAGGGAACTCCAGAATTCATCAGAAGATTCTAACATACAATCAACTAATATTATTGCAACAATTTTTTTTGTTGACTGTTTCAGATATGAAAAGAAATTTAAATGTATGAAACAACACTTTTTGGAACATGCAAATAAACCAGGGAGTGGGTTGGCACACAAACTAAGAAAACAGACAGAAAGGAAGATAATAATCAAGTTTCAAGACAAGAATAAGATCAACTATTTATTCCGATAAAGGATTTAATGAATTCTATTTTACAAGGGAATCCTATACCAGATTCTTGGAATGATACTTACATTTCTTTAATACCCAAAGATGGACTCGATTTAACCTGTGAAGAACTACAGGCCAATTTCTCTCCTTAATAATGACTACAAACTCTTTACATCTATTTTAGCTGAAATACTTAAATTTTTTTTACAGGATTATATATATGAAGACTAGTATGGTTCTTTATCTAAAAGACAACTAAAATATAGTGTAAGAGTAATTTTGAATACAACTGAATATTTACAACAAATACGGTAGGTTGCATTAATCTTTCTGGATGCACAAACAGCTTTTGACAATTTGAACTGGGCCTTTATGTTTAAAGTAGTGGAAAAGATGGATTTTGGACTGGGCTTTATACAGGGCCTGAAGTCTATCTCTACACTCCAGTAAGCTCCATGATGAATGGAGAATTTACAAAACCATGTGAAATCCAGAAGGGAACAAGGGGTGGGGGTGTTCCTTTATCTCTTTTATTATTTATTCTAGTGTTGGAACTGTTAAATAGAGATCTTAGACAGGATAGCAGAGCAAAAGGACTAAAATCAGAAATCTCTGTCCAAACAAAGCACAATAAGGAAGATGAAGAGGAAGGACAGGAAGATGTCTAACAAGGAGCAAAAAGGCAACCCTGTACCGGCCACCACTCCAGTGTGTCATCTTCCAGTCGTCATTTCCAATTGAGGGTTGCTATACCATCCATCAGGCGAGGGACTAAGGGCCTTGGGCCTGAGCCGTAGAGACTTAATGGACCTCTGTTTGCTGGCTATAAGCAGCTCGCTCAAGTGCTATGACCTGTACATGCACAGGACTAAAAACTGATTTATTGACCAGATTAACCTGTTCTGTTTGAACTTTTTGATGGGATTGTCTATTAGCAGAAATACAAATTCCACTGGTTGCTGGGCATGGAGAAATTCTGCAGAATTCTTAGTTTTTCTCCCTAGACCTCCAATTTAACACTCTGCCAGTTGTCTAATTACTCCTATTCATGTTGAACTGTATGTATGGATTTCTCTCCAGCCACACACACCTTTCTTTTTTTAGTATAATTAATGAAGCTCATCAAAGCCTGAAAAACAAGTTGGAACATCAACTATACTCTGCCATATAACATGAAGGTTATGAGCTACTAATCTCCTTGAAGGATGTTCATGTAGCCAACATATTTACACAGAGATTCAAGTGCCACATTGCAACAGTTGCATTAGAAATAAATAGGAAAAAGTGTTTATACAATTTTCTGTGGTCTGATTAATCTCTGAATATCTATTAATAGTCTTATACAAGAATTCCTATGTGGTACTCTGAGAAAAATATTTAATTACCCATAAGGTACTCTTTACTGAAACTAAGCTATTGATTTAATATCCTCACCCAGGAAGGAAACATGCCGACATCTGAACAAAAGACTTTATCAAGTGTTCCAATGGTAAGAAGTAAAGAAGCTCACACTTCCCCAAAGGAAAAAAAGATATGCTTTGGTGATTGGTGACTCACTATTCATCAACCCATTTCAGGGAAACTTGGACAATAAGAACCCAGTGGTAGGTTTCAAAAACTTTTGCTACTGATTCAGTGGGCGTGGCTAGGTGGAAGGGACCATGTGATTGAATGAGTATGGCCAACTTGACATCGCTCATGCTCACTCAGTCACATGACCCCCCCACCTAGCCACACCCACAGGAAAAAGTAGGAAATTCTTTGGAATTTCCACCTATCTACCCCCGCCCTCTCTTCGCCAGTTGTCCCCATTTCTCCTCCTTTAGCGGCCCCGGCCCTGGCCCTAGCCCCGCTTCCTCCCCCACCACTGCCTCTTTGTTTGGGCTGCTTATCTTCTATGGCGACTGGTCCAGAGTCTGGAAGGCAAGGTGACCGGAGTTTTTGGCGGCCCCACTGCTGGAAAATGGCTGACAAAGAAGCCACTTTGCGGTTGTGGAAGCTTACTGCAGGTCGCCAAAAAGTACTGGAGGCAGGTTGCGGAAAAAGCTCTGCCATCGCCATGTTCTTCACGCATGCGCATCCCATTGGACTTGCAAGGCAATGGATGCATGTGCGCGAAGAACATGGCTGTGACAAACATGGTGGGCAGGGCGAGTGAACGGCAATCAGAGGACCGGTTTGGCGACCTTGGCCAAATTTCTGCCAACAGTTCATGCAAACCAGTGCAAACTGGCTGAATACCACCTCTGAACCCAGTCCAACACATACCACTGAAAAAGAAAAGCAAGAAATCTAAAAAGAAACCAGCCTGGTTGTCCAAAGATCCTTCATAAACTGAAAAACAAAAAGGACAAGCGCAAAAAAATGGAAAGACATATAATTAAGGCAAAATATAAGGCATCCAAATCTGAAAAGATGAAATCAGGAAAGCAAAGGCTCAGAAAAAACAAAGACTCGCAACAAAAGATAATAAAAAAGAAGTTTCTTTCAATATATAAATTACAAGAAAAAAGTCAAGGAAACAGTATGTCCACTAAAGAGAGAAGATGGCAAAGAAGTAACAGGCAGCAGGGAGAAAGCAGAACTGCTTAAGTCATTCTTTGCATTCTTTGATGGATTACATCCCAGAGTTCTGAAGGAGCTGGCAGAGGTTGTCTCAGAACCATTGTACCATCTCTTTCAAAAATCCTGGAATACTGGGGCATTCATTACCTGAGGATTGAAAAAGACCCAATGTGGTTCCCATCTTCAAAAAAAAGAAAAAGAAAAACAGACCCAGGAAAACCAATCAGGCCCATTACAAACCAATCAGCCTAATTTCAATACCAGGGAAGATACTGGAAAAGATAATAAAAAAACAGATTTGTGAACATCTAGAAACAAATAAAGTTATAACTAAAAGCCAGCATGAATTTGTTAAAAACAGATCATGCCAAATTAATCTTATTTCATTCTTTGACAAAGTGCCTAAATTAATAGACCAGCGAAATGTTATGGACATAGTATAGTGAGACATCTGCAATTCAAAAAAGTAGACCAGAATCTACTTCTTGGTAAGCTACAAGAAGTGGTAAGCCCTTGGTAGGATAGACAGTATCACCACCAGATGGATTTGTAGCTAGCTGAAAAACCAAAGTCAACTATAGTCCTTAATGGTACTATATCTATATGGAGGGAAATAAGCAGTAGGGTACCACAAGGTTCTGTCTTAGACTCAATACTCTTCAATATCTTCATAAATGACTTAGATGAGGGAACAGAAGGGGGAACTCATCGAATTTGCAATGGCACTAAGCTGACAGGAATAGCTAACGCCCCAGAAAACAAGCTTGGGATCCAAAAAGATCTTCACAGACTTGAATAATGGATTCTATCCAACAAAATGAAATTTAATGTGGAGAAAAGCAAAGCTTTACACTTAGGCAATAAAAACCAAAGGTAGAAGTACAGATTAGGCAAAAGCTGGCTCAAAAACAGTAACTGTGAGAGGGATCTTGGAGTCCTAGTAATGATCCCTTAAACATGAGCCAACAGTGTTGGGCAGTTGCCAAAAAAGCTAATACAACCCTTGGTTGTATAAATAGAATAGAATAGAATAGAATAGAATAGAATAGAATAGAATAGAATAGAATAGAATAGAATAGAATAGAATAGAACAGAACAGAATAGAATTAAACAGAGGCATAGAATCAAAATCACATGAAGTACCCTTCATAAAGCCTTTGTAAAACCAAACTTGGAATACTGCATCCAGTTTTGGTCAACACATTACAAAAAAAGAGACTTTGGAAAAAGTGCAGAGAAGAGCAACTAAAATTATTAAAGGCCTGGATTCTAAAACATATGAAGAACGGTTGCAGAATTTGAGTTTGGCTAGTCCAGAGAAAAGAAGGACTAGGGGTGACATGATAGCAGTATTGCAGTATTTGAGAGGCTGCCACAAAGAGGATGGAGTCAACATTTTCCAAAGTGTCAGAGGGCAGGACAAGAAACAATGGATGGAAACTAATGAAGGAGAGAAGTAACCTGGAATTAAGGAGAAACTTCCCAACAGTGTGAACAAATTAACAAGTGGAACAGCTTCCACTCAAAAATTGGGGGTGCTTCATTACTAGAAGTTTTTAAGAAGAAACTGGACAGTCATTTGTCTAAAATGGTATAGGGACCTCCAAGTTCCTTTCCAGTTCTATTCTGATTGATTGGCATCTTTATTCAATCTTTAGACTACTCAATTTCTCAAGGGAAGTGTGTTGTTTCCCAGGTGCAATGATTAAAGATATGACAGAGAGGCTTGCTAAAATAATCAAGCCCATTAATTATTATTATCTGTTTTTCCTCTTTCATGTTGGCATACAACTAACAGCCTGAAATCAATTTCAAAAGTCTATGAACAACAGACTTGGTTCTTCAGATTGTTTTCTCATCTATACCCCAGAACAAAAGATTTTAGAAAAAAACTTCTGGCTCAAAGCATGGTGCTGTCCTTAGAACTTTTGTTTTCTGGATCATGGATTACACTACGCACATGAAGGGTTACCAGCACCTCATGAAGACTGGCAAGATTGTGTTTGGTAGCTATTTTGAAACTTGGTGGGATGGGATGGAACCCATGATTGGAACACACAAACAGAAGGATATAAAAAACTTTTTCTTGTTCCATACAATCAAGTCCTATTGCCTGTCAAGTCCTTCTTTTGGCAAGAATTTTCAGTTTCTACCCTGATACCTTAACCACTAAACTAAACAGTCACTCAATTGTTTAACTCAGTTATACAGATTTATAAACTGGTGATTCGGTTAACTTGCTTTAGATATACAGTACCTACATTCTTAATTTTTATTGCTGTCTTATACAGCGTTGCTGTTTTATTCCTATTATCCTTAAGTTGATTTTATTTAATTTCTATAGCCACCCAGCTCAATCAATGATTCTTGGCAGCTTAGAATACAAAAATTGTTACCCTACGTTCTTTTCCTGTTTATAGCCTAGATTATTTATACCTTTTAGATATTTTTAATTTAATCACCTTTTTACTAATCCTATAATTTTTGTATAGCTTTAACAATATTTTTATGTCCTGCTTTGTTGAAAAGCATGACATTGGCCTCCTTGTAGTTTTAATGGGTCTCTGACCACGTAATAAAATTGTTATGGTTATACATTGCTTATGACTTTAAAGGAATAACGAAAAACAGGAGAAGAGAACTATTATAGAGCACTTTACAAACTTTCCTTGATGTAATATTCTCTTTTCCGGGCAAGAACGCCCACACTGCAATTAAGTATTTCATTTAGGCCTTCTTCTCTGACGTCGAACTCGATGCTCGTTCTGTACTTTTTTTCTGCTATAAGCAAGAAAAGGAGATGGTGGGAGGAATGCGGTCGGAGCCTCGTGACGGAATTGCCCAATCATGAAGTGACCTTGCTTTCTAGCTAAATTATTTTGTATTAGTCAGTGTCTGGCAAGAAAGAAAGGTTGCTATCCTGTCTGTCGCGCAGGAGGGAGGTTCTGAAAAAGTGGGAGGGTTTTGGATGCGGCGCCCGAGGGTTGTGTTTGTTTCTACGAGCTGCTTGCGAGGGGAGGAGAAGGTTGTGGTATTTGGACGGGACAATGGCGGCGCTAGCAGTCTCTTTTCGGAGGTTGTTACAGGCCTTCCTTGCAAGTTTTTGCTGTTCAGTTGCTTTGACGATGACAACTGCAACTGGATTGCTTCTGTTCCTTCTTCCTGAAGCAGCAACGGGTGAGTCGCGTATGATACTTAAAACGAGCCAGGTTGGGAGCAACTGGGCCAGTCCAGTCTGTTCCCTTTAAGGAATATGGCGCTTCTTCAGCCGCCCAGGACTAAGAGCGTCGGGGAACAGAGTGTGATGAGATGGTCGATGGAGGGAGAGTGAGCGTTTCATCGACAAGGAACCGCTACGGCGGCAGGCTGGACAATAGCTGCTCGAAGCAATTTAACGGCTTTCTTTAAGCATAATTGTAGCGGATGGAGTTATACAGTCTTTTCGTTCTATCATTCCGTTTTCTGCCCGAAGCAGGCGAGCAAACAAAAGGTCATCGACAAGAGCTCGCCCTTTCCGTTTTCTTAGAAAATGTATCCCATAAAATGAAAATTTAGAATGCTCCTTTTCTAGAACATGGACGCAATGCATCATATCAGTGTTATGTGTTTGAGCAATTCAGCATGGAACATTGCTGTTATATTCGTAGAAACTGTACCATCTGGAATAAATCTTGTGCAGGCAAGGAGAGCCCCGAATTCCTTCTTGTATCTTCTCCTTCTTCTCCTCCTCCCTCTTGCAGAATAGGGCAGATGGTATTTTGTTTATTAATATAGACGTACTTCCTATCTATGGACCGACTGTGGGAATTACAGAGTCTGAGTTTGATTTCTTTATCAATTCACTGTCAAAGTTGTTGGATATCTGGCATCAAAGGTTGCCTTCAGCTTCTCCTTGCAATGTTTAATACATTTCCTCAAAGTATTACAAACATTAGTAGTGCCTGTAATCTGTATCATATTTTAATTGTTTATTGAATTCATACACCACCCACCTCACTGATAAGACTCATTTCAATATTTATATTAATTCCCCCAAAGTTTTGATATTTGGCAATTTAACAATTTACCAGTTGTTCATACATTGCTGTTAATGCAGAAAGCTTGCAAGATAATACTTAGTAAGTTATTAGGCAATGGTAAGTTTATATTTTAGTTTAGATTAGTTTAGTTTTTAAATAGAAGAGAAGAAGAGAAGAGGAGAGGAGAGGAGAAGAGAAGAAATGAGTTGGAAGGGACTTTGGAGGTCTTCTAGTCCAACCCCCTGCTTAGGCAGGAAACCCTACACCACTTCAGACAAATGGTTATCCAACATCTTCTTAAAAACTTCCAGTGTTGAAGCATTCACAACTTCAGGAGGCAAGTTGTTCCACTGATTAATTGTTCTAACTGTCAGGAAATTTCTCCTTAGTTCTAAGTTGCTTCTCTCCTTGATTAGTTTCCACCCATTGCTTCTTGTCCTATCCTCAGATGCTTTGGAGAATAGCTTGACATCCTCTTCTTTGTGGCAGCCCCTGAGATATTGGAACACTCTTAGTCCTTCTTTTCATTAAATTAGATATACCCAGTTCCTGCAACTGTTCTTCGTATGTTTTAGCCTTCAGTCCCTTAATCATCTTCGTTGCTCTTCTCTGTATTCTTTCTAGAATCCCAACATCTTTTTTATATTGTGGTACCAAAACTGAATGCAGTATTCCAAGTGCGACTTTACCAAGGCATTATAAAGTGGCATTAACACTTCACATGATCTTGATTCTATCCCTCTATTTATGCAGCTTAGAACTGTGTTGGCTTTTTTGGCAGCTGCTGCACACTGCTGGCTCATATTTAAATGGTTGTCCACTAGGACTCCAAGATCCCTCTCACAGTTACTACTATTGACAAGGTACCACATATATGGTACTTGTGCATTTTGTTTTTCTTCCCTAAATGTAGAACCTTACTTTTTTCATCATTGAATTTCATTTTGTTAGATAGCGCCCAATGTTCAAATCTGTCAAGATCCTTCTGTATCTTAAGCCTATCTTCTGGAGTGTTGGCTATTCCTGCCAGCTTGGTGTCATCTGCAAATTTGATGAGTTCCCCATCTATCTCTCATCTAAATGAATGTTGTTTTAACCGTTCAGTCGAGTCTGACTCTTGGTGACTTTATAGGCAAGTGCTCTCCATGCTATCTTGTCAAACACGGTTTCTTTCAATTGTTGGATGGTCAACTTTGAATCAGATTTGATGCTGTCAAGCCATCACTTCGTTTGCTTGCCTCTTCCATTTGTTCCACTAACCATTCCTAGCATCATTGCCTTCTCCAATGAATTTGCAGGCATGACATGGCCAAAGTAAATGATGTAGTCTTATGATTTTCACTTCTAGTGATTATTTGGGCTTTCTATGGTAGGCATGATAGTTTATGATCAGCACCACAGTTCAAAGGTGTCACTTCTTTTTGATCAGCCCTTTATTAGTGTCCGCTTCTCATACCCATACGTCATTATAGGGAAGACTATTGCTGTAATTAGCCTGATGTTTTGTATTTATATCAATATCTCTGTTTTTCCAGATTTTATTCATGTTAACTATTGTAGTGCGATTTAAGATTATCCTGCATTTGATTCAGGAATAGAACTGCCATTGTGAACAATTTTGGATCCAACAAAGATAAATTCTCGAATTAATTCAATTTCCTCCTTGTTGATTTTAAACATCTCATGTCCATCTGCAGTTGTTGTCATTATCCTGATATTAGGACTAATTATTCTAATTATTCTGCATTCTAATTATATGGAATTTTCTTAAAGAATACTAAGCATCATTACTAAAGATAGTTCTTTTCAATCTTTTTATACATTATTTGAAGGAGGATGAGTACTTGTCTTAAGTATTGGATTTGCTGACATTGCTCTTCACTTTTTCTCTCTTTTATGATAGCACTTAGACTTATATACCACTTTACAATGCTTTACAGCCCTCTAAGCGGTTTACAGAGTCAGCATATTGCCCCCAACAATTTGGGTCCTCATTTTACCCACCTCGGAAGGATGGAAGGATGGTTCAACTTTGAGCCTGGTGAGATTTGAACTGCCAAGTTGCAGACAGCTGGCAGGCAGCAGACGTAGCCTGCAGTACTGCACTCTAACCACTGCACCACCGTGGCTCATGATAACTACACAAACCTAATATAAAATCACTGTTCCTATACATCTATATAATGCATCTTCAAATCAATTTCAGTGGTCTATAGTATGAAAACTAACTTTTACAATTATCATTATAAATCTACTTGGATACCCCCAATTTGATAAGGAAAAAATAAAAATTGTAATTCATTTCTTCAAAGTGCCATCCCTTATAAAATATTAAATTTGAAACATAGTTTTGAGATCTGTATGATCTTAATGTCACAAATATCTGCCTGATATCAGTTTATAACCATCTCTTAAACTTTTATTGCAATAGTAACAACATTTTAGGCTTTAAGAATGGATATAATATTGTCAAGAAAATTGATCCTTGATTTTAATTGATATAGAAAAGAAAAGTTAAAAGAAAAAGGGGACATAGCAGGGAAAAAGCAAAATTGGGAATGCAAAAAAAAGGTACAGAAAAGAGTAACTTTCACTTTCTTTGGTACAGATAAAAGTATAAAATACAATGAATCTTCAAAGTATCATGAATTTTAGCATATAGTAATTCTATAATTATTAAATCCCAATATTAAAGTTTCAATTTTTTTTCAGTTTCAAGCAAACAAATCAAAAAATGGTTTATATGTAGAAACTAAGTTAGATAAAGTATTTTAATCAGTGCAATCAATTTTGCCATCTCCACCAGCTCCATTAATTTTATCATCCATTCTTCCATTGTACACATTGTGAGTCCTTTCATCACTGCATATAAAGAAGCCTTCCTGCTGTTGTCAGACATAAGAAAATTCCATGTTTTTTGTTTTTCAAGTTATCCCACAAACCTAAAAGAGCCTTGGTAGTACAGTGGTTTAAAGCACCCTGTTATTAATACCAGCTGCCTGCAATTATTGCAGGTTCGAACTTCACCAGGCTCAAGGTTGACTCAGCCTTCCATCAATTGATTTTGTTCCCTCAAATTCAAACTCTGCATGTGCTATTAGAAAATTAGCTTTTTGAGAATTACCCTTAAGCAAAAGTTTGTAAAGCCATTAAAAAAGACAAAAATAAGGAAAATGCCTGGACAAGATGGTTTATTCACTCTCTCACACACACATATACACACACAAAGAGACACATATATATGTACACATATAGGTATAGGAATCTATTCCCCAATCTATAGATTGCAATTTACCATTCTTTGAATATTAATAGTATTGTAGTTTATACTAAAGAAAAACATGTGGAACAGATGAAATGCTACTGGTTTACTCTGGTTTGGGCGAACTGCTAGTGATAAAAACTACCTGTTCGGGTGAACCGGTAGTAAAAAAAGTTAGCTACCGGTTTGGTTGAACTGGCAGTTTAAAAAGCTACCGGTTCAAGGGAACCGGTAGTTTAAATAAGGAACCTGTATTTCTGACGATCAGCTGTGCAGCGGGGTTTAGGATTTCCTGCTTTATCCAGCTAAATCGCGCACCACAGCTGATCCCCCCCCACTGTTCTACTTACCTTCCCAAGCCTCCTTTTGGCACGTATTGCATATGTGCGTGCGTGTAGCACGCACCAAAAGGAGGCTTGGAAAGGTAAGTAGAATGGGGGGGGGGGCATCAGCTGTGCAGCGCAGTTTAGCTTTGCTAGAAAGCAGGAAATCCTGCTTTCTAGCAAAGCTAAATCGCATGCCACAGCTGATCCCTCCTGCTTCTACTTACCTTCCCAGGCCTCCTTTTGTTGCACATGTGCATGCAGTGCGCGTTTAGTGCACAGTGCGCATGCGCAGCCACAAACCAGTAGCAAACCTGTTCAGATTTCACCACTGGTGTAGAATGTTGTTTTTTTCCTATTAAATTAATTTTTTCCCCTAATAAATGACCAGAACTGTGATAGAAGGAGTTTTCATGTGAAAACACATTGAGCCATTTTGCCTCTGAGTCTAGAGATTTTCAACAGAATACAGCTATTTACGAAGTAAATTTGAGTTTAATGCCTTTTTGGAGATTAATGCCGTTATTTAATGTGATACTATTTAACTATTTAAAATATCACTAATATTAAACATTTTTCTTTTAAACAGCCTTGCAATGTTTTTGTCTTCACTGTACAAAAGAGAACTTTACATGTACTACAGATGGGCTCTGTCTTACTTCAGTGACACGGAATAGAAACAAAATTCAACGTAATAGTATGTGTCTTGCAGAAGTTGATCTATTTCCCAGAGATAGGCCATTTGTTTGTGCTATTTCAACAAGTGAAGGAGGAATTACAGTGCCTCATTGCTGTGATAAAGACTTCTGCAATAAAATAGATCTCCCAATTCCAACACCAGGTAATCTTTTGTTTTACTAGCTGAAAATGGATAGCTGAGAGAATTTGCCATAATCAAACATATCTATAAAGCACAATTTTATTGTCTTTCATTTCACACATTACCAAGTTCTCAATATACTATTTAACTAATGAGTTCCTTATTTTATCTTTTGTGCTGCCTTTTTACATTCTTAGGTCCTGTAACAGGGAAGTTTTCTTCTACACTAGGACCGGTGGAATTAGCTGCTGCTATTGCTGGGCCAGTTTGTTTTCTTTGTATTTCACTTATGTTGATTCTTTATATCTGCCATAATCGTACATTCATACACCATCGAGTTCCAAGTGAAGAAGATCCTTCAATGGAGCGACCATTTATATCTGAGGGAACTACTTTAAAAGATTTAATTTATGATATGACCACTTCGGGATCAGGATCAGGTAATAAGCTCTCATATTCTAGTAAATTATTTTTAAAAATAATTTTAAAAAGGACATATAGAAACTTGCTATATTATGAGGGGAATTTTTTTAAACAAATATTTAAAAATTTAGCTGTAGGCCTTTTTTTTTGGTTGAGAGTTTCATTTGTTATGCCAATAAGAAATTTTTATTTTGTTCATAGAGACTTTTGCATCTTACATTGTCAAATGGAAAATGGAAATCCCTTTCTTGATTAACTTTCATGTCAGAATAAAAAAATATTTGAAGCTTAAGTTTTATGGTATTTCCAGGTTTAATGCCCTGTTGTAGATAAAGCTCTAACCTAACATATTTTATCTTTAAAATTTATAACACATGGGTAATCCTCACTTAACAATAATAATTGGGACTGCAATTCTGTTGCTAAGCAATGAGGTTGTAAAGCACAAAGTTATGTGATCACACCACTTAGTTACCACAATATAGGCAGTCCCTGTTGCTCTCATTCAGCAGAAAGCATGGATTATTAACAAGGATCAACTTCCTGCTGATTTCTACCAACCAATATCATTTGAGAAGATGGCAGGAAGTCCCAGGTAGTTCATAAGCAGGCCAGCAGAAAGATAAATGGTTGCTTCCAGATGAGAGAGAGTATACATGTCTGCAGTAGGGTGCAAAAGCTTGTTTGATCCAAAGGTGGCTGCTATTGGGTGAGGTAGGATGTAGATTGTTACAGGGGTGTGTGTGATTTTGGGTCAGGGATTGCTACCAGGTGGGAGAGACTTACTAGAACAACTTGCAAACTTCCTGGCAGCTTTCCCATTGACTTGGTTGTAGAAAGTGGCAAGGAAGGTGACAAATAACTATCAAATAACTCATAATGGCATTGCAACCAATGTGTGAGCCAGTTGCCAAGCTCACAGATCACAGTCAATTATGGAGGCTATACTACAGCCAGAACTTCAAAAACCAATTGTAAATAGTACTCATTCAGCACCACTGCAACTTCAAACAGTTGCTGAACAAGTGGTTACTAAGCAAGGACTACTTATTAATATATTTATCTTTACATTGCAATTTTCTTTATGGAACTCAGGGCAGTATACATAGAGCTCTTTCCTCTTGTTTTGCCCCATAACAATCCTTTTTGGGGATGATTAGCCTACAGGCAACTTTCAAAGTTTTCTATGGCTAAAGGTAGATTAGAATCTTTAGCCCAACCTTTAATTACCATGTTGCATTGTTGTCATGTATTTTGAATACTATAAAGAAACCAAGCAGGTGTCCTTGGAGAAACAAGGCATTGATAATAGTTGCAAAAACATGCTCAAAAGAGACAGTGAAGACATACAAAAGAGCTAAACTGACATAATTCACTACATGTGTTCCCTGGTTTATATCCACTCATTCAGCAACCAGTCAATGTTACAATGGCACTTACAGTGGACTTATAACTGGCCCTAGAAAATACAGTCATCATTACATCCCTACAATTATCATAGCGAGGGTGTCTAGCTTGCAACTGCAATGTTGCAGCTAACCAGTCACAAGATTGTGGTTTGCAGCTTCCCACAAGCAAAATCACTGGAGAAACTGTTAGAAAAGGTCACAAGTTTCTCCCACCATTTTGCCTTCCAAGGAGTTTGCTGTGGAATACAAGTTATTGTACTCTGTAGCACCTCCTGCTCACCCTGATTCTGTCATATAGCCTGCCAACAGCAACACATTTCCTCATTTGTGGCCTCTGGTGGCCTTTCCATGGGTTCCACCAACCTGTCTGCATCCATAGCATTTTCCCATAGCATCTGCTGGCCCACCTGTATCTATAGCATCCACCTGTGGCCCTCATTGAGCCAACCACAATCCCCTTCCTGCAGCTTCTCCATACTCCTTCCCTGGGATCTTTCCCTGCTTAATGATCTGTGTGGTCCTGGAATTATGACAGCAGTCATGACTGTCGGAATTGCTGTTAGTAAGTGATACCACATTTCACTCTACAAACACGTGTGACAGCAATCCCAGTACCAACAGCTGTTGAAATCTGAGAATCTATAGAATATAAGAGGAGAGGAGTGAAAAAAAACCAGTTCAAGCTAATATCAATAAAATATAGTTCTATCCAGACTTGTGGAATATATTTCCTTGCCTGGTCTATTTCAAAGGACAAACAGGTATGTACAAACCAGATTTGGTTAGATCCCAATTGGAAAATTATTTCAGCTTTAAACAGATTTTGTAACTCACTTAATTGATTTAGATTACACATTCAAATATTAGTGGAAATGTAGTAAAATTCTTTAGTGATAACAGCTTCTTAGATATGGGAGTAGAAAGTTGTAGTGATTAAAAAATTGTGGAAGTATTTGTGTATTTATAGCAAATGCAATAGCATAATATTGGAGATTAATGCAGCCAAAGAGCTGCCCAAAACAATTTATTATTGTTACTGGAAATTAAACTATTATTTTTAACAAAGCAGAATTGGTCTCCTTTATTTATGACCAAAGGGAAAGTATGGCCAATTAGAATTAGTAATAGCTAGAGGCTTTAACACTCTTGTGATAGGAGGAAAAGCCTTGTAGATCAAAACCTGGATTGATTAATTGGTCCTTTATCACTGATCAGAAAACTTTTTTTTAGGTTTGCCATTACTTGTTCAGAGAACAATTGCACGAACAATTGTACTACAAGAAAGTATTGGAAAAGGTCGCTTTGGAGAAGTCTGGCGAGGAAAATGGAGAGGAGAAGAAGTTGCAGTAAAAATATTCTCTTCAAGAGAAGAACGCTCATGGTTTCGTGAAGCTGAAATCTATCAAACAGTTATGCTCCGTCATGAGAATATTCTTGGATTTATAGCTGCAGACAATAAAGGTGGTCACAATCCAGAAATATTTTGCTTACTATATACAGTAACTTGTTATTATATACAGCTAGTCATCAAATTACAACCACAATTGAGCCCAACATTTTGGTTGTTAAGCAAGTCAGTTGTTAAGTGAGTTGTGTCCCATTTTTATGATCTTTTTGCCATAGTTGTTAAGCAAATCATTGCAGTTGTTAAATTGTATTCGTTAAGCGAATCTGGTTTCCTCATTGACTTTTCATGTCAGAAGCCAAGTGGGAGGGTCCTAAATGGTGATCACATGATCTCAGGATGCTGCAATCATGATAAATACATGCCATTTTCCAGGCAGCTGAATTTTGATAATGTGACCATGGGAATATTACATTGGTCATAAGTGAGAGTCAGACATCACTTTTTCGGTGCCATTATAACTGAACGGTCACTAAATAAATAATTATAAGCTGAGGGTTTCTCAATGAGAAATATTAATAATACCTAAACATACTCAAAAAATCTGGAAAATTATAATTTTTTGAAAAACGTTTTTCATGAAAAACAAAATTGTAATGGCTTTGTATTTATGTTCAAATCTGTCTTAAATGCTTATATTAAGTATCTCTTACTCTCCAAAATTGAGTGTTTTATGTCAAATTTAACACTCAGAATTCGTCAACAAGCATGGCCGTTGTAGAAGATTTTAAGAGTTAAAAGCCATACTCAATGACAATTGCCAAGGCTGGGAAATCTTTATCTGGAATAAATTGCTCTAGATTTATTTGCAAGGCTAACAGAATAATAGCACTTGCCAATCAAGTATTTGAGTACTAATGACCACAAGGAGATAACTAAGAATATAACCTAGACAGGGAAATTTAAAAAAATCCTGGAAGGCATAGCAAGTTGTTTCCAGATTGTTTCCAAAGGCTATGTCCATCAAGTTACAAGAAGTTAACCTCAAATTGAAGAAACTTTACCTTTCAAGTGTGAGTAATTTTATAGAACTAAAGAACTAAAGACAAATTGTTTGCAATGAGGACTTTGGCTTATATTGCAATGATTTAACAAATATTTTTATCTGGATTGTAGATGTGTTTTTCATCTTGGATTTTTTTAAAAGCGCATTTATTACAAATTCAATGCAGTGAGATATAGGTTACTTAAATCTCCATGATTTCATTAGGATTGAAACAGTTGATGTGTGTAATTTTGCAATCGCTATTTTTGATACAAGTAGACTGCAATAACATAGTTAATATTCTTCATAAGAATAGAAAAGAGAAGAGAATACTTTATTTGACCAAATGTGATTAGACGTACAATGCGTTTGTCTCCAACTCAGAAGCTCTTGTACATGGCACAACAGCAGAGTAATAATAATGATTAGTAATAATAATATTACCCAATAAGAGGAGTTAGTAAAGGATTGTAAACAGCCAAATAAGATGGATAAATATTCTTAGACGTAAGTCAGTATTGTGAGAATTAGGTGTTCAGCAGAGTGATAGCATGAGGGAAAAACCTTATCTTTGTGTCTAGTTGTTTTGGCAACCTGCAGAGTTGCAGTATTTGGCAACTTGTAGTTCAGTGTCCTATAGCGAGGTCCCAAGGGAAGGAACTGAAAACCTGTTTATGTCCAAGATGTGAAGAGTCTGTAGGTATTTTCTCAGCTCTCCTTCTTACCTGCACAATATTCTATGGAAGGCAGGCTGGTTGCTATTGTTTCTTCTGCAGTCCTAGCTATCCATTGGAGTCTGTAGCTGTACCAAACTAGACAATTATAGAAATACTAATATAGTATTTCTAATATAGAAATACTAATGGCAGAGTCAATAATTCCTCTGTAAAACTCTATCAACAGCTCTTGGAGCAGTCTGAACTTCTTGAATTGACACAGGAAGAACTTTCTTTTTTGTGCCATTTTAATGTTGATTCTAATGTTAGTGTCCATTTCAAATCCTGGAAAATTATAGAACTTATAGAACCCAAAAACCTGAAGGATCTACTCTGATACTGTGCTGTCGAATATAGTAAGAGATGGTAGAGTAGAAGGGCTCCTCCTAAAATCCACTCTCATCTCTACAGTTCATGCATGTTCAGCTCCAGATTGTTCCAGATACACCACAGGGCCAATTGTTCAACTTCCTGTCTATTGGCAGACTCATCACCAACTTTT
The DNA here is from genome assembly GCA_012654045.1 of Ptyas mucosa. Taxonomy (NCBI): domain Eukaryota; kingdom Metazoa; phylum Chordata; class Lepidosauria; order Squamata; family Colubridae; genus Ptyas; species Ptyas mucosa. The sequence continues at coordinate 144,787 of WNWU01013452.1, forward strand.
ATGAAACCATGACTGTTATATCATTTGCAATCTTCAATAATTTAACAGAGAGATCTCTAGATACAGAGTAATTTTTCCAATGTTTTGTTTATTTTGTTCCCTTAATTTTAATTGTTCCTTTTCTGTTTTGATTTGCAGATAATGGTACATGGACACAACTCTGGCTAGTGTCAGATTATCATGAGCATGGTTCTCTTTTTGATTATTTGAACAGGTACACTGTTACTGTAGAGGGAATGATAAAGCTAGCATTGTCAACTGCTAGTGGACTTGCACATCTTCACATGGAGATTGTTGGCACACAAGGTACCTTAATCCCAATGTTTGTTTCAGTTGTTAATGTATATCTTCTCTCAGTAGTATGCATTTTGAAATCATTTTAATCATCTCCATTGCAATTTAATTTGATTTAACATTTAATTTATGTGATTTATGTTTAGATTAAAAAAGTAATTGCATCAATAATACTTTTGGAATATCCACTAATTAAAGTTTTTAGTGGGAAACACCCCTCCTCACTATTTCCCTCTTACTATAGTCTTTCCTCCTGAACCCATAGGAGCACCATTTTAATGAATATTCCTTCTGAAAATCCTTATTCTTTTTTCTAACTTTTAATCATCTATCCTAAAATAAGTTTTTCTATATACTTTTACCAGGTGAGCCAGCATGTTGTACTGGAGACACATGGTAAAAATAGTGAGAGGCAAACCAGATTTTTAAAAAACCGAATAAATCTAGTAAAAGAATAGTAAATCTACTGTAGTCTAGTATATTTATTTTAGCTAAAATTAAGATTTTGCAAACTAAGGTAATCTCTCAGATTCCTTATGGCTCCTAAATTTACTCTTTGTTCAAATTTAACATTCTTAGAACCATTAATTTGAGACATATGGATAGTTCCAAAATGCCATCTTACATGTAGAAACATGTAAGACAACAAGCCTGGTCTTGTTGTATGATAGAGCATGGTTTCTTCTAATTACCTTTTGACTCATGTTAATTCTATTTCCTATAGGTTTGGCCGATTAGTATGTAGAGATCATTTTAAAAAACCCTAGATAAAATTCATATATGGGATTCTGAGATTCTATATAGAAAGTTTGTGCTTATTAGGTTTTTATAATGTTAGAACTGCCCTCAAAACAATGAATTTGGTATATAGATCTCCAATCAAATTTAAGAAAAGTGCCATACTCCAATATTGATCATATTCTTCTGAAAAGATTTGTGCTAGCCTCCTGTATATCATCCATTACAATTCTGAAATTCTATAAGCACTCACTTTAGCCAAGCTGAATGCATTGCCTGTAGCAGTCCTTTGTATGTTCAGTTAGGTCTATGTGGTAAAACTACAGAGAGTTTAAGAGAAACTCTTAAGTGAGATTCTATATTGCTGCTTTCTATAGGCAGATCTTCATTAATTCTATGTTGAAGAAACATCTGCGTAGGGAATGCTCTTTCCATTTAATGTTTCTTCTTTCCGAAAAGGCTCAAAATATCTTCCCATTCATCAAAATTTGGACTACCATTGCATCATTAATTAAGTTTTTATTTTTTTAATAATACTGTATTTATTTTGCTTTATTTTATTATATCTCCTCTTAATAATAATAATTGTGCTGGGTCTGATTAGGGTAGTGCGATTCTGTCCATATCTAAGGATATGGCTCTTGGGGCTCCATTGACTCTGCAAGGGTTCAGTTGAAGTCTGTTGCTCCTCCATCCAGAGCCCTGCTACCTTCAGGCATCGCATGAGAGCAGCCACAGTATCACTCAGGTCACCATGTGTAGGAATATACTATATTTTAAGAAATTATAGCTAAGTGTAGGAACCATTATTTGTGAATTTTATGTTATGAAATTTGAATTAGATTCAAAAATAGTTGTTAATCTCAGGTGACTATCTATATTTTATCCCATCACTTTTAGACTTTTTATTAGAACCACTGAGTAATTTTGAGAATATGAACATTGCCTAAATAAGTTTCTTTTTTGTAGTGCTTAAATATGCAGAAGCTCTATCTTTTTTCAGATACTAACATTCTGATTAAATTGTAATTCTTTTAAAGCAGGAATTCCTAAATTCTTATAATCAACCTCATTTCAATGTAACCTTGCCTAAAAATCCAAACACCAAAATGAACAATGAAGTAACAATGAAACTTTGGAGAACATAGGTTTATTCTAACAATGTAACTAAAATACTTATATCTCTCCTGGACTCCATCTGCATCTCAAGGGAGGTACACCTTATAGTTTGGAAACCTTGTTTTAAAGCTTGTTTATCTTCATTTAGTAATTTCTGATATATTGTCAGAATTTTAACAAATCTGAATTTTAATATATAATAAGAAATTTATTTTAGTTTAATTGCCATCAAGTCTTTATCACCTTTTATTGAGGATTTATATAGATTTTTCTCCATTGTGATCTGTCTCTAGCATGGACTTTTAGGTCTTCCAGTGGGGCACCATAATGTTCTTCTATCTTACTTCTGATTATACTCTTCTCTTTTCCTTCAGTCTTTCCCAGCATTAGAGTGTTATGTGGAGAATTAGGTTTTTATATAGTGTGTGTTCAGAGTGGAATAATTTGAGCTCCATCAACGGAAATAATAATTTGTTACTGAATGTTATCAAGAAAAGATTGGACAATCATTTATTTGGGATGGAGTAAGGATCCACAGGCAGGAGACCTCTAGGGTTACTCTATATTACTCTATGAGCATCATCTTTTGTGCCTTGAGTTAAAATTCAGGTTGATTTAGTTGATGATATTAATAGTGCTTCTGTGTATTTTAATTTCAGGTAAACCAGCTATAGCTCATAGAGACTTGAAATCAAAAAACATATTAGTAAAGAAAAATGGAACATGTTGCATTGCGGATTTAGGTCTGGCAGTAAGACATGATTCAGCTACAGATACAATAGATATTGCACCAAATCACAGAGTGGGAACAAAGAGGTAAACTGATGCTTTTTTAATGGAATATTTTACATAATCCAAACTGAAGATAAACTAAACAGTAGATGTTAAAGCCAGTGATTCCTATAGCAACAGGAGAAAATCTGTTGAACCCATTAGAATCTTGCTGTAATGTGACCTATAGTGTGATCAGAACTTTCAAGTCCTTTTAAAAGATAAAAAGATTTTGGTTGTATATTTCACAAACTTTCTCTTACTACTACATTATGAAAATCAGTATAATAAAATGTCCTCATATTGAACATGGATTTGGATTTACACAAATAAGTATGAATCCATTTGAAAGTTACTGTTTATCATCCTAATTTATTGAATATAAGTCATTAAAAATATAAACACATTGCTGCATGCTCACAAATGAGAGAAATAATATACTTTGCCTTATTCTTTCTTTCTTTATTCTTCTCCAGTAAGTGTCCCAGAACTGCTGAGTAGTACCTTCTCTTTAAGAGTGAAGGCATAGGTGATTGAAAGGTGACCCTCTTCTCCACAGATCAATAAATAAAATGGAGAAGAAAGATATATCTTTGGACTTGTACTTTTATATCATTCTTGCTAACCTATTAATATGTAATCTTTTAATCTTGGAAATTCATGCAAATATTAATGAGAAATCAAGTTTCTAGTTAAATGTATGAGCCTTGTTTTAACCAATGATAGATAAACTTTTATCTGAAATATATTGCATTACTTTAGTTTCCTGAACTAGTTTCCTGAAGTTGTATGTGCAACAATACAATTCCAGTGTAGTTTTCTCTGACAAATGAATTTTCTGTATGGAATAGTTTTATGTCAGAAAAAGACCCTCATCTGCAAGCCTGATACTGAAAATCAATTATTTTCACTAATCTGTTAGTTATTCATCTCGCTCAATGCTTTATTTTTCCAGAAATCTTACAGCAGATTCTATTCAGTCACAGAAATAATAAAAACATAATATTATATGTGAAGTAGCTCTGCTAGGTGGCAGCAGATAGCCAAACCTGACTGGTCTCTAGCTTTTCTCAACTCAAAATAGCACAACAGTAGCTATTGTTCAAAATGATGTACAGGCATCTGTTTCCTTCGTGGATGGGTAGGAATTATTTGCAATAACTTATAAATAGCCAACAATTCTAAATAGCTATTATTTATTTAATTTATTAATTTATGTGCTGCCCATCTCACTGTCACAGTGACTGAGTAGCCTACAGAATGATTATAATATAAAATAATTAAAATTATGAGAGATTAAATAAAGACTAAAAACCAAGATAACAGCCCACTTTTCTTGGACCTCGCCAGCCAAAATTCTTTCCTAGATGGAATCTGAAGTAGACATCTTCCACTGGAGCAAGTGGAACAGGCCAGTGAATCTCCTCAGGTAACCTTGGATTCATTTCCTAAAGGGCTTTAGAAGTGTTAACCAACAACTCAAATTAGACTCAGAAACAGACTAGCATCGAGTGCAGCTCACACATTGTTATATATGCCACCCGAGGGACCTCTAGAAATATTCGTGCCGTTGCATTCTATACTAGTTTTAGCTTCTGAATATTCTTCAGGAATAGCCCCACATAGAATGCATTACAGTAATCCAAATGAGAGATGACCAGAGCATAAGTGACTCTGCACAGGACTTCATGACCCAGGAAAGGGTGCAATTAGGGCACAACATGAAGTTGAACAAAGGTAATTCCAGACTCTACTGTCACCTACTCTTTGAACAGGAGATGTGAATCCAGGAGAACTCACAGATTGTGTCTAAAATCTATCTGAGGTAGCAAAACCCCATTCATAACTAAAGATGATAAACTCCCAGGTCCCAAGGCCCTTTGAACCCATCTTAGCTCCTTTCAACTGAAGCCTGTTGTCCCCCATCCAAACCCCCATAGTCTCCAGGCACTGCAAGTGGGCAGCTGCAGTATTACTTGGGTCATCTGAGGTGGAGCTATAAAATATTAGGGTCATTCTTGAGATTAACAGGAATGAGGCAGTTTTAAACTTTTAACCCAGTTAGAGAAAGGCAGATTATTATCCTTTCATAGCCAAAGTACATTTCTCCCTGTATAAGAAAGGAAAGTGAATGTTTGATCCCAGATCCCAAACAGCAGTGAATGTACATCCCCAAGCCAGAAATGCTGCTTTATTTGTGATTTCTTAGCTATTTGAGAATAGCTATTGAGTCAGTAGATTAATACTCTCAAAACAGCCCTGAATAGATATATACGATTCTGATTTTATAAATCAAAGTTTTTAAAAGTTGTGATGTGGACTTAGTAGAAATTATGGCTTCAAAATCAGTGATAAATTATTGTGAATTACTGTGCTTAACTTAGCCTGCAATAACTGATTTAGTTTTCTAATTTAAAGTTTTTTTAAAAGGAAAACTGTGGATTTCATTAGAGTAGCCAGTAATAAATAAAGGTCAAGGTAAAGGTTCCCCTTGCAGATATGTGCTAGTAGTTCCGACTTTAGGGGCGGTGCTCAACTCTGTTTCAAACCTGAAGAGCCAGCGCTGTCAGAAGACCTCTCCATGGTCATGTAACCAGCATGACTAAACGCCAAAGGCACTGTTACCTTCCCACCAAAGGTGCTCCCTATTTTTCTACTTGCATTTTTTATGTCTTTTGAACTGCTAGGTTGGCAGAAGCTGGGACAAGTAACCGGAGCTCACCCTGTTATGCAGCACTAGGGATTCGAACTGCTGAACTGCTGACCTTTCGATCAAGAAGCTCAGCATCTTTGCCACTGAGCCACCATGTCCCTAGTAATAAATAGTATACAGAATAAAGTTCAGATGATTACTTTGTAGAATTGAAAAAGTGCTTACAGCTGCTTATAATGGCTTTAAAAAATAAAATTAAATAATGTTCAAGCAGCATTACTGTATAATACATATTGGTCTTTATATTTATAGGTACATGGCTCCTGAGGTACTTGATGACTCGATAAACATGAAGCATTTTGAATCTTTCAAAAGAGCAGATATTTATGCAATGGGACTAGTGTTTTGGGAAATAGCTCGTCGATGTTCAATTGGTGGTAGGTTCAAAAAAAACCCAACCAATTAACTTCAATCAGTATCAGAAATGAAGCTTAAATTTTATATTGGCTTATATATCTCAGGAATCCATGAAGATTATCAGTTACCATATTACGACCTTGTCCCTTCTGATCCTTCAGTTGAGGAAATGAGGAGAATTGTTTGTGAACAGAAGCTACGACCCAATACTCCAAATAGATGGCAAAGTTGTGAGGTAGATTCTTTTCTTTAGATAAGTTTTAGAATACTTTTAAAAATAAATATTTTTTTAAAAATAAATATTTTGATTTTAGAATTTGAATTGAAAGAAATATGAATGTTAGGACAGTTTTGTTTAAGATTATGGACTCATATTTGTATTTATGGATAAATGTACTTTAAATTTTTTTTGCTATGTGATATCAAATAATGACTCACAACATATTTTCTGTTTTATTTGCAGGCATTACGAGTAATGGCCAAGATTATGCGAGAATGCTGGTATGCCAATGGTGCAGCTAGACTAACAGCTTTACGGATAAAGAAAACTCTGTCACAACTCAGTCAGCAAGAAGGAATAAAAATGTGATTTAGGAAATAGTGTTCAAGAAAACAATTTGAACACAAATATGTGCACCTGGCTTGTACATTAAACATTGTTCTACCTCACTGAGGGAACAGAAGAATATTGCTGCCTTTTATACAATAAGATAATCAGTTATTAGTCCAGGATTTCTCTAGATGCAGTAAACTGTTGTATAGAATCTTAATTATTTTTTTGAAAGTCCCATTGGTATCTATTATGTTCAAAACACAAAAAATAAGCTTGAGAGTGGAACTTATGTATCCCATGTATGGTGCTCAAGGACAATAGGAAAGATATGATAATGATGGTACGCTGTATATTGTCATATTGTTTTGTTCTGATATTAAGATGCTGTTATTGAATGCCTTTCATTGAAACTTACTCACATGACCTTATTTCATCTGGAACACACATGCAATTTATGCAATACTTTGTATTATATGTCTATCGTTTACACCATATCATAACTTGCCTTTAAAACCATTGTAGTGCATAAGTGCCGTTTTTAAATTATCTTGATGCTGTTCACTAGGATATACAAAATCTTGGTCCTTGTGAAATGACAATAAATCTGTATTTAATCTGCTGGCTTCTACATACTTTGATATTACCAAATTTTTGGATTTCCAAGACAGCATTGCCAAGTTTCTGCTAATTGGGAATCCTAACTTACAGGATGGTACCAGGTTGGGTGGTACCAGACTGATTGGCTACAGGATGATTTCACACTCATGCATGATTTTTTTATGAAATGTTTTTTCTCTAGAGCATAGAAACTGAAGTATGCAGATTAATTATGTGCTATTCCTATACTTTATATATAACAGTGAACAGGGTTTTTAATATGGAACTCTGAAAAAGCTTTACCTGTAAAAAATACTTCAATGTTTTTTTACATTCAGTATAAACACTAACCTCTTAAAATAAACCCTCTTAAATATTCTGTCAGAAAAAAAAAATAATTGTTCTTTCTGTGCAATGAAAACTGCTTTGCTAAAATTTGATCATTGCTAAATGCTTTTCTGGGGATGATCCATGTAGAAAAATGTGATCTGTTAATAATCTTACTGGACTTATTCTGTATGCGCCAAATAGGAATTTCCTAGTATCTAGAATTGTTTATGTAGATTTGGTCAATACACAATTCTTAATGTTGGCTTTCATTGACTGATAATGAACTCTGGAGAAATGAAGAAGCTGAGTATAGACATTCTCTTCCTGTCATGCCCACCCCACTCATGCCAGCAGAGGCCTACTGCAGATCCCATTGGTCAAAGAACTCCAGCTGACGGGATCCGGAGGAGCTTTCTCTGCTCACATATGCCTATTAGAATATTCTGCCTCTTGGGGTAAGATCTGCCCTCAGCCTCCTATTATTCCATAAGAGTCTAAAGATCTGGGTCTAAAAGTTGGCCTGAGGACCCAATGGGGGAGTACCACACGGGAGATGGCTACTCAACCTTGGCAAGGAGAAAACATCTACCCTAAGGAAGTCTGTCGATTGGAAAAGAAATACATAATACACTGGGTTGAACAGAAGATGGAGGAACCTTTTCTGTCCCCATCCTGGTCAAAATTAAAAAGCAGATGGCAGCAATGAAAGTTTTTAAGTGTGCTCCTTTTCGTCAATAATATTTTAAGAGTCCTAGAAACTGTTTTAACTTCAGTTTAGATAAACATCTTTTCTAATAAAATTCTCTAAACAACTAGCTTGATAAGATTCTTTTCAAAGATGGTACTCTTGTTTAATGGACCAAGGTAGTCCAGCATTCAACTATTTTATATGACAAAGATAATACTGAAATAGTTTTCTCGTCATAGTAATTGGAGGATAACATGCAGATTTGGTCATCTTTTCAGATTCTACTGATTACCAATTAATTTAAGTTAAAAATAGTGGAAAACTTTAAAAATTGTTAATTTTAAAAAGATTTTAAGGATCCTATACCCCTACTAATACTCCACAAGTATTGGATCTTTATAATTTATTTCCTTTATATACACAGATATAAAATACATTCTTTTGACTCCTACTATTGCTGCATTGCTAGCCTAAATGTTTACACAGTAGATATTAGATAAGGTTGTAATTCTGATGTTTAGTAATATTTAAAATTATAGAGATACTGATCATATCAGATTACCTATAAAATGATTTTAAGGAACAAAATCCCATAATTCAAAAAAATCTTAAATTTAGGTTTAGGCTCACTTGGATCAAGTTCAACTCCTTATTCTTTATTTAATTTATTCAATTTATTTCCAACGAGTCCCTAACACTCTGCCTATCCAAATTCTCATTTTCACTGAAGTTACATGGATAGTAAGAAACATCTGTTTTAACAAGCTTTGGTCCAGTTGCCATGATTTACTCTTTTAAGATACTTTTGGCCTGGATGACTGAACCTTCATTTACATGATGATCTGGAGGAATAATCAAACTCTTAAAAATTAAGAATTTTACTAAACACTTCAATTGCTGCCCATCTTTTAATTTTTCACAAACCTATATAAAAATTGTTCTAAAAAATGAATTGCAAACCAAGCTCCATGAATTCATTTAGCCTATTTGTATTGTACTAAAACAATACAAATTAAAACACCTTCGGAAGTATCTTTATATTTTTAAAATACTGCTTTAATCTTAAATTACCTCATGACAAAATATACATTTACCTCTATATTTAATGTTTCTCAAAATATTTTGAAGCTTGAGTATTTTGTTTCTGTTAATGTGTCTTAAAGTATGGTATTGTTCTGATCAATCTGCAACATTGCTGATATTTAGCTAGCTCTAATTCAAAGCACTCTGCTACTTGGAATTCTTGCTAAAATAGACTTTTTTGTTGAGTTTCTATTGGAAGGCCACCTAATATATTCTGGACAGAAGGATCCACATAATGGCCTAATGCAAGTTTTAATGGGCATATGCAGAGAGTAGTATCTGCACAATTAAGCAGACAATAGATTAGCTGGTTGATGGCTTTTGTCCAAATTGCTCATTTTTTATTTTTTGATAGTTTTGGTAAATATATTTATTTTGCCTTTCAAGAACCTTTCAAGGTAAAAACATTCTTAACAGATTGATGCATTTTGAGAATCTGTATAAATGTCAATTTTGAGTCTTCATTTCTCTATATATTCTTGATTATGTGTTTGAAGAGTATACAATTGGGAAATGTACAGTAAATTGTTGATTATTATTAAGTGCTAACATTAAGTAGAAAATAACAAAGCAGTGACATTTTTCTTTTTCCGTCCTTCATTTTAGACAGTTTTGTTTGACAAAACTATTGTTTAAATATTAGTAAATGGATTAACATTGTATGTTGTCCCATTACATTTTCTGGTTCTGAAAAATGAGGACAAAATATTGAATTAATAGTTCATTGAAGAATTTTGCAGTTACCTAAGTTTTTGAAGCAATTTTATGGTTTAAAGTACTTTAAATGTTATGTTGTGCTTTTTTAAAATGAAACTTGCAATGGACATAATGTACCAAGGACACATGCTGCTTTTACACTGTAAAATAAAGTATAGCTGAAGTAGATGTCATTCCAATTTCAGTTATATTTTACATGAATTTTTCAGCAAAATATAGATTGAAGTCATTCAAGTTTGAGTTTAACAGATTTATGTGGAAAGAAAATATTTTGAGCAAAATCCTGTTTGTTTTTTGATCAGTCAGCTTTGCACGTTTGCAGCGTTTTTTTGCATCTTAGTTTTACTTTTAAGACTTATAAGACAACTCTATTATATGAATTTTCAGTGTAACCAATGCTGAAATATTTTGAAATAAATTTAGACATCAATCAATTCCAATGACAATTTCTCATATTTATGTAAGATTTAATGATTCTATTTCATGCAGAATTTTTCTTAACTTGCAAAAAACTTCCCTTTGAAGAAAAGCAACAGAAAGCTTGAAATGTAAAAGAGGATTAGCCCTCTTTAGGTTCTTTAGATTAAGCTCACAGTATAAGTTTCCAGCTATCTTCTCCATTATTTGTCCTTTTGCTAGTGTTCTTCCATTGTTTTCTCACCAAAAATACACACCCACTTTCTTTCCTATCCTTTTGTATAAACTTCAAGTGATCTCTCTTAAATTCCTTCCAGAATTTAATATGGTAATCCTATGTATACACATTTGGAGGTAATCATTGATCTTATCACAGGGATTTCTTGTAGATTTATAGGATTTGATGAATGACAATGCAATTACAATTTTATTGAGGAAAGATATTAATAAGCATATCAAACCTAGAGACATCAGTTAGTTTCATTTCTGCTGGTCTGGTAGCTAATTCTGTAATCCTTTTTTCAATTTTATCTTCCAACAGTAGTGCCACTTGGTTTTTTAAAATAGTTTACAGCAGCGGTCACCAACTGATGGTCCATAGACCACTGGTGGTCTGTGAGAAAATTTTGGTGGTCCGCAGAAAAATTTGCATTTTTTATATTACACAAAATCAGGGGTCCTCAAACTATGGCCCCTGGGCCAGATACATGCAATGAATGTTTGTGTTGCTGCAGAGAGTCTCCCCCTTCGGGGTCTTTTTGTGTGAGTCAGAGAGGGGCAGAAATTCTGACTTGGGGTCTGCTTCAGTCTCCTGGTATGGGGCTTTGGGCAAAGGCTGGAGGGAAGCACCACTGGTGGCGAAGAGCTGGAGGACCTTCTTCCAGTGGGACTGCCTCATGGCCTGGAATCGGCTGACCATCTCAGTCTGCTGACCCTCCAGGCGCCAGTACCTGGCCTTGCACTCCTGCAGATCTTCCCTCTGCTTGGAAAGTCTATGCTCATAGTCTTCAGTGAGGTGCTTCTGCTGAGCCGCCTCCTCAATCAGATCCAATTTGAACTGAGCCAGCTGTTTTGCCAACTCTTTCTCATGGTGGCTGCTTAGCTCCAACAACTGCTTTCTGTTGGGGCCCTAAGGAGCCTGGGTGGGGAGGTGAGGAGTGGCTGGCAGGGGAGGGGTGGGTAGAGGCTGGCGAGGCACCCCTCAACATGAGTGACATTGAGTTGGCCACGCCTGCCCAGTCACATGGCCACCTAGCCACGCCCACCCAGCCGGTCATTAGGCAGATCATATTAGTGGTCCGTGGGATTTAAAATTAGGAATTTAGTGGTCCCTGAGGTCCAAAAGGTTGGTGACCTCTGGTTTACAGAACTTTTTTTCTGTATTACTAAATATAAACTACCATAAATATAACCTGGGTGGAAATACGAAAAATAGTTTTAACTGCATATATATTCACAAGCAATAATTTTGCTGTAAGTTATATGCACATGGCTATTTCTATTTAAATTCTATTTTAGACAGTTCTGTGTGTAAAACATCTTGTCTGTTTAACTTCTCAGGAATGCACTACTTGAACTTGCGCAGCATGAGCATTTGCCTCAGTATATTGCGCCAGCCAGTGGCGCAAAGTAGCCCTCATCTCCTGCCGCTTGGGACTCTGAGCGGTAACCAGCGACTGGTCCGAGGAACAGCCCGATTTTGCTCTCCATTGCGGACGCCAGATCGGCCCCCTGCAAGCTCTCGTCTCAAGGAGCGCTCCCTGAAGCGGCGTGGGAAACTGGTCGGGCTCCTCGAGAAATGAGAGCTTGCAGGAGGCTGATCTGGCGTCTGCAATGGAGAGCAAAATCTGGCTGCTCCCCGAACCAGACGCTGTTTACCCCTCCGTGTCCCAACCAGCAGGAAATGAGGGCTGCCTTGCACCGCAAATATACCAAAGTGGAATCCTGATGCTGCACTACAGCAGAGAGAAGATGGATTTTGCTCTCATTGCAGACACCAGATTGGCCCCTTGCAAGCTCTCGTCTCGAGGAGCCCAACCAGTTTCCTGTGCTGCTTCAGGGAGCGCTTCTCGAGACGAGAGCTTGCAGGGGGCTGATCTGGCGTCTGCAATGGAGAGCAAAATCCGGCTGCTCCCCAGACCAGATGCCATTTACCACTCCAAGTCCCAAGCGGCAGGAGACGAGGGCAGCCTTGCGCCATCGGCTGGCACAAATATATCGAGGCAGAATGCTGTTGCCGCGCAAATGAAAGTAGTGCTTCGCTCCCGCAGCTTCAAGCCATCACAACCACTGCTTCTGCCCGCTTGTGCTGCCCCCTCCTCCCCCCACCACAGCACCATTATTTCATTCCGGACGGCAAGGGCTGTGCTTTTTCCATATTGCACCACCTGCAAAATTGCACATTGCATGTGCCACCCCAGGGCAGAGATTTGCAGCCCTGCCATGGCCAGTCCTGTGACTACTACAGTCCCACCCAGAGGTCTTGCAGGAGAGATGTAGACCCCCACCCCACCCCGGGCAGCCATTCGGCTGAGCACAGTGAGCTCTTGGTCTTACCTTCCAGTTCCAATTCATGTGGCTTGCACACTCTACTTGAGGTGAGGTTTGCGCTCAGCCTTAAGGGGCTGGCATGTGGGTGGGGTGATGTGGGCAGTGCAGCTGTGTGTTCCTGCGCGCGGGCCAGATTAATTGCTCTCGGGCCATATCTGGCCCAGGGGCATAGCTTGAGGATGAGTACAATATAAAAAATGCAAAAATACAAAAATTTGTCTGCGGACCACTAAAATTTTCTTGCGGACCACCGGTTGGTGATCACTGCTCCAGAAAAGACTGATGGACCCAGTAGATTTCAGAGGGAGCTTAGGGTTATTCCTGAGTCTCTGGCACATGTTTTAGACAAAACTTAGTCATGGGTTGAAATGAACATATGACAAGCGTGTTTGAACTGATTGTGTCTATGTAGTCATGAATAGAACCTCCTGGTTCACAGAGGAGCTCCATGAGATGCAGAAATACAAGGGAGGCTCAGAGTGCCATTGAAGGAAGACTAAGAAACAATGGGTGAAACTGACTTGGCACAGGTAAGACTGATTATTAGGCTTTTGTGGTAAATAAAAGTTGCACAAAGTGTTTACTTCTCTGCTCTTATTGAATCTGTAGGCATCTGGTTAACAGCTCTGTTTCAGGGTGAGTCTTTGCAGGATTACTGTGGGAATCATTTTAGGCATACTTGGACAAAGTTGCTTGAATTTGGACAATGTCCTTATTGCTGTGACTGATCAAAGCCGCTCAGGAAGATAAATGTAGCTGAGTCCAAGTTCTAGTTAATGCCTCTTAGCAGGAGAAAATAGCCCTGCCTGCCTTGAAAGAAGCCATGGTATGCTCTATCCTCAAGAGGCCATTCTTGGACCCAGTAGTTTTAGATAACCTCTGTTCAGTCTCCAGTCTTCCCTAAAAATATGTCCTGGGTGAAGCAGGTTAGGCAGATCTTTTACAATCAGAATTCAGGCTGGGATATAATATTAAAAAGTGTAGAAATGCGGTGCTTTCAGAAATTTTATAAAAAAACTAAAGAAACAGAAGTCCAAGATGCCAAAACATAAATATGAATCAACAGAAACATGATAGAAACAACATTTGAGATATTGTAGGGAAATAGCAATGGTATTAGAGGTATAAAGGTAGAGGTATTCTATGATGTACTGTTCCTTCAGTGTTCAATCCTGAACTAAAAACTGTTCAATCTTCCTAAAATAAAAACCAAAGAGTCCCAATAGCATTTTTAATTGCAGTTGCTAATACATATCTTTAAAGCTTTATCATTCATACAATCTACTTGAAACCTCAGCTCAGAAGTGCTTCAGCCTCTAATTTATATTAATTTGTTTGATTTTAGGGCATTGTCAATGATATTTGGTTAATGTATTAGATTAAACTGTGTTTGCTTATTAGAACTGAATTAAATAAATACATATTAAATTGTAGATAAAAAGGCAAGTAACAGGTATTCTGTGAGATTGTTTTCTTTTAGGATTGGTCTGGCTTGGATTCATGCATATAGTATACAAAAAACATCTCTTCCACTTATTCTATTAACACGTAGTTTTCTATGTGTTTTTAATTAGACAGTAACCTTAATTAGCATATTCCAAAGATCCTTTTTTCAAAAGGCAACTGAACTTGCTTGGTTTTTTTCTTTGAAAACTTTTCATTTCTTATCCAAGACGTTTCTTCAGTTCAGGACAGAAGAAACTTCTTAGATGAGAAGCGAAACAAACACACAAAGAAAAATGATTCTTTTATCATTTTTTACAAGAGATATAAAAGGTAGTCATCTAGTTCAGAGAAAAAGTACAAAATGATATAAATCATAGGCGTTGCAACTCCAAGAATGTGTCAAAATTATTGGGAATAATAACTTCTTGGAATTGCTTTTAAATGACTTTCCCTAATAGTACATGGCATCTTGACCCAAACAAAATCAAACCTTTGAATATATAGAAGTAATTTATTATACATGCAATAGTTGAAAAAAGAAAGTCTGGACTGATCTTCAGGTTAAAAACACATGGTTCTTAATTAGCAATCTCAGTAGGTATATAGAAAAACAAAGTTAGAATGTATGTAAAGAAAATTACCACAAAACAGAGTAAGAAGCAGAACATCAAACACATTCTGAAAGCTTTGCTCGTTCTTCAAATTGCTTGTCCACTGCAAGCGATAAGGCTTGGAGGAAAGTTGTCATTATAACACTAGGAGACTAGAAAGAAAGATAAAAATATTAAGTGCCAGAATAAAAGCTTGTAAATTCATTATATAGAAAGAATTGAAGATTAACACACTATATCAGGGATGGCAAACCTTTTGGGGATCGAGTGCCCAAACTGGAATGCGTGTGCATGTACGTGCACCAGAGCACTGGAAACCCAAAGATCAGCTGGCGGGCGCGCGTATGCCTATTTTGGGGCCATTTTGAGGCCATTTTCCGGTGCTCCAGCGCCCACAAAGATCAACTGGCCGGAAACCAGAAGAGCGACAGAGTATGTGCCCACAGAGAGGGCTCTGAGTTCCACCTCTGGCATACGTGCCATAGGTTCGCCATCACGGCACTATATGAAATACTACAAGCATTACATAAATGTACAAATTCCATGGAAATAAAAACACTTCCAATGGCATTTCTGCAGCATTATGAAGCAAGCAGTCGGGTACCTCAGAGTTCTGCCTTGGGCCCAGTGCACTTCAACAATGGCTAAGGAAATTAGATATATCTAGCCCAGAAGTCCCCAATCCCTTGGAACTGGGCTATGCAAGCAGTGGGCAAATGTGCCCATGCCAATCCACTTGTGTGAGCAGTAGGCACTTGAGCTTGCAAAGCTCTACTCATGCAAGCAGTGGGTGCATGTGCCCGCCACATATACATATGGAGCTGGGCATGCTCACATGTCTGCCACTCACACAGAACCATCCCATCTCCCACCCCCACCCCCACTGGGCCGCCACCAAGCTTGAAAAGTTGTGGACTGCTGCTTTAGCCTAACAAAGGGAAGGCTTAAGAGTGACATGATAGCTGTCTCCCAATACTTGAAGAGTGTTACAGGGGGATTGATTTATTCTTCAAAGCACCTGAAGCAGGAAAGAATCGATTGGTGGAAACTTGTTACAGAGAAATCCTATCCAAAATTAAGAAGAAATTTCTTGACAATAAGAACAATTAATCAATCAGGAACAGTTTACCTCCCAGAATTGTGGTTGACTATTGCTGGAGATTCTCAAGAAAAGATAGGACAACGATTTGTCGTTGATAGAATAAGGACTTCTGCCCAGGGCAGGTGATTATATTAGACCTCCAAAGTCTCTTCCAGTCCTATGATTCTATGTTATTAACCTAACTGAATTGATTTTTTTATTTGCTATTGTACATGAATGCTTTGTTTATGCTTATTCTATGTAACATGTACCAAAATTAAAAATGGGAAAAATTATAGTTATCATTGAGTAAAAATCAAGCTCACACATAGGGCTATTTATGTATTTTATGATTTTTATAAAATAACATCATCTTACTTGAATATACAGCGCATGGGCTAGAAAAGGAAGCTTTCTTAGGATACGGCCGCTAAGTCCTTCGCTTTTCCTATAAGCAGAAATATTATTATTATTAAATTTATATACCGCCCTACTCCCAAGGGACTAGAATATGTTATGCATTAGGTTTAATTTTTGCCAGTATGAACATATAAAGAAATTGGAATAAATTTCACAACATAATACATATTGAACCAACCTGCTATTGGACAGTGGATCTTGTTTGCTCAATGGTAATATTTTTGGATTGTATTATATTTTGGAAGTGGGATCTCATCTGACTGAATTCACTTTCTATCAGATTATACATTATTTAAGTATATACCTTCATAACATTACTCAAGATAAAATAATTAAAAGTTGTGCAAATTAATCTATCTCACAATTTATTGAGCTAGGAATAAAGGTTCCAAATTCAAAAGAAATTTTGAGGATATATTCTGTGATTTATAGAAATATTTTCTCTTTTCTTTATATTATTTTAAGTGTCCCAAGTTTGGATTATTGTCTCTTTAACCTGCACTTGTTTGTTTGTTTTTAAATTCTTAAAAAAGCATTTGTCAAGTAAGTTGCAGGCCAAAACAAGTAACAAGAAACCTATTAGGGCCTGCAAAATACACTGTTTATACTATACAACATTAATGATTTTGCTATCCTAACACATTTGTGTAATCTAGCTTTATTCTATTAAGGATATACAAAATATTTCAGACCTTTCCAAAGCATTCTTAATTTTAAAATATCCTATTTCAATTACAGAAGTTCCAGTATAATCACTTATAAACTAGCTCTTAAACTTCTCAGCTTTTAAAATAATGTATTTTAAATATCTTCTTCAATTTCTTAACTTTTTAAAATAAATACTTCTAGGTTGTGAACTCCTAAAATTTAAGGAGTTCAAACCAGTGGATATTGTAAATAAATGCTCCAGGAATTAAATCTGTCCTTCAGAAATACTAGATGTTTCTTCTTGTTGCAGAGATATTGTGCTTTCTTTTTGAACAAAAATGAACTGTCAGTGTGCATTCAATTTTTAGCTTTCAGAGTACTGAATGTACCTAAATGTACCTAAAAGAATTGGCATTCTTTCTATGTTTTGCTGGGAAATTGACCTGAAAATGCAGAAGTACACTTATGCAATGTACATTAGGAAGAGGTTTCAAGCAACAGCCAGAGATGATAACGGTATTTTTCTGCTGTTAACAACAACAATCAAAGCATTCTTTATAGAATGGAAAAAGGCAGCCAGAACAGAGTACCCCTCAAATAATTTTATATATCTAGAGGAAAAAGATATAAAGCATTAAGTTTTATTCCCACTGTTTCCTAAAGTAAAAAATTTAAACTATTTGTAATTTTGTTCCAAAATAGACTCTTGAAACTTTGTGGAATTGGGTGTAGAGGGCACTGTACTGTGGGGTATTAGTGGATTTTCTTTGGGAGGTGGTACTGATGAGGATTGCTTGTTAGCAAAGCCTTTGGTCTAAGGTTCTATCTCATTTTGTTATTTAATATCTACATGAAATTTATGAAAATGTTCATTTAGCGTATTAAAATTAAGTACAGTATTACATTCAATTCTATTACTCCTTCTCATTAAGACAAATGAAAATATTGATGCCTAAGAATCTTGTCCAAATTTGATTATAATCTAGATGAGATGGGCAACCTGAGATAAATCCTGAAAATTTGAGGGACCTGAGTGGCGCAGTAGACTAAGGCACTGATTAACATTTAGCTGCCTGCAATTACTGCAAGTTCTAATCTCACCAGGTTCAAGATTGACTCAGCCTTCCATCCTTTCTAAGGTAGATGAAATGAGGGCCCAGATTGTGGGGGCAATAAGCTGACTTGTATAAATATACAAAAGTATGAAGGCTATTGCTTAACGCATTGTAAGCCGCCCTGAGTCTCTGGAGAAGGGCAGCATATAAATCAAATTAAAAAAAATTTTTTTTTGAATGTGCTGTTTGTCAGTAAAAGTATTGCTCATTCAACCTGGTCTAAAAAAGTCATATTCTGAAAAATCAGGTGTGTTAACTAGGATTCATTGATACTATGCTGTACTTTAATTATTTAATCAGAAAAAAATATGAGACAAAGAATTATCAGAGAGTCAGTATAATGTTAAACTATCAGGCTAGAAATCAGGAGACTATGAGTTCTAGCCCTACCTTAGGCACAAAGCCAGCTAGGTGACTCTCTCTCAGCCCTAAGAAGGTGGCAATATCAAACCATTTCTGAAAAATATCATAACCCCCCCCACCCCCCACCAACTAGTCCAGACAGTTGCCAGGATTCACAGATTGGTATCCCTCTTCCCTAGCATATAAATAGCTAAATATGGCAAAATATGTCAGTTTTTTAATTGTTTTTTAATCGCTGGGGGAAGATCGTCTGTCTCATGAATTTGTTATTACTACCTGTAGGAAGGGAACTTTTACTGACATTATCACAAACAAAGACCCATTTGTTTAGCAGAGAAACAAAGCTCTCCTGAGTTGTTCTCTGTTTTTGAAAAACATTCTTCCCGGGTACTATCTGGCTCCAGACCTAAAGGTAGACACTGAAATACAGCTTTCCATCTCTACTCCAGTCATGCTGGAGACCCAGTGGAAGAGTTGATCCAGTGCTTGTGGGCTGTTATAGTCTGAATGAAATGAAGTTGAATCTAGCCAAATAGAGGTGTTATTTGTTTCAGACAGTTCCCTGCCAGTATCAGATGGTGGTATACGCTCTGAGTTGGGCTTCTCCCAGACTTACATTTACTAACTACGTCTATCCATGTAGCAAAGACATAGGTTGGTATGTCAGATCTGGCATTATCTGGAATGTGAGGTCTTGGCTGTTCGATTCTGAAAACAGTGTTTGATCTTATGGAACAATAATCACAAAGAAACTTAAAACAAAACAAAAAGTCAGCAAAACTAAGCACTGATATATACCTTGAAATATCTTTTAACAGGAGACTTAATTTTGACACGTCGTTTTCTAAGTAACCGATCACATCTAACTCATGGAGTGTTAACAGTTGCTGACGGGGATATATTATTTGGCACTTTGGGGGAAAAAGTTTTCATTTACAAAAAAGGTATATAAAGCTAAAAATCAGTTATTTAAAAAATGCTAACCACCAATCCAATAAATATTAAGACAATATTCAAAGCAAAGAAGTTATTAAAAAAGGAATAGGCATAGCTTCCTTGTGCAAATTAAATACACAGAAAAAATACATAAGCAAGAATAAAAATAAAATTTATTTAAATACAATCTCTTCAAGGATAAGAATTATAGTTTAAAAATTTTAAGAATACTGAAATTACCTTCATTAGTTCTTCTATGCAAGAATGATAGATTTTGAATATAGCTGCAGGAGAAGGTGGTCCAATATATTGCTTAATGTCAGCTCTATCTACAAAAGCAATATCAATTTTCTCTGTGATATTTGAAGTCGTCAGTATGACCACATTAGGATACCTTTAAAATCACAATTGCAAGAATGTAACTTCATATACTTAAGAAATACATATTTTTCATTATTCAAATATTTATTAGTTTATCAAAATATAAAATACAGAAGTACAAAGAAAAATGAAAATAAGGGAGGAAAAGGGGAAGAGAAAAAAGTGTAGGGTAAGAAGGAAAAGAAAAAGTAACATACTGACTTCTGAGTCTTTTTGATGCAGTAGAATAAGGCAGGAACATAAAACCTCAACTTTTTACTTTTATATAGGGTGGATTAAAATTGATGATTTTTTAAAATCACATTTTAAAAAAAAATAAATTGGATTTTTCAGTTTTTTTCAGTAAAAATCAGTTTTTTTTATTTTTATCAAATTTATTTTAATAAAATGCTTTTGGAGTAAAAATCTATCTAAAGATAGTCTTCTATTTAAGATACATTAATAATTTAGTTTATTCAGCATGAAATGGAAGTTATGTAGCATGAGGCTGTATATTCTGCAATATTTACATTTTTGTAAACTCATGCAATGAATCCAAGCTCAGCACTGCATTGATGCTGAGATAACATGCACTGCATAGATGCATTTGTAACTGAGATCAAACTTAAAACAAAAGTTCAGGAATAATCCTTTATCCCATTGTTTTTCAAATCTATGTACACTACAAACTATATTGATTGTTTGAAGAGAAATGCATCTGTACCACCAGTCTCGAAGTGTGAGGAGGAAGGGCAAGTAGTAAAAATGAAAGTGAAACCTTCTAAGCAGCTTATAAATATAATATTAAAGAGCACCTGACATTTCAGATCCATCATGGCAGCATCTGTTAACGGGCATCAACTCACCTACTGCCTGCCACATCCCTCGCCTTGTGTCACTGCCACATCACCAGCCATCCCATTAAAGTGAATGGGACTGTTGGTGAGTCAACAGCAAGTCAGAGGAGCCGCTGCAGGACAGAAATGACAGTTGCTCTTTTAAAATTATGATTTAAAAGAGTTGATTTATATCAAGCCTTTTAAACTAATGATTTAAATTGACTGCTCTAATTAAAGAAGGGAACACAATCTTGTTTCTACTTGGACTTTTGGACTTTGACTAAAACTTTGATTTTGGGTTTTGCTGATTAGATAGATTTGTTGTTATAGAAATGGTTAGTATATATTATTATATAAAAGCAGGGTGGATTTGAGCAGTCAATTTTGCCATCTCTGCTAACTCTATCAACTTTTTCAGCCATTCAGAATTTTTTAACACGAGACAAGTTTTCATTCCTCAAGAGAGTTGGTGTTGGCTGGGGCTGGCTGCAGACGCTCCTGGTAGGCCTGCTTTTAATGAAACTTTATCAGCTTTTTAGTTTCTTTCTCCCACATGTTGCTTCCCCCCCCCCCCCCCCGGTGTAATAATTTAAACAATTTAAACAATTCTGAAAATAGAAGATAACAAAGAAGTGGGAGTGGAAGATAAGCCGCTGTTTGGAAAGGAGATTGATTTTTACCTCCGTGGTGCCTCAGCTGAGACCAGCATTAAGGCCTACTTTAACTATGATTACCGAGGGAGGATAAATTGTTGCGATATTTAACTTCGCTGAGAGATACTGGACCAATTACCTACCAAAATGGTAAAGAAAAGAGGCAGAGATCTTACTCTCTCTCCCCAAAATCTATGACACAGTTTAACTACTCCAAGCCTCTTAAACAGCTTAAATTGGACGATTTTATGGAGAGGTGTAATCCAGAACCCCAATTCGAACTTCGAACTTTGTCTCCATCGTCTGTATACAGAAAGGGAGCTTTTTTCCCGGATTTCAGATTTAAACTCGCCTGCTAGAATGGGGGATTTTTCAAGCTCTATCCCCTCTCCTACTTCTAGCTGTTCAAGAGAAGTTCTGACGTATTCAGACCTCAGAGAGATGGTCTGTACTCAGAGCATGTTAACTGCGCATACAGTAGATTCAATATATAACTTACTGACATCGATCAAAAGAGACATCGAGAGGATTTTTCAATTTTTAAACAACCTCACCCTGCAGCTAAGGAAAGTGAGACTGCACACCTTCCTGATGCGCGGAGAGAGTGGAAGGGTTTAAGATCTCAATCCAAACAACAAAGACTGCAAGTACTGATGTCAACCCTCATCAAGGAAGAAGGTTGTTAAAGAAACAAATTGCTTTAAGGATAAGGAAAATCCCATGCAACAGAGGACGATGGGCTTCAAAGGAAAGGATAATTCTCTCACTTGCACAGCTATTGAAATCTGATCCTTTATTAATAGATCTACTCAGATACGAAAAACTTCCCCAGCATAGCAACTGTGTTCGACTAATACTGCATTTTGACAGCAATATTATTCCGAATGCCATAATGAAAAGAAAAGTATCCCTGCTCAGATTTGAAGTCATTCCTACAAGAGTCTCCTTGAGTGGGTCTATTAAACCACTTTTACAAGGACTCAACCAAACATCAAAAATGGTATCTAGGAACCACTGTGCTACCTCCAGGGTCTTTCCTCTAGAGTCCGGAGAAACTATGGAGGCAGACCAGACCAGGGAGATCCCATATATGAAGGCAAGTACCGATAAGCCCGAGGATGTTATAATCAGCGAATTTGTTTCCTTGTCTCCAAAGGAGGAAAGGTCGATGTTAACTGAATTTGACTTAAGATCTTCGCTAGCAAAGCCCACAGTTCAATGGGAAGGCTGTCCAAGTTGGAAGAACGGGGAAAGCATGTTCAGACAAGGCCTAAAGTTGTTACCGTATATACTCGAGTATAAGCCGACCCGAATATAAGCCGAGACCCCCAATTTTACCACAAAAAACTGGGAAAACTTATTGACTCGAGTATAAGCCGGGGGTGGGAAATGCAGCGGCCACTGGTAAATTTCAAAATAAAAAAAGACTGTTCAGAAGTGCAAGGACCTGTCAGAAATCACTTTTTTCAGCCATATGCACAAAAGGGTAGTCCTTTTGTGCATATGGACTACTCAGAGGGCTGAAAAAGTAATTTTTGACTGGTCCTCGCACTTGAACTTACGACTGTCCTCACATTTTACATTTTTGCCCTATCTTATCACCATTTCTCTCTCCCCCTCTCTTTCTCATTCTTTCTCTCTCCCCCTCTTTCTCTCTCTCTCTCCTCCACTCTCTCTCTCATTCTCTTTCTCCCCCCTTCCTCAAAGAGAGAGGTGGTAGGTTTGAGGAGAAAGATTGCTGTATAATAAAAAAGATGAAAGGGAAGAAATCCAACCCCAAACAAATATAAAGATATTAAGATAAAGAATGAATTGTTAAACTTTAAAGAATAAAAGAGAACAAATATGAATAAATAGCAATAATTAGAAACACACATACAAACATACAATGTATTTTCTTTGAACAAAGTATTTGGCCAGTTCACAAATTTAAACAGTGTTTAGTCATTTCACTTAAATTTACAATTTCTATATTTCCTTTTTGCCATATTTATTCCTCATCTATTTTTTTAAAAAACCAATATTACCCTTCATCCTCATCTCTAATCTTAATCAAATTCAATTTTTCACTTCTATTCCATATTATATCCCTTCCCATTGTCATCTATTTTTATATCCATTCTCACATTGGTTAATTATGTAATATTACAGTTGTTCAATACAAATTCAACATTTTAATATAAATCAATTAGTTATATAACTATCTTTTTTGTATATTAATCAATATGAACATGAATATTCCAATTATTTCCATGCAATCCAATTTTTTACAAATCAATTACCGGTAATTATATTTACCAATAATAATAAACCAAATAATTTCCCCCATATATTCTTCCAAACCACAACTTAACCATTTCTGCTTTCAACACAATATACAATTAATAGTATCTCAATTATTACAATTCTCTAGTTAAATAGAGCTTTTTCTTTTGTGTTTTAAAATCTTGAACTCTCCTCTTTTGCCATTTGCCATGAATTTCCCATTGTTTGCACCTACTTTTTTTGATGAGGAAAAAGAAATCTGCCTTTCCAACCTTGCAAGCAAAAGAAAAAGAAAAAGAAATCTCTCTCTGCCTCATTTTGTCACCTTGCAGCAAAGACCCTGCTTTAGTTTCAGTTTCGCTTTTTTAGCATCGCTGGGAGGGGGAGGGAAAATGCTCCAGCAATTTACCTCTTTGCAGCTAGCTAGCAACAGAGCCCCTGTAAAACAGCTGAGAGCAAATCAGCTGAGAGTCGGGAGGCTCTTCAAATCAACTTATGGTAATTAACCTATACTGACGCTGAAAGGGGCTGTTTTTTCTATTTTTGCAGACAGGGGTCTACTCATTTGTTTTCTTTTAAAAAGGCATTTTTTTTGTGACTCGAATATAAGCCGAGGGGGGCTTTTTCAGCCTGAAAAATGTGCTGAAAAACTCGGCTTATATTCGAGTATATACGGTAAGTCCGTCCAGCGGGATAGAAGGGAAGGCAAAAGACTTTTCAAAGAAACAAAGACCATGAACGTAGTGGCAGAAGTTCACCCTTCCCCAGGTGTGCAACTGCCCTCACCTGTCTCGTCTTCCTTAAGAACAGGTGAGACATTTCCACAACAATCAGAGGCCACTTTTGACTCCTTTGGCACTCCAGACAAGGTGGTGGCAGTAACTCCGGGCCTCTCCACCAGAAGGGTAAACGGAGAGTCACAAGGAGTAGTGCCTCGGGGTGATTGACTAAACAACAAATGGCCAATAACTAGGGTCTCTTATATCCCTAGCCTTTCCCTCCTGTCCTGGAATATAGCTGGAAAGGCATTGCAAACCGGATGGATCTTATAAAACTGATTTCAACACATCATCTTATCCTCCTTCAAGAAACCTGGCTGACCACTAACAATCCACAGATCAGCTTACCGAGCTTTCCCTCATGGCATAAACCGGCAGGCAGTCAATTTAAGAGGGAGGGCAATTGGGGGCCTAACCACAATGGTCAAAAGGGATACAGGATGGAAGGGTGAAGAAATTTCTTTAGACCCTCAATTCCAATATATTCTGCCTGTTAGATTTTCGTTCAGGGGGATGGACTTAATCTTAATTAATGTATATATCGCTCCTTTTTCATGCCACCTTCTAGGAAGGGATTTGTGGGATGAATTAGATTCAATATTAGCTACCTTAAAGGGACACTTTCCCCAAGCAAAAATTATATTAGCCAGAGATACTAATGCAAGACTAGGCCCCTGAATGATGAGCTATGCTAAGCGAGGCCTGGTACCAACTGGATATTTTTATAATGAGTTCACCTGGACGTCAATGGACAAGAGGGCCAATAAATATGCCCAGAGGTTAATTTCTCTGCTGTTTATGAATTATATGCAAGTACTTAGTGGCTTGAGTGATGGGTATATATATCCCTATACTTTCTCATCTAACAAAACATCAACCTCTATTGATTATATTTGCACTTCCTCTAGCTTAGTACCCCATTTTTCAGATGTAAGAGCTATATTTAGAGAGGAAAATGACCACTTTCCCATCACAGCTCTGGTCTCACTCTCTTCAGAAGTTAGGCCTCATTTAAGAGAGGAAATTGACACCTTAATAAACACCCGGGTTTATAACTATAAAAGGTTATATTGGCAGACTTGATGTTGAATCTGTGACCACTTATCTGGGCTCAGACGAAGCCAGACAACTAGCAAGGGAAATTTCCCAATCTAAACCCGGAGACAACACCCCAATACCAGCTTATATAGAGCTAACTTCTATTCTTAAGAACTTAATGATCCAGAATGATAGTAAAGTAGATGGGATCTCTAGAAAGTGGTTTGATGACGATTGCCATAGGTTGAGGGCAAATCTAAGAGCCGCAGTTAGGAAAGTTAACTGGTCCAGACAGGATGGTGATTATTCAAATATGGTTCAACTCAGGAGAGCATACAAATCCCTCCTGAAAAACAAGAAAAGTTGCTATAACACCAGGATATGGAAAGAGGTAGAAATGGCAGCGAAATCCCAATTCCCTATGATCTTTTGGCATAAGATAGCCGGTATATTAAAACAACGTTCCCCATTCATGGACACTGATATATCAGCAGTAAAATGGGAGAAGCTCTATCTTGCTTTATTTGACGGTAACAATACAACGAATGTCTTGCAACTGGATATTCTCCAGCAGGAATTAAGGAAATGTCCGGAATGGACACCAGTTATCTCTACTGAAGTTAAACATATAATCCAATCCTTAAAGACCGGGAAAGCCCCCGGAGAGGACTTTCTGCCTCCTGAACTCTTTAGGTCTAACATTAATTTCTGGGTACCGGTGCTGGTAGCACTGTTTACTTATATCGATAAAGTAGGGATAATCCCTGAAGGGTGGAGGTTAGCTATAGTTTTTCCAATTTTCAAGAAAGGTGACAGAGCCGCCCCATCTAACTATCGACCCATCAGCCTTTTCAATATAATTTCAAAAATGTATACGAAGCATCTGCTAAATAAAATAGAGGACTGGTGCTTGGATAAGGAAATTCTGGCAAATGAGCAGGCAGGTTTTAGATCAGATAGGTCTACCATTGACAATTGTTTCATCCTTTCCCATTTAATTAATAAATACAAGATCCAAGAGGAAAAGCTGTATACTGCCTTTATTGACCTTACTGCTGCATTTGATTCTATTGATAGGAACCATCTGTGGAGGAAACTACAAGTCATGGGGATGGATCCCAGACTTATTTTTTTGATCAGGATTCTCTATACTATTACAGCAATTAGAGTCAGATATGCAGCAAATGGGGCCTCAACAAACAGCATACCGACAACCAGGAGTGAGGCAGGGCTGCCTGCTGGGCCCTACTCTTTTTAACCTTTATATAAATGATATCCCAGCGCAGCTGGAAGATCTTCTAACGCACAGCCTCCAAATAGGCTCAAGGTTTATTAATGTATTAATATACGCCGATGATTTAGTGCTGTTTTATAAAACCCAAATAGGGATGAGGAGACTTCTCGCCAAGCTTTCACGTTATTGTACTACAAACTATTTGACTATAAATGTAGCTAAATCAAAAGTTTTAGTCTTTGGCAATAATAATAAAAAGCATAATTGGCATATTAATGATACAAAGATTGAGCAAGTTACTCAATATACCTATCTTGGAATTGTTTTTTCAGTGCAGGTGGTTGGACTCCGCACCATCAATACCTTTCTCAAAAGGTCAGAACTGGGGCAAGCCTTGTATCCAAATTAAGTAAACGTATTCAACCAACCTCGATTTTACCAATTCGTAAAGTCTTTCAGGATAAACTTGTTCTGATTATGCTCTATGGTGCCGAAATCTGGGGTCTTACAGAAGCCCCCATATTGGAGAGAACTCAAAATAATTTGTTAAGGAGGATGCTGGGGGTAAACAATTCCACTTCGGCGGCAGCCATCAGAGCTGAATTGGGACATTTTTCACTGCATACCTACACAATCACTAGGGCGGTATCCTACTAGCTAAAAATGACTCAGATGGAAGCCAGACTTCCCAAAATTTGCTTAGAAGAACAGTAGATTTCAAATCCTCAAAAGTATTCCTGGTTAACTCGGCTGTCAGAAATATTGAATTGATATGGCGTAGGGTTCCCATTGTGCGACACACTGAAGCAAGTTAAACAACAGATTAAAGATATACATGGGCAAATGGCAACTTTTTCAACTAATCACTCCCTTAAGTTTCTGACAGCAGTTAAAACAACTTTCACCCTGGAAAAATATTTACACCTAGAAATGCCATCAGTGGAGAGAGAACTATTTGTCAAGTTTAGATTTGAACTTTTAGATACCAACGTTAAATTCGGCCGTTACCAGAAAATCCCATATGACGACAGAACATGTATATGTGGGGTAAACATCGTGGAGGATACGGCGCATATAATATTTGAATGTAGGCTGTATGAGGAAGTAAGAAAACAATATCTGTCCCCAATTATAAATAAATTTGCCCACTGGAATGTAAGGCATAAATTAACATTTCTATTGAAGGCAGATTCTCCTCCCCTGGCAAGGGCTATCACTCACTATCTTAAAAGGATGACAGCAATACGAGCCAGTTATATCGAAAAGAATTTTATTGATTGTAAGAAAGACAATCTGAGTTAGAGAGGAGCTATCTTGTTATTTGGGTTATCTAGTTTTGGAAATTTAGTTATTGAACTTCGATATTGTTAAATTTTAATGTCATATATCATATATTTTTACACTGTTATTTCTGTAACTGTCTGTTTTATCTTTTTCTTTTTTTGAAAAGGCCTTCGGGCTATTCAATAAAAAATACATACAATACATGCATTCCTCAAGAAAGTGTTTTGAGTAGATAAGGCTTCTCACTATTTCTACACAAGAAATTACTGCTCACGGAGGCTTCCGGTGGGACTGCGACATTGCCGGACGCTTCTTTTGAAGCACCAGCCCAGGGCTTCGTAGAACTGCAAGAACAGCGACCATCGGCTGTCTTGCGGTTTGAAAACTTTCCCCCTGGTATGAGGGGGGAAAGTGAGTAGACGGGTGGGGTAGAGCTCCCTGAAAGTGCCAGATTTCACCCATAATCTGGCACTTGAAGATGAGAGCTCCCCGCTAAGCCTGTCAGTACTCCGGACCCTGGATGCCTCTGCTTTGCAGAGCTAGATGTCGTTACCATCCCAGCACCAACTTTAAACAGATATTTTTTGAATCAAGCTGGCGGAGCACAAGCAGTATGAATCAAACAGCAAGTATTTTTTTTCCTTTTAACTCCAAAGATTTATTTTCTTTAAAAGATTCTTCTTAAGCTGAAAGTGAAAGCAAGATGGCGTTTGAGTTTTAACGGGGTGTGAAGCGAAAGCTAAAAGTAATTATTGACAAGCCCCTGTTTGAAACGTAAAACTCCTTTTTGAAAAGTGGATGTAATAAGAAAGGAATAATAATAATTGAAGCAGCAATACAAATTACAAATTGTAAAGGATTCCCTTTTTTTTTCTTCTTGAAACTCTTTTTTTCTTTTCTCTTCCCCTTTTTTTTCTGTCCTTCTGGAAGGGAAGGAAGAAGGGGGGCAAGATGGCTGGGCTTCTTGAAAGTAAAGGAGGGTTATTTAACCCTCAATGGTCTGAATTTGAGGAAGCTTTGAGTTCAATTGCCTCTGCTTTATTGAAAAGAATTGATACTATATTTCAAGCTTCTCAAGCTGGAAACAATGAAATACATGGAAATACTGAGTTGCAATCTAGCAGTGGGGGATTGAATGAAGAGTTGGGAGATGCAAAAAAACAACAACAGATTATAGCAGATTTTACTGAGGAGAGAAAGATGAATGTTGTGCA
>WNWU01013452.1:174099-227544 GCA_012654045.1 Ptyas mucosa
TTGGAAGCTGATGACATTTTGGTTTCACGAATTTTTTTTTATAAAACTCAATCTGCACTTAGAGTTGTTTCCAGAAGAAGCTACATTTCTGCAAAAATTTTATAATATGCAATCCCAAAAACCACAAAATTTTACTGGAGCTAAAAAAGGCAGAGGGATTAAAGTTAAGAAGAAAGTTCGTAAAAAGGAAAAGAAAAAAGACTGGAGAAATGGAAAATAACCCTGCTTGATGAGATGATGGTCCTTAAAAAGTATTGTTTAACTGTTTAAAGATTTTGAATTTTTTGGAAAAAGAAAAAAAAACAGACAGCAGTTTAATGCCAGTTAACTAAGCGATGAGCGACGATGAGGAGGCAACCTACAGCTGTATTGGAATATTTGAGAAGAATAAACAGATCACAGCAATGCTGGTGTATTGGGTTGTGAAATATGCCCTGACTTGAATGATTTGGATTATTTTATTAAGGACTACAACAAATTTGGACTTAATTGCAATCGCAGAAGTTCTACTGAATATAGCAAACTGAAGTTTCCTGCTTGATGGTAATGAATACAAGGCAAAAGGACTATGGACCTAGGGCAATTGCAGTTGATCTGGTGGTTTCCCTAATATGTTTGACGAATTTATTAATCTAATTTTTGACTGGATTTGATGGATATCATTTCAAATATAATTACAATTACAAAGTCACTCGGGGGGCTTTTTTTTATATATACAGAAGCAATTTTTATTTAGGTGGGTAGACGTAAATGAAGATATCTTATATGCTGTTGGAAGATGTGAAGACAAGAAGATTAGCAATTGGTTCAATCTAGTATGAAGAATTTAAAGGATTGATAAAGTTCTTAAATGATGTTCTTAGTTGATTTGTTAATATGTATTGATATAAGAGGTTTGATTATTAATTAAAAAATTATTGTTAATATTATTTCTTTTTAAGTGTTTTAATTATAATTGGAACTTGATGGTTTAAAAGTGAAGGACGGAAGAGTTTATATAGTAATTTTTTTTTAAATCGGGGGTTTTTTGAGTGAGGGTTTCCTTTTTTTTTCTTTTTGTTGTTGTTGTTGTTTTGTTTTAAATGAAAGAAGTTATAAAATATTTTGTTAAATTGTATAGACCTAATAATTTGTTAAGTAACAATTAGCCAAATTGAGTAATGATAGGTTTGATTAGATAATACTTAATTGTTTTAATTGCTGTAATTATAAATGGAGATAATTTTGTTGAATTAGATGGAATAAGGAGAAAAAAGACTTGCTTTCCTTTTATCTATTTGTTTAATGATCATGATTATAATAAGTGTGAAATGGAGTTTAATTTAGAGAATTTAAGCTGTATTTTATTTTGTACTTGCTCTGGGAAGTCGGGGGAGGTGGTTGGGGAGGGGGGGAGAAAATGTATGTAAAACTTTTAAAACTTTTTCAATAAAAAAAAAGAAATTACTGCTCACTTATGGGGCAAATGAGGTTTGACAATTTTAAATCAACTCTGAAAATTAGAGTTTGGTTTTGTTTGATACTACCATATTTTTCGGAGTATAAGACGCACCAGAGTATAAGACACACCTACCTTTTTTTTTATTTATTTAATTTAGTTAGTTAGTTATTGATCGGATTGATTGATTGGTTCGATTTATATGTTGCCCTTCTCCAGAGACTCAGGGAGGCTTACAATGCGTTAAGCAATACGTCATACTTTTGTATATACCTGCTTAGTAGGGCTTTCGGCCCCCCTTAAGCGGTGTTCTTTTTTATACAGTCAGCTTATTGACCCCACAATCCGGGTCCTGACTTTACCTACCTCGGAAGGACAGAAGGCTGAGTCAACCTTGAGCCTGGTGAGATTTGAACTTGCAGTAATTGCAGGGAGCTGGCAGCTAAGTGCTACTTAACAGCACTTTAGTCCACTGTACCACCAACACTCTTTTTGGTGAGGAAAAGAAAAAGAAATCTCCCTCTGCCTCTGAACAATTTTGCCTCCTTGCAGCAAACAGCAAACAGCCTGCTTTACTTTCATTTTCGTTTTCAGCATAGCTTGATTAGCACAAGGAAAAAAAAAATCTGCTCCAGCAATTTACCTCTTTGCAGCAAGCAGCAGAGCCCTGCGCAAAACAGCTGAGAGCAAATCAGCTGAGAGTCAGGAGGCCGATCCAATCAACTTGTGCTAATTAGGCTATGCTGAAGCTGAAAGGAGCTGTTTTTTTCTTGCTGTTTGCTTGCAAGGAGGTAACTGCTGCGAGGCAGAGGCCAAAGGGTGGGGCCAGTGGGTGGACAGGGCTACATTTGGTGTATAAAACACACCTAAATTTTCACCCCCTTTTAGGGGAGAAAAAGGTGTGTCTTATACTCTGAAAAATACGGTAATTAGAATAATTATATAATTAAACATAATGGATAGGATAATTATATCAAACAAAACCACTATTTTTCAGAGTTTATTATATAATTAAGTAATAATTATATATATTCTCTAAAATATACCTAATTGATTTTTTTCTCAAAAGTTTCTCTAAAAGAAGGAATTTTTTTTGCCTCCAGATAGTCTATTTTATTTTTAATCTTTTGTAATAAATGGTAATGATTAATGATTACCTTTTGATCTGATCAATTTGTGTAAGTACAGCATTTACAACACGGATGGCATCAGAAGGCTCAGTACCTGCTTGAAAAGCACTACGAGCAGCTGTGAGACTTTCCACCTGCAAAAGAAAAAAAGGTTGCTCTATCATACATATTTTTAGGATAGCAATTAAAAAAGAAGAGTTCTGCCTGAACTTTTAAATCAGGGGTGGCAACTCATATCGTCATGACAGCATCACGTGATGTATCGGGACTTTTCCCCCTTTTGCTAAACTGGCTGTGGGCATGGCCAGCGCATGACGCATCCGGCCCATGGGCCTGGAGCTTGACAGCCCTGTTTTAAACAATGTGCCATTTCTATTCTTTCTGCTTCAGAATAAGAAAAAACATTTACGATATTATATATTACTATAATTAAAACGACAGTGAACATCTAAAATAGAACTTTCTAAAAAAAAAACCTTTGCTGCCTGAAAATTCAGCAGAGAAAAACCTTGACCTCCAGGTGGTTTTGCTGAGTTTATTTTTTTGCCCAGACTTACTTTGATGGAGTTGGAAAACCATATAATTGTTTAAAATAAAGTAAAAAAAGAAAAAAGAAAAGAATCAGAAATAGAAAAAAGATTTTGGGATCCCACAAATGTCAACAATAAAAAATGTTCTCCCCCCCCCAAAATGTTAAAGAACAAAGCAAACTTTTCCTTGTAATTAATTTATATCTTGATATTTATATCTGTCACATAGAAGGCATTCTATATTTGGAGTTATTGTATTTCCCTGCTGTTTGTACGCCAAGTCCAAATTTGAAAATTGTGGCAGTGAACTATTTTCAAGCCTGTAAATTAGCAGTCATAAAATAGAAATGGTAAAATAATCACATTTATTCAATTTATCATTACTAATATGACTTTCTCCTGATCCCAAAAAACTACAGTAAATGATATGTTATAATGATCTTGTTAAATGACCAAATTTTGTGATTAGTTCGGTAGTTTCATGTCTTCTAAAAATTTATATAAAATTTGTACTTTGGCTAGGGCCATAAACTTATAAAATCTAGCCATCACTGAATAAAACAAAACAAAACAAAACAAAACAAAACAAAACAAAACAAAACAAAACAAAACAAAACAAAACACCCTAACACAGATGGATGTACAGAGGAAAATGGCTAACACTTTCTCTATAGCTTAAGTTTACTAGTATATGAATCACTGAAACCACCTCTCTTTCTTCCAGGGAGAAGATATTGTTGGTTTATCAGTGAACCTGATTAAAGACTTGTCATTGATGATACATGGCCCTGCAACAATGTTTGCACTAGAGGTAAATCCCAGGCTGCACACCTGATTCTTAAACTAGACTGTAATTAAAGCAGTATTTCTTCACAGCTATGCCTCTGCCATATGTGAGTTTAATCTCATGCTTCTCTTAGTTCTTCTGGGTTACTTGGGGGAATTTAACAGCCTGGCTCTGGGATATTGTTGTTTGTTGACTGACAGAATGTTGCTATTCTGAAGAGGAAATGATAGGCCTTCTTCAAGAAATCCTTGTTGGAGCTAAAACTTTTTTTCTTTCTAAGTCAGCAACAGGAGTGCCTTAAAGATGCAGTGATATTATCTAGACTCCTTTTATCCTAGACTCAAATCTAGGTATGGCATGAAAAGGGCATTGATTATTCTTGTCAATGTTCTTAAACAGGAATAGGATGGAAAGAGTACATCCCTTCTAATCCTGTCACATCCCATAGCATGATAGCCTTAACCATGATATCCTCCTAGAGCACCAGTTGACACTGAGAGTTGGAAGCTTTGTGCTTTAGGAATTTGTAAATGGGAAATTTCAGTTATCAGTAGAAGAATCAGTCTAGTGGAGACTCATACGTAGTGCCTCAGCACTCATACAATGTAAGGACTGTAACAGCCATTATGTAAGACAAACAGAAGACTAACAGAGTGTATCCATGAACTGCACAGATTGCCAATAGGCCTTTGGAAATAGGTTTCTAACTTATAAAATTCCACAATATATGGCTTGCATCCAAGGTACTTCAGATGACTTTCTCTGTGTAGTGACTTGTAGGATCTTTCTGGAGTGTACACTCTTAACAAACCTTTTGTTATAATACAATTTCATGAAAGATAAAGGCTCACAGATAGATGTAGCTAAGTGCAGGATATCTCCCTCAATTACTGATTTTCTAGAAATTAGTAAAAACAAATTAGTTCAGGAAGCATTTGGAGTGTGAAGAGCAAATTTTCATTAGTACTAAGGTGGCAAGAATCAATATGTAGGGATATAAAATATAAGAGCATGATTACATTTTCTAACCTTCTAGATATAAGAACTGAGAAAAGTATAGTATATGGCTAGTCTAAAGAAAAGAAGAATTAGGGATGACATGATAGCACTATTCCAATATTTGAGAGGCTGCCACAAAGAAGAGGGGGGTCAAATTATTCTCCAAAGCACCAGAGTGCAGGACCAGAAATAATGGTTGGAAACTGATCAGAGTCCTGGAATTAAGGACAAACTTCCTAACAGTAAGGACAATTAACCAGTGGAACAGCTTGCCTTCAGAAATCGTGGGCGCTCCATCACTGGAGGTTTTTAAGAAGAGACTGGACAGTCACTTGTCTGAGACGGAATAGGTTCTCCTGCTTGAGCAGGGGACTGGACTAGAAGACCTCCAAGGTCCCTTCCAGCTCTATTCTATTCTAATTCTATAGCCTCTAACAATGTCTAGTGCAGATTTTATTAGGTATCTTCAGAGAATAAAAAAATAATATGATCTCCTCAGAAGATTATAAGGATGATTTGAGCAAGGAAGGAAGTACTTAACTTCTATTTGGGATTACTATTTTATAATGAAAGACAAAAAGCAGGACTGAAACTAGAGACTAAAGTATAATTTTACTTTGAATTTAAATCTCCAGATTAAAGTCATTCAAGAATAAATCTTGTCAGGTCAACCTTACAGTAGTTGTTGATAAGACAATTTCTTCACATTCTAGGAATGCTACATGGATAATTTTTCTTGATTTTTATGTCAGCCAAGCATTCAACAAAGTACCCCATGACTTTTTTGATTAAAAAAGATAATTAAGTGTAAATAGGATGACAGGATGGTATACCATTTAACTTAATTAATAGCTCACCAAAAATTACTAGTAGTCAAAGAATACTGATATTATGGTCTCAGAGAATCCTCAGCTAGAGACTGAAGAGGTAATTAGCCTGAACAGCCAGTAGAACAATCAGGCATTTGTGGCAACTTCCAAGTTTGAAAAGATGAGTCTGGATTCAAATGTGGGAGCAGACTCTGGCAGGCTGCCTAGCACTAGAATCACTTGTAGCTAGCTACCAGTTTGTCAGATTAAACAAATGTGACGAGCATGTATCCTCAAGAGGAGACAACACCAACACACCTAATTAACCCACATCAGCAACTGGGATTATTTGAGAACAGCCTTTAGCTCTTTTCTTTTGGAAGCCAACTCTCAGACTATGGACTTACATTTCTATAGACAGTCTTCAGGTTATATTTATTTGTTCAGTATCAAATGTGTATGGAGATTCTCAGTCATTCAGGCCATGGTTGTCCCAAAGGTGCTTTTTCAAGAGGCAACTGGACTTTGTTTTTCTTTGAAGATGTTTTGCTTCTCATCCAAGGAGCTGCTTCAGCTCTTGTTCAGTGTCAGTTCAAAGTTAGGATGATGCTGAAAGAATGGACTTACAACTGGTCCTTACAACACTTTTGACTGTTGCTGCAGTGACAAGATGGGAGCAAGCAATAAAAAGCTAGCTTCAGGCACAATCACCTTTAGGGTGGCCTTAGCTGCAGCTCCACCTTCGTAATATGCTGCTCTCTGCTCTGGTCCTGGAATGTGTATGTGTTTTGCTTCTGGAATTTCTGCCTATGAAAGCACCATATAATCTGGGTCTGCCCAGGGGAAAGCACCACTGCTGCTCATGGTCTCCATGGTAAAGTTTGGCCAGGCCTTGGGCAGGAGAGGCAATGAAGGGCTTGGCCATAGGAGAGATCCTGTCTCCAGACTGGGCTAGGGTTGGCCTGGGCAGACAAGGAAGGGAAGAGAAGGAGGTGAAGATCACCTGAAGATAGTGATGGGGGCAACAGCAGAATTCAGTAGCCATCTTGGCCATGTTGCACAGGGCAGCAAAAAGGGAAGAGATGTGGAGATAGGCAGGAGCTAGTGAATCAATTCTTGTGCCCCTTGATCTCTCAGTGGCCTTTGATATAAAATATTCTTTGGAATTGGTTCCAGGGATTTTATGGTGATTCTCCTCTTTTTTTGGAACACAATCAGTGTTGGACTATAAGGTAGATTTTACTCCCTAGGCCCCTCCTTTGTGGAGTGGAGAGGCCTGTGTGATTCACCCTGTTGGTTTTCTGAAAAGCTTTAAAGACCTGGCTCTTCCCCCAGACCTTGGGCTAGAGTGGTTGGAGGGAGGGAATATTGAATATATTTATATGCATGGATGTTGTTGACCACAGTTGAATCTTGTTTTTTTATCATAATTGTGGGTCTTTTTTTATTGTATTTTATTGTATTTTATTCTATTGGTCCACAATAGAAAATGTCCTCACATACTGCATTACAGTATGGTACACTGGTTTAACTGCTCCAGACAGGAAGGCACTACAGAGAATGATCAATTAGGCACAAGAAACCATTGGTTGCCCTCTAACACTCCTGGATGACACTGCCAGGTCTTGCTGCTTTAGCAGACTAAGGAAGATACTCAGAACAGCGTCTACTTCTACCATTGGGCAGAAGACACTGAAGCATAGCCAGCCGAACAAATAGATTTAAAAAGTTTCTATCCTTGGGTTGTGAGACTCTTAAACATAACCACAATCACTCTACGCACAGGCAGAAACATATGACTAGTTTTTATTTTTCTTCCCCCCCCCCAATTACTTGCATAGGGAATTATTCTTTATACTATTTATGTTGTTTGTATTTTTTGTCATGGATTGCACTAGTGAGACTAAAACCAATTTCGTTGTATACATGATGTACAATGACAATAAAGGCTATACTATATTATTGTAAGCCACTCAAAATTAGTTTGCAGTCTGTCAGTGCCTAAACTGAAATTGAATTTATTTTTACTTACAAGCTGCCATAAAGCATTCTGAGTTTGGTGGCCTATGAATCTGTGCTATAAATATAAATTGGAACTCAGATTAAAATATATATTATGCAAATATATCTGATGTAATATCTTTATGAATAAGTGTATATATATTTAAATTTGCAAACAAAGACAAGCAGAATCACGAGCATATTCAGACTTCAACCTGAGGATGTAACCCATAAAAAGCACAGGTGGATTTTGAATTACCCACAGCCCCTGCATGAATTAAAATCTGATTTCTTTTCCTTCATACAGCCTAGCTTGGATTTTAATAGGAAAAAAACCCATAGAATTTTGTAATATGCATATTGGTAATATAAGTACTACTATAATCATACCTCATCAATAAGTACAAATACAAGGGCATCTTTGTCATCAATTAATTCTTGAATCTTCTGAAACATTTTTGTAACAAGTTTGCCACTCTAAAAAAAAAAAACATAGTATATAAATTGATAAAATAATTTTTATCCCTATAGGAGAGGCCTGTTAACTGGCGCCCACCGTGGCTCCGCAAAGGCAAAAAACGTCGCGATACGTCACAATCCAGCCCTCGACGCAATTGAGTTTGACACCCCTGCTACGGTATAGGGTATTAACAAGGATTACAATTTAACTGATTATTAAGCTGATTATTGTTTATTCCCAAGGCAACATTGTTGCATACTTGTTGCTGACACATATTCTGCATGGCTGAAACAATAGATTTCATATATACAGTCTTAACTATGACTGTTCCCCCAAAGAAGAAACAAGTGGAAATCCTCTCAAAAGTAGAAATAACATGCAGGATACTGTATTTCAGCAATCACAAAATTATAGCATGCAAAAGGAGAAACAAAACTGTAGAACAGCATAGGACTAGATGCAGATGGACTAGACGCAAATGGAGCCTGTCTACTTCTAACACCCTGGATTACTATTTCTTAACACATAAACTGCATTGTGACTACAATTCTAAATATTGTATATCTACTTGAACTTACCCTAATTTCGAAAAAAAGTAGTAAGACTGAATTGTGTTGTTCTGCTGATTTATTCTTTTTTGGGAAATAAGTCTGCTTTTTTTGTAATGCCAGCATTGAGATTAATATTACACATCTTATGGTAGATAACAAGAAAAAAACATACATAAAAATCTGTGTGTTACATGTGAAATTAGTTATAAGCACTGGGAATTTTATTAGAAAGGATATTCAAAATAGCTACTCAGGCTTTTCATATAATACTTTTTTTTTTACTAGCCTATAGTCAAAACTCTTTGAAGCAAAAAATATATAAAATAAAAATATTTTACTCTAAATACCTTTTACTTCTATAATTAGAATTCCCGTTTCCCTTTAAGAGAATTCATTGAAAAAGATTATTACTATATATTGTAATTCCCCTGCAGGGAAGAAGGATCTGTTTGATTGGTCAGCCCAAGCTTTTATATTCTGGAGGAAACTTGGGGTGGTTTCTAAAACTATTGAATAATCTGACCAAGGTTTAGTCACAGTCTGTAATGAGTTAGTGATAACATCCTTGAAGTACACTTGTATGAACTCCATGGATGCTGGAAGGCCTGTTTTCAGAGGAACTCTCCAAGAGGAAACAGTGAAAGACACTAAAAGAATGCTGCTGGAGAAATAAAGAACAAATCCAACTCAGTATGAAATGGGGAGAAAAATAAAATATAACAAAAAGCCTATAAAAATAAAATTTAAATAAAACAAGACCTACTTATATGAACTTTGCCACCATTTGGAAAAATACTTAATTTTTCACTATTTTACAGGCCATTTGTATTATGCAAATATATTAAGATTACTGTGAAAGATAGGAAGTCTCAAATTCGGTTTCTTCTCCCCAGATTGTTGGTACCACCTCCTTCTATGGGAAAGGTTTTATAATACTTTTCTACTTTTACCATCTAAATTGTGGTAACAGGTCTGAATTCATCTGGCATACTGCTATGAATGTTGATTATATTATTGAGGATAACATTTTCTTTTAGTTTGTTAATGTTTCCCCCTTTTATCCTTTATTTTTGCTGTATTGTTATATTTTTAAATTTTTATATGGGGGTTGTTTTATGTAATATTTTTATGTGCCTGCCAAGAGTTGCTTTTCATTGCAATGACATGCAAATATATTTAATAATAATAATAAAGTGGAATGGAATGGAATGGGGAAAAATGAAAAAACTCTGTAGCTTCATCTCAAATAGGTTTGAGATGTGTGGATATGATCTAAGTTTAAAAAATGTAAAATGGCACAAAACATTCAAGATTTGATGTACCACAAATTGTAATAAATTTCACAGATTCAGTGGCTGGAAAAAGTGCTGGAAAAAGATAAAAATGATTTTGCTTTGTTTAAGAACAATAACATTTAATTACAAAAGTTACAAGAAATAATTAAGCAGACACAGGTCCCATAAAATATAAGTTAAAATCTTACGGTGAACCTATACATTGGAGCAAATAGATGTCTGCCATTAAAGAATAATTTACATCAAATTCCATTCTAGCCTTTCCCTACTCTTCCATCAAGATTTATCTCACAACAATCTTCATTTCACTTAGAGAGCTCTCTCCTCAGAATCTCCCTCAAGCCCATTTTCTCTCTTATCAGCTTAAACCCCCCCCCAATCTCTTTCTCCTTTATTTTTGGAGGGGTTTTTTTTTTGGTTTTACTCCAGCAAAACCACATACATACAAGAAACCCCTCTCTTGATATTAGAATTCCAAAATAACTAAGCTTTTGTTCTCTTTAGCCCAGTGGTTCTCAACTTTTCTAGCGCCGTGACCCTTTAATAGAGTTCCTCATGTTGTGGTGACCCCCAACCATAAAATTATTCCTAAAACAATTGAAAATATTATGTTTTCCGATAGTCTTAGGCGACCCCTGTGAAAGGATTGTTTGACACCCCCCCCAAAGGGATCGCGACCCACAGGTTGAGAACAACTGTTTTAGCCCAAAGGAAGGGTATGAATTATCCCCTGCCCCTTCCCTTCTTTATTAGGCATATCCTATTTGGAGAGCAAAAGTATGGAAATCTTGTTTGAGTGAGTGTTAAGTAGACTTCTGGACTGACTCAGCTTGCTTACTTTTCCAATGTGTGGCAGATTCTGGAATGAATAAGGCTTGTCCATTCATTACACAGGTTCATTATACTAAGATATGATAATTGATTTTTACACCAGAATTTAGCAAGAGTATAAATTCCCTAGCAATTGAATTTATCACAGAAATCACAAATGGGGTTTCAACATCTGCAAATATATATATATAAATATAAATACATACCTCTGAGAACCACTTAGAGAAAAGGCTGTGACTATTTATCTCTACCAACTGTCCATAGCAGTACCTAAAAGTCCAATTAAAATTAACTCTTAAAACAAAGATTATTATTCCTGTCATGTCTTTATAAAGCATTAGACCAGATAATACATTTCCCAAGAGTTATGCAGAGAGCAATGATTAAAACGAAGTTGACCATTTATCATTTTACTTTGAGAATTAACTAAAACAAATGAAGCTGAAACAGGGTCAACTTTGTCAACCTGAAATAACTATTGTTAAATAAGGAAAAATAACCAGTCTCAAAGGAATTAACAATTTCAGAGTTATTACGAGTCATATTTCATTTATATTGCTCTGAAATTCACAAATACTTTTGTTTACATTAAGTTGTTTACATTGTTGTGGAAGCAGCAGTTGCACAACAGGGATAGCATAATGTCCGAATGGGAAAACTCCAGATTAAAAGAAGAACCACGTACATACAATAATTTCAACCTTTGCAAATTAATGTTGAAATGCTATCTTGTGAATTAGATGGTATTTTGAATTTGAATATAGAAAACATTACTTATTACCTATGTGATAGTCTAATAGTCAACTTCTGTGCCATTGCTCTACAAAGGGAAGTTTTACCAGTACCAGGAGGACCTACAATCAAAATATAGAATACTATTAAATAACTTAATTCAGCATGTTTTCTGCCACATGCTGACAGCATTTGCTACTGAATTACAGCAGTCTCACAATAGTGACAAGGCACACAAAGTATTTCAGTATATGAAAACACAGTACAAAGCAATAATTGGGATTATTTTATTTATTTATTTATTTATCTATTTATTAGATTTATATTGCTGCCTATTTTACTTCATCTTCCATTGTAGTACAGTACAGGAGAAATAATATGGACTATTCTACAAATTATTTAAGCCACTGAGGAGAAACATTCTCAGGCTTACAAAATGCTACAAGTTAAGTATTACACTGAAGTATTCTAGCTACGTACTTTTTAATTAAAAAGTTGATAGTTACCATGTAGTAGAATAACTCTGTTCCATGATATCAAGTTGTTATCAACACTTCGGTCAGAGAATAGTAATGCTGTGGTCACATAATTTAATAACTAATTAAAGAATAAAGTAGAAAATAGCATATCAGAACAAAACTGAACATTTTGTTAATTTTTTCCATCAATCTGAAGAGCAAATCAATCCAATGATATCAAGACATAAGTGAATTATTATGACATTATAATAAAAGTATTAGACATTAGGTTTGTTGTAGATTTAACAGACTTGAATAAAAACAAGATCAACTTGTAATTTTATCATCAAATGCTGAAAAAGCCTTTGACAAAATTGTAGCTGCTGGTATTATACATCATTGTTTATTTTTCCCTTTTCTATTGCATCTTAACCTTTTTAAAAGGAGTTTTTATGCAATGTCTTTTCTTTGAGAATGTATGCATTTATATTATAATTATCTATGTGATTTTTCCTTTTCTGGTATTATTTTAAAAGCAATGAAATAAGTAAAAATAAGAATAGGAAATTAGATTCTTTTCTTAATAAATAATTATTTTTCCAAACCCTTTTCCTTCTTTGTGCAATGGAAGTATGGTATTTTACACACATATAAATTAAGATTTGGGGGACAAATCAAATTATATCAAAGCAGATGGAATTTGGGAATAAAATAACGTTCCCATTTATGAATTATATCTTTCTTGTAAATAACTAGAATTTCTCAATATCCTCATTTTTAAATGCCAGTATCTTCAGGATTCAAGAATGGAGAATTTATAATACATAATCCTAAATTAGATAATTTAGCTTTTTAAAATTAAATACTGTATTTGTACAAATGTTACATGGGATTCCCTTCAGAAACAAAACATCCTTTTCACTCATTGGAAAATAATGTATGTACAAACATTTCCAAAATATATGAAATGAGCCATTAAAAGAAAAAAAGTATATTTTCCCTAATGCCATATCACAAATACAACTAAGATTAATAACTTTCTTTTTCTTTCTTTCTTTTTTTCCTTCCTTCTCTCTCTCTCTCTCTCTGTATTAAGTCTGATGAAAAGAAGGACTAGGAGTTCCAATATCTCAGGGGCTGCCACAAAGAAGAGAGAGTCAAGCTATTTTCCAAAGTACCTGAGGGCAGGACAAGAAGCAATGGGTGGAAACTAATGAAAGAGAGAAGCACCTAGAACTAAGGAGAAATTTCTTGACAGAACAATTAATCAGTGGAACAACTTGCCTCCAGACATTGTGAATGCCCCAACACTGAAAGTTTTTAAGAAGAAATTGGATAAGCATTTGTCTGAAATGGTATAGGGTTCCCTACCTAATCAGGGGTTTGGACTAGAAGACTTCCAAGGTCCCTTCCAATTCTGTTATTCTATTAAACTGATTAAGGTTCTAATGGATTGTGGATGGAAAATGTATTGAAAATAGGAATGCTGTATTATGAAATTAAGAGAAAGGGGAAGCATACAATAGATCTGAATGAAGGTGATTTTAAAACAATCTTAAAACTATATACAATCTCAATTTCACACTTTCACTCACTTGTTGCAGATCCTAATTAAAAGGAAATGTTTTCCAAACTGTCTTCTTTCAAATATGACTAGAGAAATAGCTTTTGACACTTAAGTATTGTAATATATGTATTTGTAAACTAGGCTGTACTTCACAGAATGCACAGGGCCTTATTTTCAGCTATCTGATCTTTACCATGAATTCCACTCTATTTTTAATACTCCTGTAATACCAATTTTATTTTGCCGAGATCAGGAAGCACTTAGTTCTTCAAGGATACAAATAAATGCCAGGAAACACACTGAAGTAGTTTAAGTAAACAATTATTAAAACAATACTTGTTATCAATCATGGGATGGGAAATTCCTGTAATTAATAATGAAGTTCTGATTCTGTAAAATCGTTGTTGCAAAAAAAGGCATCTTTTTGAATGAAGAAAATCTGACAGTCAGATTGACCCGATCTGGATCAATTGAAATTAGAACTGAAGAACCTTCTTGGAGGAGAATCAAAATGTTTTCAAAGAAGAAAAAAAAATGCCAAGGAAGTCCAGTTGCCTTTTGGTAAAACATTTTTGGGACAACCGTGACCTGAATGATTGAAAATCTCCATATACTTACACATTGACTTTGTCAATGTGATAAATTATAAATTACATTGTTTCAAACATAATCAACCATTTAGAAACTTGATAAAAATGCAACTTACATCTGATTTTATTTCAACATCATAAATTAGGCTTTCCCATAAACGATGAAACTCAACTATTAAAGACAAAAACTGTATATTATTTTAAAGAGAAAAAAAGCAAACGTAAAAACAGTATAGTTGGCAATAGAAACTTTGGAATTTTTGAAGAGGTGATTATGGCTATAATAATGAGGGACTGAGTATTTTGCCCATATTGCTATACTGGCCAGTCAGAAAATTCCCAATTAGCTGAAAAAAAAGGTTTGAGAAAATGAAAAATCAAAACTACATGGCTTCAAAGTAAAATAAAATCAAT
This sequence comes from Ptyas mucosa, assembly GCA_012654045.1. Classification (NCBI taxonomy): domain Eukaryota; kingdom Metazoa; phylum Chordata; class Lepidosauria; order Squamata; family Colubridae; genus Ptyas; species Ptyas mucosa. The sequence continues at coordinate 188,692 of WNWU01013452.1, forward strand.
AATAATATTTGTATGTATCTTTATGGAGTATTCATTATCTTCCTTTAAAATCTAAAGCTAAGAACATGCATTTCTGAACAAATAACATCCTTTTTGATGCAATTATCTTAGCCTACACAAATCATGAGGTATAAACCAAGGTTTCCCAGCCCCCAGGCCATGGCCCTTTACCAGGCTTTGAGCCTTTCACAACACTTACACACACATCCTATTTGTGCAAGCAGAGGGTACATGTGCTCCATTTGCGTGAGTGGCAGGTGATGTGCCTACCACTCATGGAGATGAAACTGCATATGCTTGTCCACTACGCACGCAGAACCATTCCCTTTCCCCCCCTCCAGTCTGCCAAAGCCAAAAAGTTTGGGAAAATCTGGTATAAGACAACTGTTAAAAAACAACTTCCCAGTTCTGGGAATTTTAGCATGAACACTCTTCAGTTCATGCTTCATTTTCCCACTGGAATTTGAAAAATTTTAAGATCATTATATCTACTAGAATACATTTTGTTGACTCAGAAATATTTCCAATTTCAGGAAGATGAATATTTAATTTCAAAATGATGTTCAGTTTGATTGTTTTTTTAAAATCCTCATTTAAACAAAATCTTATCCATTTAAATAACCTAATTGTATTCTTAGGTTCTTTTGAAATACCTGTAGGTAATAACCAATGATTAGCTGCAACAATATGCTCATCTTCCGCATCCAGATTTTCTGTAGTAGACCCTTCCTCATTGAGATGGAAAATATGGATTAAAAGTTTGCATTTATTCAAGCTGATAGGCTGCAGGGAAGAAGATGAAAACAAATTAGGTGCAATTAAACCCACTTACCTAAAAATATGTGTAATTGTCATGGCCCGATCAGAATCCAGTTCAGAGGAGGAGTTGGAACTGGGACTGTCAAAAAGGGAGAGGCCAGGGGCTCCCCCTCAAGCATTGGGGGAGGTGGTTGACCAAATGAGAGGGCTGCCTGCCTTCACAGAGTGGAGGCTCAGCTGTTGACAGGCAATGGTGCTGGTAGGCAGCATATCCCTTCTGATGAGGAACAGGTGTCTCTTCCACTTAATTCAAGGGCATGGAACTAAGTGTAGGCAAGCTCCGAGAAGGACTACAAAGCTATTTGGGAGGTTGCTCCATCCCTCCTCACAAGGAACACCTGGAGTGGAGTCATTTAAGAAGGCGTGGGGAGTTAGTCTTTGCCAGGAACAATTGTTTTGGCTTACACTCCCTTAACTTTGACTCCTACCTTTTGCCTTGAAGATTGCTTTTTGCCTTTTCTTTGCCTAGCCATGAGAACTGCCTTCTGCATTGGACTTTGCCCTTGCCTTGTAGACTGCTGTTTGTCCTTTGCTTTGCCTTTTGAACTGCCTTTTGCCTTGTATTTGCCCTGAGAACTGCCATATGTCTCATGCCTGAACTTTGCCTTGTGGACTACAGTTTATCTTGTGGATTCACTTAGCCGGGTGGACTGGACTTGGAACCCTGGATCTTGTCCTGTGAGCATGCTCCTATTCTGTGGATTTTCTTTGTAATATATAGACTGTTATTTGCAGGACTGAAAGTGGCCGTCTTCGGGGTAGCATGGGATGGAGCCCTACAGGTTGTTGGAATGCCATTTGTTTGAACATTTATTGAGAGCAATAAAGGACTCTCTAGAGGCCTGCCTTGCCTTGACCACGTCGGTCATAACAGTAATGTACAGTCAAGTACTTCTTGATAGATATCTATAGAAAATCACAATCACCCTTTATCAATTATTTTAGAAATCTCTTAAATTCATGATTAAATGTTAGAAAAAATATTGACAGGTAATAAAAAAAATATGGTTTTCAAAAATTAATCTAAATGGGTCTTATTCAATACAAGACAAGGATGAATCTATCTAAAAATTAAAATGATAGTATTGTGTCTTTTTAAATTCAGTTGGTAGTTAGGAAATACGTTTAAATATTTTCCGAATAGAAAAAATATCAGATAAAGCTAGCATAGTTTTAAGAAACATCAACATACACATTCTGTTATACTTGTTTTCAATCTGCAGTGAGTTTTCCATCTACAGTAAAATGTACTGATGATTCCTCAAATAACTTGATCTTATGCCACTAAGAGATTGATACTTATTATGTGTCATCAAGTTGATGTCATCTCTTAGCAACTTAAATTGCAATTGGAAGTTTATATGGAGCCAATGTTAAATACAAATAATATAATGCTATATGGATGCATGGTCTTGTGAATACTCATGACATGACCTAACTATTTTATTCATATTTTAAAAACTTTTCAGTAATTTTAATAATAAATAAAATATGCAACATTTTGATAACAGCTAATTATGGAGAATTAAATAAGCAAAGGAAGAAACATTAATTACCTGTCTTTCTTTCAGCTTTAGTTCTGTATCCACAACTGCAATTGACTGTACATTATTTGTTAGGAAGCAATCATCAAACTCAATCCATTTGTAATCACCAAAAATAATATTATGCCTGTTTAGTAGCTTTGAGACACTTAATTTTATATCTTCTTTTTTTGCAGTACTGGTTAAAATAAGAGAGAAAAATAATCAGTTTCACCTATAATCAGTTACAGCCAGGAAATGATAGAATGTCACTTATTTCAACCAGCTGACACAAAATATAATCTATCATGTTATCAGAGAAAGGTATGCAAAGCATATTTCACCGATAAATGATATTCGTCTGATTATAATACTCTCAAACAATTGAAGACAATGTTCTAACTTGATACCAATACTAAAGGAACTTCAAAAAAGAAAAATCTAAATAATTATGATTGAACTACTAACTCTTACAGCAAATCTTCTGTCAGTACTTATGTACCTATTTACCAAAATAAAAAGCAGCATTATTCTCTGCTCCATCTCCCAACTTTTCAGGATGTTTATCATTTTTGTATTTTTCTTTGGCAGATTGGTACCCAAGAGTTTTTAAAGAATGCTCAGAGAGCCTATAGGCAAACCTCTAAATGAAAATTGCCCTAGAGGCTAAAAGTTTGTAATTTCCCTTATCAGATTGAAACTTTTTTAAGGCCGTGGAATTATTAATTTTAAAAAATCCCAGAACGATCTGAAAAATAGTGGTTGTAGTATTTTTTTCACAGGAGAAAAAGCTTTCTATGGTACTTTTGAACAACTATATCATGACCAATACTGTCTGTTGTCCCACATAGAACCCATTCATTCATGAGGTGTGGAGCGAGAAGGTTCATAGAACGTGTGTGAAAAAAACTGAGAAAGAAACACTTAAAACAATCTTCAACTCTTATAACCTTTATCCTTACAGAGGATGGTTTCATATGCTTAATGTACCTATTATATCCTGATTTGTCAATATTATTTCTCTAAATATGTTATAGATAAAATGTCCATCTACAGCATATTATTCATTTGATAAAAATGGTAGGAGACTTTCTGCAATAGAGAAAACCTGCAATGCAAAACCAACCTGTTTGATTTCTGATGAACTTCCACATGTATCTGCAGGGATTCACAGTCATTTTGAAGAGGCAGTTTTAAATCACCTATTGCTTCATCCATTTTATAAAAACCTAATTAGAAAATAGTTATACATCTAAAAAGGCCAAGAAATAACTTATTTTATCACTCAAAGTGTATCTCTTAAATTTTTATTAGCCAATTTATGTTTTTATTGTGTTTTCATTTCTGATTTGTTTATCAGACACATTAAAACAAAAATGGTTATGACAACTATTTTATGAACACAACCTTGTCATTTTCCAGAATTTCCAATCTGGCCATTGGCTAAGAGATTTAAGTTCTGAATAATGATCTCAAAACTAATTCAAACCAAGTCTATTTGCATTTTAATGTCCCTGGAACAATAAAAACATATTGGCTTGCAACCAAACACTGCCTTTATACCACTTAGAAATAGTGGTATAGATAGCTTCTAGTCATGCAGTTCAATTGCATTATGGTGCTATGTCAGGTTTCCATGTGACTGTTACTGTACATATACATACAAGTGGTCCTTGACTTAAAACCACAATTGAGCCCAAAATTTCTGTTGCTAAGTGAGATATTTAAGTGGATTTTGCCCCATTTTACAACCTTTCTTGCCATAATTATCACTGCAATCGCTAAATTAATAACATGATTGTTAAGCCTGACTTTGTCAGAAGGTTGCAATAGATGATCACATGACCTTGGGACACTGCAACTATCCAAACTGAATCAGTTGCCAAGTGTCTGAATTTTGATCACATCACCTTGGGAATGCTGTAATGGTCGTAAATATGAAAAAAGTTCATAAGTCATTTTTTTCAGTGCTGTTGTAACTTTGAACAGTCACTGAATAAACTGTTGTAATTTGAAGAGTACAGGTATTAGGATGAAATCACTTCCTAGATTGGTAACAAACTACCTGTGCTCCTGATTTATTCAGATGATTTCCATTCTTTGTCTTTTGCCATTATTAAAACATGGGAAATTATGAAAGTATCAGTAGTAGACAAATCCCAATTCTTTCTTTTCCAGGACACATTCAACATAGGGAGCAGTTTCAGCTTCTTGTTGGCAAGCTTACTGGACCATTTTGAAAATCATTGATAGATGATGTTCTTGAAAAGAAAGCTATTTAGTTAATTTACTTATTTTACATTTCTTGATCTCCCATTTGGCAAGGTTTGGGCAGCAAAAACCCAGGAAACCATTAAATGGCACCAAAGAGTTCATTTTAATCTTTATCTCTTTGCTCCATCTAATAATTGCTGGGAATTTTGCAGTTCATCTATGTACAGCAGGAGGTAATGCATTTTTTAAAAAAATTGATTTATATGCCGCCCTTCTCCAGAGACTCAGGGCGGCTTACAATGCGTTAAGCAATAGCCTTCATACTTTTTGTATATTTATACAAAGTCAGCTTATTGCCCCCACAAACTGGGTCCTCATTTAACCTACCTTAGAAAGGATGGAAGGCTGAGTCAACCTTGAGCCTGGTGAGATTCGAATTTACAGTAATTGCAGACAGCTGGTTTAAATCACTATGCTTTTAGTCTGCTGAGCTAAACCAGGCTCCTAATGTATTTAAAGTAGTTTGGCTATTTACAGTTGACAGTAATTTGGTTAATTACATGTAAGCCTAACAACATTATTTTCTTGTTTTTCATTGCAATTTTTGTTTCAGATGCCAAGAAAATTAAACAATTACTGCGTCCTTCCCTCCTTCGTTGACCTCCTTTCCAATTATTTGTTGTCTCCTTTGCCTGTTCAGGCTACTGGTAACACTAGACTAACTACCTTCTATGTCATTTTGTGACTAGCCAAGTCTTCATAGCAGCCACTGTCATACACTGTGAGAAGATATTTAGAGCTTTCGGGGATGCAGGGGAACACTGTCATACACTATGACAGTGTTCCCCTCCATCCCCGAAAGCTCTAAATATCTTCTCAAGCTACCCAAAGCTGCTCACCCCTAACTTACTCAAAATGAGTCTGCAATTTTGCGGCAAATATTCAGAAACAAATTCAGCTTAAGTAAATGTTATTTCCGTACACATTTAGCAATCAGGCAATTGAAGAGCTTAACTCCCCCATCTTAGATCAGTGAATGTTAAATAACTGTAAGGATTTCTGGCATCTTAAGACAAAATTGCAAAACGAATACTTGACTTTTTGTATCAATTTAATTCTTTCTCCAGGTCTAAAGTCTTTCTGCCAAAAAGACTTCAGCTAAACCGTTTTTAAAAAGCCCAATAGACGGCTGATTTTACCCACCCAGCTCCCAGTTTCCCCAAGTACAAAATCATTTCCATGTATTGTACGCAGCACTATTTTCGCCAATAATCCCTCAGTTCACTTAAGGCAAGAAAACGAAAGTCACGTCCACAAGGCTTGGAATTACATCGGTCTGTGAGATCCCGCGGCCTTTTTTTCTTTCTTTCCCAGGAATACGCTCAGCCTACTCAGAAAAGGCGGATAAAAATCAAATTTCCTTCGCTTCCTTCCCTCTTAAATTCCGATTCTCCAAAGCCCTAAAAAATATGGAGCAATCTTAATTTTATACAATCTCATTCAATTCACACGTTTCATAAGAGGCGAGGTGTTGGGTTTTTTTTTTTTAAACAACCTCTTGACCACGTACCCAACAGCCAAGACGTCTTCAATCGCTACCTGGAACATTCGTTGGTCGATCACTTACCTCAGTACAAATTTCCCGCGCTTCTTTCTTCATTCACCAGGATCCGACTTGAATCAGAAGTGCTTCCGTGTTAGCTTCTTACGTCACTTCCTCCCATTTCCGAGTTCCCTGGACTAGAGGGAGGAGTGGCTTCCAGGTGGGCTGGGAAAAGTGAGTTTTCATAGTTAATTATAATTATAGTCATGGGGAAGAAACACAAGAAGCATAAGGCGGAATGGAGATCAACATCTGCCCCGAGTGTTACTGCTACTGGAACCGGCGCTACTGCTTACGATGGTAGGTTAAATGGGCAATCGTGGAAGAGGAAAGGGGGCAAGTAGGGAGGGGAAAGTAAATCCACAATACGAGCGTCTGGAAAAGCGTTTCGCTTTGCGCGCCTTTGTCACTCAGGCTTCGTCCCATTCCCCCCCAGACTGTGATAGAACTCCGTGGTGGTGGTTGGGGAGGATGGCAATTTTTATTTCCCAATAATCTACCATTATTCGGGAGGAATCCGTTTCTTTCTGTAAATGTGTGGGTTCTAATCAAGGAACATTTCACATATATATGCAGGCTCAATTTGCTGCTTGAGCCTGTAAATGAGAAGTATATTAAAATAAAACTACCAGTTCTGCAATTGTATGTAAAACCTGAGAGGGTGCTGACGTTATTGACTCCTCATGGATTGATTTATTTTTTTTAAAAAATTGCTTTGGTTCTCAAGAGTTCATCTCTGATGATGTTTTCTTTCAGTCTGATCTTTGATGTTGCATCTGAACTGAGATAAGGCTAGTGCCCCTTTGTAGCTCTCCTATTTCTGTGATTTATATGATTTGAGGCAAATTAGATGACATTGCCACAGGAGACCATCCAGTGGTGGAATTCAAATTTTTTTACTACCGTGGGTATGGCTTGGTGGGTATGGTGTGGCTTGGTGGGTGTGGCAGGAGAAGGATACTGCAAAATCCTCATTCCCTCCCCACTCCTAGGGGAAGAATATTGCAAAATCTCCATTCCCACCCCACTCTGAGGCCAGCCAGAGGTGGTATTTGCCGGCTCTCCGAACTACTCAAAATTTCCACTACCAGTTCTCCAGAACCTGCTGAATAGCACCCCTGAGACCATCTAATGTTGTTTCAATATCAACCAATCCTGTCACCGTGTGTACCTATCTTATTTTTGCAGGCACCTGTTATGCTGTATGAGGATAAAATGTATGAAGAGATTCAACTTATAAAGTGATAAGGATTTCAGCAGAGAGTGCTATGATATAAATTAGAGGGCTTTAGGCTTAAATCGGAAAAATATTACTAGGATCCATTTGATCCTTCAAGTTCACTGTGAACTTTGGACCGTTTACAAATATGTTAGCTAAGCATACCTCAAAAATTACTTGTAAAGAAAAAGCACCACAATTCCGCTTTGACTTCTGCATGACAGCTCTTCAAAAACTGTCTTCTGCACATATTCTAGTTTGTGTCCTTCCTAAAAATCAGTGTCCAGAATTAAATGCAACATTCTAGCTGCTATCTGATCAATGTAGAATAGAGAGGAATTATCACTTCTCTTGAACCTGATTGCATATTTGCAATGTAAGAATGGATTTATTTTTTTTACTTTTTTGCAGAGGCATTGCGGTGTTACTTCCCCATGCTGGTATTATTTGCAAATTAGCAATTATATTTTTCTGATCCAGGTTATTTTATAAATATGAAAATAGGAATTGAGATATCTATTTCCAATTTGATTTCATCAATTTTATTTGTAATGCCTTTCATTTTTTGTCTAGCCCAGTTCCATTTTGAAGAAATCCATCAAGATTGCTATGTGTTTTCTCTTCTTCTTTCTTATCTGATTAATATTTTTCCAGGAATCAATATCCAACTGGTTTTAATGGACCCTCCCCTATTTGATGGTACAGAGAAGATTTGTTGTCATCTTATTCTCTATGATTACTCAAAACTGATTCATGAAGCTATTTATTAATTTCTTCAGTATTTTGGGATGCAAAATTCTTCTGGTCCTAGATATTTAAGCTTAAACTAAATAAATATTTTCTGATAATGTTTGATCTCATGGTTCAATCTTGCCCCTTAACCATGTTTTTTATAATTATTTCTGAAAACAAAGTAGCATTACAGTCAGAGAAAAAATATTGTTAAAAGATGGGAGGAAATAGGATACGGAGGTGGGGAGGTGGAATACGGAGCTGGGAAGGTAGGATACTTCTCTTAATCCACCATGATGTTCCCCCACTGTGGCCTCAGGCCAACTGCCAGAGCCAGATATTCAGGTCCTTGCTGATCACTGAAGATCAGTGTGGTGGGAGCAGATCTCACTTGGGATAACAGAATAACAGACTTGGAAGGGACCTTGGATGTCTTCTAGGACAACCCTCTGCTCAAAAAGAGACAACATACCATTTCAGACACATGAGTAAAATATTCCAAAGTTATGGTGTCACAGCAGAAAAGGCTTTTCTGGACCTTGCTAACCAGCTGACTGGCAACTGATAACCTCAATGACTTCATCAGGTCTAACAGGATCAAACTGTTCCCAACAGTTTCCAAACTCTTCACCAGGCAGGACCTTTCCCCAGGAATCTTACACGTACTTGGGAATGAATCTGAGCAACTTTGTCCATCAGGTGTTGTACAAATTATTCTGCATGACTGTGAAGATGATCACCTGAGCCCTCCTGTCCCAGGATGAACGGGTGTTCCAGAACAGGGCTGCCGGGCAACACTCTGTGGATGCAATAAGGGTGGAGAAATAATGCTGTTTCTCCACTCTTACTGCTATGAGGTAGACATTAACATCAGCTCTACGTTCATGACCAGTCAGAATCATCCTTCATTTTACTCCAGTGGTGGTCTAGGCATGTCTTATCCTTTTCAGAACCTGCACCACAATTTCAGGGTGATCAGCTCGGCTGGGCATCCCACCCCCTGGCACATACAAAAGAGTCAGCAAGCAGGCAGGGACCAATGGTATTCGGCAGCAGCTGCGGCCTGCCGGTCCCTTGGTCAGTGCACTCTGAGGCTGCACAGAGCGGAAGGCAGGTGATGCTGGCACATGGACAGAAAATAGGTGATACCACCGCACGGGCTGCAGGCAAGCCAAGAGATGCAAAGATGAGCTACCTACTGCCTGCCGCCACTCCAGCCCACCACCACTTGGTTTTCCCACAGCCTGCATGGCACGACCAGATTGCCTACTTCTCTCCGTCTCTGCTTCTGCCTGCTGCTTGCACAGCTGCTGCCAGACACTGTCAGCCTGTGTGTGTTGGCTGCCTCCTTTGCCAGCCATGCCCACCCACCTTCACTAGGACTTATTTTTGGGTTAGATCTTATAAGGCACTTGTGTAAAAAAAAACAGGCTGGGACTTATTTTCAGGGTAGGTCATTTTTTGGGGGAAATGGTATAACTGAAATTCCAGATAAAAGTGTTCTGTTCCCATTATTTCTGTTACTCACACAGACTATTTAACTTATCAAGGATAGTTGTTCAAATAACTGGACCCTATGCCATACAGGCCTTTATACGTAGGTCATAACCAACAGCTTAAATTGCACGTGGAGGCAGACTGGTAGTGCAGTTCATGGAACAGAGGTGTTACATGCGCATGCAGTGGCAACATCATCTCTGCCTGTCTCATTACATTCTGGATCAATTGAAGCTTCCAAGAGCTCTTGAAGAAAAATCCCACAGAACACATGGCTATGAGATGATTAGGCTTTAGCGACTGTTAAAACTGCCTCCAGGAAGGATGCCACTGACCCAGCAGAAGAAGCTGTATCAAGGCCCTCTTGGCATAGCTGCTATTACTTCATTGAGCAGAAGCTATGAATCCAAGAAGACCCTCAAATTGCACACCATTTTTTAATTTAAACTATAGATCTAAGATCAAAGATAGAATCTCCCTGGATTCTAATGAGGCCCAACAGCCATAGCCACTTAGTCTTCATAGATGGAACTGAAGATGCCTTGTTTGACCAGTTAGGGGTTGAAAAATGGTGATTGATTGATTATTTATTTATTTATTTATTTTATTAGGCTTATATGCCGCCCTCTCTCCAACGGACTCACAACAATAAAACCACAATCCAATGCAACTTAAAATGCCTAATTAAACAGATACAGTTAAAACCCATTAAAAACCCCATCAGTCCAGGCCGGGGAACTCAAATAGCCAAGTTTTTAATTCGTGGCGAAAGGTGCGAAGGTCAGGGGCCAGCCGAAGCCCCAAGGGAAGTTGATTCCAGAGGGTGGGCGCGCCTACAGAGAAGGCTCTACCTCTGGGGGCCGCCAGCCGACATTGTCTCGCCGACGGCACCCTGAGCAGGCGCTCCCTATGGGCGCGAACCGAGCGATGGGATGCTGTTGCTGGCTGCAAGTGGTCCGCCAAATATCCTGGGCCTAAGCCATGTAGGACTTTATAGGTCATCACCAGCACCTTGAATCTCACCCGGAGGGCAACCGGTAACCAATGCAGGTCGCACAGGAGGGGTGTTACATGGGAGTATTGGGATTCTCCCATCACAACCCGCGCAACCAGGGGTAAAACTTCACCCCCTATAGCCAGCGATGGAACCTCTCCCATGGACCGAGATTTATGATTGAATATCATTAGCATGCTGCTCATACTAAACTCCATTGGATCATTTTCTTCAGCAAGCAAGTGAACAAATATAATGTTTTTGACTCATCTATTTAATTGGGTTCTCTTTATCTAGTTTTAGGACGTGTAGAGAACAGATTACATTTAAGTCATATGCAAAAATATTGAAAATTCAAATGAGCTCATAGGATTTTAAACATTAATTCATAGGTGTTCATATTAGCTTCAAAAATAATATGATTAGACAAACATTTTGGAGGGATGCCTTGCAAAACATCCTCTAGCGTATTCCAAATCTATTGCTCAGAATGTCTGTTTTTTTGAAGGCTTGAGGCAACCACTTTATTGTCCTTTGAGTAAATGTGGATATGCATGGAAAACCATTGTCCCACATCTAAGAAAACTGAGTTGTCAAAATACAGAAACAAAAGATGAACCACCTGAACAATTTGAATGAAAATGAAAATTAAAAATGAAAATGAGTGAATGACAGAACACCTTTAATAAAGGACACTTGACCAATGGAACCAAAATAACAAGAAACCCCATCTAATTTGACAGACAGCATTCTGCTCGTTTCTTGATAACACCATGTCAGTAGAACTAACAAACAAGGATTATAAATTGAGACATGCTATAATAATGATGATGATGATGATGATGATGATATGTTGTTTGATTCCCATATAAACTAAAAAGTGGCAGAAAAGTTAATTGTAAAAGAAAATGGAATATAGGTATCAGCAATATTAGTTTACATATATAAATCTGTTTGTAAAAATATTTAACAAACATATTTTACACTTTGGAGGAAGAGATTGAGTTATAATTTAGCTAAAAATATCCAATGAGTTTCTATGGCTAAGAGTGAAGTTGAATTTGGGTCTTCCCAGTCTTTGTCCAACATTTTAACTATTACATAGTATTGTGAGTTCTGGAAGTTTGATTGTGTTCTTCAAAAACTAACACATTGTTTTTTATTTTGTTTTTATTTTTTTATTTTTTTAATATGAACATTCCATCTTCCATTAAACAGTGTGTCGTCCAGGTACAAATGTATCTGTGCAATAACAATCAAAATTTACAACAGTATTCATTACATTGATATTGGTTCTCTGATCTTACAATAGTAGTATTGAACATAATAAACCTATTCATTTCTCCCTATTCTTCTAACAAGAATATAATAATAATATTAAACATAATAATCTTAATATTCATAATAATAATAACAATCATATTGTTTACATTTCTATTTTAACATATTTTTTACATTTCACTGGTCTCCTTTTATTTCTAACTTCCATTTTTATTCTCTAACCATCGATAAAATAATTCCCATGTCATATACTATTCACTTCATTAACTCTTTTTTCTGTTTATCTGTAAGATTTTTTACTAAAATCTTAATTTTCTATTTATTTATTTTCAGTCCTGCCACTTCTCCATATTCTTCTATTTTTTTATTAGTTTAGGCCCGGTTTCTTGTAGATCTTCCAGACTAAAAACTAAGTCATCTGCAAACACCTGTAGTTTAACTTTTCCTTTTTTTATTTCCATATATTTTATCTCTGTATCTTGTCTAATATTTCTATTTAATACTTCCAGTGTCAATATAGATAACAGGGGGAGACAAGGGACATCCTTGTCTTGTACCTTTCATAATGCTAACCTTCTCAGTCATATCTCCATTTAACATCACCTTTGCAGTTTGCTTGTAATATATCACCTTAATCATATTAATAAATCTCTCCCAAAGTCCATGTCTTTTAATTGTGCTAGCATAAATTGCCAGTTCACATTATCAAATGCTTTCTGTGTGGCTAGGAAGATCAGCGCCATTTGCTTCTCTGGATGCGCTTTATAATACTCCACTGTATTTAAAATTATTCTCATATTGTCTTTAATTTGTCTCAGGTAAAAAACCATTTTGATCTGGATGTATAAATTGATTTAAGAATCTTTTTAGTCTTTCTGCAATTATTGAAGCGAATATTTTATAATCATTCAGTAAGGATATTAATCTATAGTTTTTTATCTGCTGTAGGTCTGAGTCTTTTTTGGTATGAGAGTAATGTACGCTTCCATCCATGAATTTAGTACTTTCGCTTCTAACAATAGTTCATTGAATACTTCCAATATTGGAATACTTAAAAGTATTGTGTACGTCTTTGTATAATTCTGCTGGTAATCCATCCAGACCTGGTGTTTTGCCATTCTTATGTCTCTTAATTGCTTCTGTTAATTCCATTGTTATATATTCATCTAGCATTGCTTTCACTGCTTCAGATATTTTACGTAGTTCCATTTTTGCTAAATATTGTTTTATTTTATCTTCTGAAATTGTCTTACTTGTTTTGTTTTGATTAGATTATATGGACAAACCTTTGGAAAAGCCATTGAAACTGGTGCTGAAAGTTGGAGGTAGTGAAGTGACTGAACTTTCAGGATCAGGACATGATTCCAGTTATTATGATGACCGATCAGATCATGAGAGAGAACGACATAAGGAAAAGAAAAAGAAAAAGAAAAAAAAATCGGAGAAAGAGAAAGAAAAGCATCTTGATGATGAGGAAAGGCGGAAGAGAAAGGTAAAACAGCAATTTCAAGTAATATATGTTGTGTTGCATTTTTAAATATGTTTAAACACAGTCATTATATCATACAAGTGGGAGGATCCATTTTGTTCTAAAGTGATATAAACTGTATGTCAGACCTGCCCCAATCCAGTCCCTTAGAAAAGAAAGATCCTTGACTCCATTAGGTTGAAGTAAAAGTTCTTTTACTAAGGAAGTTGGTTACAGTAAAATCAGGCTTTCCTTTCCTAAGATTTTCCCACATGAAAAAGATGTAGAAAAGATTCCCTTTTGCTGTTCTTGCTGTTATCAGTCTGTGCTTTGCCAATCAGAGCACAATCATATTGCCCATTTATCCATACACATATCAGCCTTTGATGGCAGGAACTGGCAGGACCTGACATTCTGCCCCCCCTTGGACAGGGACTTTAGTTCTGCAAAGGAAGAGAAGAGGGGAGGGAGAGGCATAGAATGTTTCCTCATTAATAATTGGTTCAATGGGGTTTGCCTGAGTAACATTCATGGAACTTTTTAAGCAATCCGGAGGCTTTAATATCTTTGGAATCGACCCATTTAGTCTCTGATGGAGGAAAATCTTTCCATGCCACCAGAAAGCCACTCTGACTTCAAAGTGTTTTTCTCCCTCAATCATGATAGATCGAGAGGTAGTTGCACCTTTGGACGCAGGGAAGAAGTGACCTCTGGTTTCAATAGACTGCAATGAAATATGGGGGGTATGTGTTTGAGCATTTTTGGTAGTCCATGTTTTACAGCACTGGGTTAATAATTCTTTTTATGTGGAAACGTCCAACATATTTTGGGCACAATTTTTTTGATTGTTGTCTGGACTGGACAATTCAGTAGACAGATAGATCTTATCTCCCAGTTTAAGCTCCTTAGTATTTGTGCACTTTTTATTGGCTTGCCTTTTGTACGCTTCTCTGGCTTCCTCCAAAGCCTTTCTTAACACCTGCCAGGTGGTTTGTAATTGGGTCACCCATTCCTGGAGCAATGCAATTAATGGGGTGGCCTGTGGCAATTCGGGAATAGATACAAAGTCTTATCCCATGGCCACTTTAAATGGAGTGAACGCAGTACTACTGTGTATTGAGTTATTATAAGAGACTTCCACAAAACAGAGACCTCCACAAAAGGGTCTGTCCAATTGTCCTGCTGTAATTTCCATATGGGGTAATTATTATACAGTAAATGTCTTTCAAAAATCTTGGGACAATGAGGAATTACCTGAGGATTGGAAAAGAGCTGATGTGGTTCCCATCATAAAAAAGGGGGAAAAAATAGATCTAGGAAACTAAAGACCAATCAGTCTAACATCAATACCTGGGAAGATACTGGAAAAGATAATAAAAAAACACATCTATAAACATCTAGAAACAAATAAAGTTATAACTAGCCAGCATGGGTTCGTTAAAAACAGATAATGCCAAACCAATGTTATTTCATTCTTTGATAAAGTAACTAAATTAGTAGACGAGCAAAATGCTTTGGACTTAGTATAGTTAGAATTCAGCAAGGCATTCAACAATCTAGACCACAACCTACTTCTTTATAAACTAGAAAAATATGGGATAGCTTCACCCACAGATAGATTTGTAACAATCCATACTCAAAGAGTAGTCCTTAATGGTTCTACATTTACATGGAGGGAAGTAAGCAGTGGGGTACCACAAGATTCCATCTTAAGCCTGGTACTCTTCGATATCTTTATAAATGACTTAAATGAGGGAATAGAAGAGGAACAAATTTCCTCTTCAAATTTGCAGATGATATTAAACTGGCAGTAATAGCCAACACTCCAGAAAACAAGCTCGGGATCCAAAAAGATTTTGACAGGCTTGAGCAATGAGCCCTATCCAACAACATGAAATTTAATGTGGAGAAAAGCAAACTTTTACACCTGGGGAGGAAAAACCAAAGGTACAGTACAGATTAGGGGAATCCTGGCTGAATGGTTGCAAGATTTGGGTTTGACTAGTCTAGGGAAAAGAAGGACTGGAGAGACATACTAGCAATATTCCAGTATTTGAGAGGCCGCCACAAAGAGGAAAGGATCAATTCATTTTTCAAAGCCCCAGAGGGCAGGTCAAGAAACAATGGATGGAAACTAATCAAGGAGAGAAGCAACCTGGAATTAAGGAAAAACTTACTAAAAGTAAGGACAATTAACCAATGGAACAGCTTGCCTTCAGAAGTTGTGAGTACTTTATCACTGGGGGGTTTTAAGAAGAGATTAGACAGTCACTTGTTTGAAATAGTATAGGCTAACCTTTATGCCGTCGTGTGTCAAAAGCGGGGGGAGCATGGGGGGGTCCTGGGTGCGGGTGCCCACATCCATAATTCAATGTGCCCCACCCTCCCGCAATGCGCATGTGACACCCCCACACACACACTTCCCCCTGCTTTTGGCACGTGATGGCCCGGTGGGCCCAGTAGGCCCGTTTTTCCCCCTCCCCAGGCTCCAGAGGCTTTCTAGGAGCCTGGGGAGGGCAAAAACAGCCTTCCCCATCCCCCCCAGAGGCCTTCCGGAGGCCGGAAACAGCCAGTTTCCTGACTTCCAGTGGGACCGGAAGGCCTGAAAATCAGTTGGCCAGTGTGCACATGCGCGCTGGAGCTGAGCTAGGGCAACATTCCCGTGCCCACCAATATGGCTCCGCGTGCCACCTGTGGCACCCGTGCCATAGGTTCGCCATCATGGGTATAGGGCAGTGATGGCTAACCTTTTTGCCATCAAGTGCCAAAAACGGGGGGAGCGCAGGCAGGTCACACGTGCGTGTGCCCATACCCATAATTTTATGTGCCCCTCCTATGTATGTGTGCACGACCCCACTACGCTCCCCCCGCTTTTGGTACGTAATGGCACAGTGGGCCAGGTAGGCCCGTTTTTTGCCCTCCCCAGGCTCCAGAGGCTTTCTAGGAGCCTGGGGAGGGCGAAAATGGCCTTCCCCACCCCCCAGAGGCCCTCCAGAGGCCGGAAACGGCCCATTTCCCAACTTCCAGTGAGCCCAGAAGGCTCGAAAATCAGCTGGCCGGCACGCGCATGTACGCTGGAAATGATCTAGGGCAACACTCGCGTGCCCACAGATATGGCTCCGCGTGCCACAGGTGGCACGTGTGCCATAGGTTCGCCATCACGGGTATAGGGTCTCCTGCTTGAGCAGGGCGCTGGTCTAGAAGATCTCCAAGGCTCCTTCCAGCTCTATTCAATTGATCTGATCTGATTGATTGATTGATTGATTGATTGATTGATAATTAATATAGCATCTGAGGTACTGCTCCAAGACCCATTGATAGGTTCACAGCCACCATTAGTAGCCGGATAATGCATGAAAGTGAGCCCCTGAGAATTCCCCAAAAGTTTTAGTAACTTGCCAAAATCACAAAGTGAATTGGACTTTGTGATCTGGGATGATCCACTCTGGAACATCATGTAACTGGTAAACATGCTCCATGAATAGTTTAGCCAATGTGGAAGCAAGGTGGATTTTTTGGCAGGGAACAAATGCACCTATTTGGAAAATATGTTGGTTATCACCCAAATTACTGTGTTCCATGAACTTTTGGGCCATTCTACTATAAAGTTCATTGATATCTCTTTCCATGGAGCTTTTGGTTCTGCTACAGATTGAAGGACCCCGGTATCTCCCCTTGTCTTTGTTTGATAGAAACACAGGTAAGACAGCTCGCTACATAGTTTTTTATGTCCTTTTTGAAGGATGGCCACCAAAATTGCCGCTTAAATAGGTTCAGGGTTTTTATGAACCCAAAATGTTCCACCACTTTTGAATTATGGCTCTGTTATAGAACTAACAGCTGATGGCTTTCTGGGATGTACAGTTTGGCCACCACCCAATCTAGATCATCCTGTAGTGTACATTCATTCTTATGCACCTCGTACCATTTGTCTTCCCCTAAAGCTGCCCTCAGGGTGTTCTTTAGATCATCAGTTAGTTGGGCTTTTAATTTTGCCTGCACTTGGGTGGTGACTATTTCCCTGGAGGAGATTATTGTCTTAATTACCTCTGGCTTTGAACTATTGTATTGTGGCAGCCTGGATAGAGCATCTTCCCCCTGGGAGATATCATTATGTGAAGTTAGATCAGTTATAGTACTGAGCCCATCAGGCCTGTTTCAGCAATAATCTGCAGGGCGGTTCTCAAGGCTTCTAACTTCTTACGGTCAGTCCAAACTTCAAATGGGGCTTTCCCCACTTCTAGGAAATGTCTCCAAGTTAGGAGCACCCAGCATGCTTTCTTGTATGGGGAGGAGCCCACTTAGGCACTGCCTGCACTTTCTCTGGGTGAATTTCTATGCCCTCATGGGATATTCAATATCCCAGATAGTCAATATTATTCTAGTGAAATTCACACTTAGAAAGTTTGACTTATAGCTGGGCAGCTTGTTTCTTCTTCCTTGACCAGTTTCACATGCTCTGCCATGGTCTTGGTGTAGTTAAAAATATCAATCAGCTAGACTAAGATCCCTTTATACAAGTGCTTATATATCACCTCATTTATTAGCTCCATGAACACAGCAGGGGCACCCTGCAGTCCAAAAGGCAAGACCCTAAATCAGAAACAGTTAAGCAGCAGTTCCACTCATCCCCTTCCTTGATTCTTACTTGGTAGTATGCCTCCCGCAAGTCTAATTTGGTGAAAATTTTCCCTTTTGCCAAATGAGCCAACATGTCCATCATCCACTCATTTTAGGGCTATTTCGTGAGCTCTCTGAGGCAGTTTTGCCTGCTTTTTGGCAGCTCTTAGGGTTGCCTTTTGGGTTGGGTGTTCGTCTCAGTAGACAGCAGTTCAGTGGTCTTCTTTTCTGCACCTGGAACAGCCAATGGACTGCTGGTGTGGGCTCTGCTTGTGTGGCTGTGGTTTTGGCACCTCTTTTTTCTTGGGCAGAGATCTCTGCCACCCATGGCTTGGCCAATATTTGGATTGTGCCAATCTCCATCTCTTCTGCTAGAATGCACCAATGATGGAGGGTGCAGGGATACCCCTGGAGACACAGGTAATATAGATCTTGTCACTCAGCCTGTCTTGAAAGCAGCCAATCAAGATGTCTTGTGGCTAATCAGTTAACCAGCAGGTCAGGTCATGGAACTCTTGGGTGTACTTGCCCACTCCTCTCTGTCTTTGGCTGATGGTTTTTATGCAATCTCTGGCTTTTCAGTTGGCCAAAGAGTCCTTGAAGTGCTTTGTATGGTAGTCATGAAGTGGTTGAAGTTTCTCAGCTCTGCGACATTGTCATTGTGGAAAGTGTTCATTGACTCAGCCGTCGACTGCTCCAATGCCATGGTCATGCACCGCCCCTTGGCCAGCTATTTCCAGACCATACTCCTGCATGTAGATCCAGATGTGCACCATGAAGAATCCCATCTGCTTGGGGTCTCCATTGAATTTTATGCTAAGGGTGGGTGTCTTGTGGTCCCTCTGTCACTCAGGAGCTGGTCCCAAAGCCGGGAGAAGTTGAACTGCAGAGCCCAGTGCAGGGACGGTTCTTTCTCTTGAACATCTAAGTTAGCCTCACTTCAGTCTACCACACAGCCTTGAACAGTGAGAAGACTTATCCAACAATATATGAGGTACTATTGTACCTATAGCCAAGACAACTGGCCATCATTATTGCCATTGGCAGAATGTTCTTATAAAAATTCTGTCTAACACATCGATTTCAATACTACCCTTTCAAGCTCATATGGAATATACCCAAGAATATTAGTAATATCACTTAGACTTATATACCACTTCATTGTGTTTTATAGCACTTTCTAAAAGATTTACAGCATCAGCATATTGCCCTGAACAATTTGGCTCCTCATTTTATCAACTTTGGAAGGTTGGAAAGCTGAATCAACCTTAAGCCAGTTAGTTAGAACTCCTGGCAGTGAGCAGAGTCAGCCTGCAATACTATACTCTAATCACTCCCCCACCATGCTCCTTTTACCCCCATAGAAGGTTTCCACTTTTGGCTTTCAACTCCCAGGCATGGGAGAGGAGGGACTTTCTAATGCTATTTCTGTGTCCAGCAACTGCCACCCGACTCACTGACTATTTCAGAAGCAGGTAAGGAGATTACCTTTGAGGAAGTTTCACTCCTTTCTTATCAAGTTTCCATGGGAACTCAGACTATGAAGAGACTATGCAGGAGCGGGAGAGCATCTTTGAAGAGCCCATGGAGGAGGAAGAAAGCCAAGTTGGAAGGGGGAGTGATGTAAGAGAGGAGCAGACTGAACCTGAGGGTGAGGTCAAACAGGTCGTCAGTTTACAGTCACTATACACCACAAGAAACACATGTCTATCCCCCCACTCTGTGGATCCTTATCTATTGCATATTTGGTTAGACTGTTAGTGGATCAGATTCTTTTGTATAGGTGCATGTAATAAACTCTTAGGGAGGGTAATGGCTCAGTGATTAAAGACACAGGGCTTGTTAGCTGGAAACTCGACAGCCCAGGTTCAAGAGTGCCATGCGACAGGGTGAGCTCCTTGTCCCAGCTCCTGCCCACCTGGCAGTTCGAAAGATGCAAATGCAATTAGATAAATAGGTGCCATTTTTATGAGAAGGTAATAGTGTTCAATGTGCCTCAGCATATAGTCATGCTGGCCACATGACCAAAGAAATATCTTTGGACAGTGCTGGCTCCCTCAGCTAGGAAATGGAGCACCGCCTCCTACAGTCAAATACAACCGGACAGGGGAAACCTTTACATTAATAACCTTTTGTGCTTTAAACTCAACTCCTATTAATGATTAGTTGTGCCTGACAAAAGTGATTCTTATTATAATGCAAATAAAGTAAAGAATTTGTGCTTATGCAAGTCTATTGAAGAACAACCTGCACTAGTCAAGTGCTCCATTACCAAAGTATACTTCTCCAAGAGGAACTGTATAAGAACTTTATACAGATGAGCACAAACACACTGCAGCAACCCAGAATACCAGAAGGAAGAAAGAAATATACAACTATACAACATATTTATTTATTTATTTATTATATTTATATTGCCGCCTATTCGCTCATGGCGATTCAAGGCAGCTTACAGAATTTAAAAAACCACATTTAAAAATAGCAAACCTCATAATAAATCAAATAAATTAATATAATAAAATCACCCCTGACCCCCACCTCCTGCCCCAGGGACAACCGATCACATGAGCCATTTAATGGGCTCCATCCCGCTCTGGGTTCCCCAGGCCCGCTTCAGTGCCTTCCGGAAGAGAATTAGGGTGGGGGCCGTTCTAATCTCTGGGGCAATGATGTTCCAGAGAGAGGGAGCCACCACAGAGAAGGCCCTTCTTCTGGGTCCCACCAGGTGCATCTCCCTCGGGGATGGGACCAGCAGCATTCCTTGCCTCCCCGCTCTAATGGGTCGGGTAGATGTGACCGGCAAGAGATGGTCCCTCAGATAACCTGGTCCCAAGCCATGAAGGTCTTTAAAGGTAACAACCAGCACCTTGAATTTCACCTGGAAGCAAATCGGCAGCCAATGCCGCTCCCGCAGGAGAGGTGTTACATGTACACACCGAGGTATGCACAAAACCACGTGGACCGCTGCATATTACACCAACTGGAGCTTCTGGATGCTCTTCAAGGGCAGCCCCATGTAGAGCATGTTGCAATAGTCAAGACGGGAAGTGACTAAGACATGAGTGACTGTGAGTAGGGATTGCCAGTCCAGGAAAGGGCGTAACTGGCGCACAACTCGCAGTTGCGCAAAGGCCCTCCTGGCTGCGACAGTCACCTCTTCGAGCAGGAGTCGTGAGTCCAGGAGAACCCCCAGATTACGCACAGGGTTTATTTGGGATAGTACCACCCCATCCAAGACCAAAGATGGCAATTCTCCCTGAGCCAACGAACCCCAAACCCAGAGCCACTCGGTCTTGCCAGGGTTTAGTTTCAATCCATTGCTCCCCATCCAACCCCTAACAGCCTCCAGGCACTGCGAGAGGGAGGATACGGCATCACTTAACTCAACACAGGCTGAGACATACAGCTGAGTATCATCAGCATATTGGTGATACCTCAGTCCATAGTGACGGATGATCTCACCCAGCGGCTTCATATAAATGTTGAACAGGAGTGGAGACAGTACCGAGCCCTGCGGCACCCCGCATAGCAGTGTACATAGCATCTTGTAACAAAATGGATACTCACACAACTTTATCAAAACATTTCTGACCAATCAACCCATTAAAACACAACCAATACAAGCTGTGAAAAGGATAACATGGATAACATTATCATATATCAAAAACATCTCAGAAACAACCAAGAAACTATTACAACCATAACAAAAAAACCTACAAGCCCTCCAAAACAAATAAAAGACCCAGCAGACCAAGAAGAAGAAAAAGAGTAATTTGTAACTTCCTACAGGACTTTACAACTACTGTGTGGACAGTATATTCATAAATATCAACTAGCAGTCAGAAGGCACCATAGAAACTCCTTAATTTCACAACACATGGACAGACTCAACCATAGTTTCAACTGGGAAGCTGTGAGCATCCTAGACTAAGCTAAATCCAAGAATGCTTGGAAGCTTGACATTCAAGACAAATTAGCCATATAAAGATAAACCACATTTAGACCATTCAAAAGAGACAATAAAAAAGTTAAAAAGGAAACAAAAATTCCAAAACACATCCTCTCCAGCAACCTAAACACAGATAAGCAGACATTATAGTAAGTAAGCCAGTTTGGTCTAATGGTTAAAGCACCAAAAGCAGAGACCGTAAGTTTAAGTCTTGCTTAGCTATGAAAACCTGATGGGTGACTTTGGCCTCTCTCAGTCCAACCCACCTCACTGAATTGTTTTGGGTGGGGGGAGGGAAAGGGGAGGAAAGGGCTTTGGATATGTTAGCTGCCATGATTGTTACTGTTTGTAATAATAATAAAGGCAAAAAAGAAAGGAAGAAAGAAGAGGAAGGGAGGGAGAGAGAAAGGGAAGAAAGGAAGGAGAATATAAATGAATGAATGAACGAACGAACGGACGAACGAATGAATGAATGAATGAATGAAATGAAATTATTAGCACCAGATAAATCAAGCAGAAAACAATACCCTCTTTTTCAAGGAGAAAACCACATCTCCACCAATACTGTTAAGGCAATATTGCATATAAGCAAACGCCACATTCACTAGCATTGATGATGCTACTTACTACTTAGTTGGGTAATGAAATGTTTGTGAGCAAACAACCAAACTCAACATCAAGGACTCCATGGTTAATTCTTCAGAAGAGCAAACTTATCTTGTTTCTTACTTTCCATCATTTTTCAACTTATCTCACATTGCTTCTTGCCTACAATTTGGTTTCCAGATAGGCAATCTCTGTTACTAAGCTAACAATCTCTGTTACTAAGCTATTCGTTTTCATCTTGGGTTTGAAGTGGAAAGAATGTGAATGGACTTTCTAAATAAGATTATTAGTGAACATATACTGATTTTTAAACTCCATTCTTTCTACATTTCTCATTATATACTACTCTTGATGACAGGAGATAAAATATTTTTGTCCACACTTTATATCTTCTTTGAGTTCTATTTCAACAGCCATTGAACTGTTTCTGAGTTATTTTGTTTACTTCTTTACAAAAACTGTCACCATCATATATTATCACTTCAACTAAAGGAGCTGATAGCAATGACTATTGTTCCCATTGCTGCAGTTTCCATATCTACAGTGGGCTTGGAGAAAGCATACCTAACAACGTCTCAGTGCTCGTTTGCCTAGAGGTCAGTAAAATAAGGACCCAGATTGTTGGGAGCAATATGCTGACTCTAAACTGCTTAAAGAGGGCTGTAAAGCACTGTGAAGTGGTATATAAGTCTAAGTGCTATTGCTGTAAGCTACAAGATTGAAGGAGCCATTTTCTCTTTTGAACTCTTACAGTGATTCTTTTTTTTTTAATTTTAAAAACAACTTTATTCATTTATAAAACCATTTAAAACATACAAATTTCTCTTAATCAAGAGACAAACTTACATATACAATACACAATTTCTAATTAATTTCCATTATATATACATATATACATAAATGCCAACATACCGTGGCATATTTCGTTTTCTATTTCTCTGACAGTGCTGTTTTTAATTATATTGATTTCTTCTAAATTCCGTCTCTACCCATTTCCCTTTCTCTGATTTATCCATTGATACCATCTATTCCATATTGTATAATATTTTGAGTCCTCCTTATCCTGTAACTCTAAAGTTAGTTTGTCCATTTCTGCGCATGTGTAAATTTTTTGTATTAACTCCTGATCAGTTGGCATTCGATCTATTTTCCAAAATTGTGCTAATACTAATCTTGCCGCCGTAATTATATGGAGTATTAAGTATTTTATATCATTTCTAATATTCTTTTTAATCATGCCTAATAAAAAAGTTTCGGGTTCTAATTCAATTTCATAACCTGTTATTTCGATTATCCATGTTTTTATCTTGTTCCAATATTTCTTAATTTCTGGGCAGAGCCACCAAGCGTGATAATAAGTTCCTTGTGCTTCTTTACATTTCCAACATGTCGGGTTTATGTTTGGGTACATTTTCGCTAATCTTGCGGGGGCCAGATGCCATCGATACCACATCTTATAATGATTTTCTTTGTAGGCCACCGATTTTGTCATGCTGTAGTTGTTTTCCCACGCTCTTTCCCATTCTTCCAGCTCTATACTGTGGCCAATATTCCTCGCCCACGCTATCATCTGCCCTTTAACCAATTCTTCTGCCAAATCATACTCGAGTAGATATTTATATATTTTCGAAATTAATTTCCCTTCTTTAGATTCTAATAATTTGTCTAATCGATTTTGTTTTAAGTCTATTCTCCCTCCTCCTGATCCTTCCTATATCTTGTTTTTATTTGTGAGTAGGGCCACCAGTCTATTGCTATTCCTTGTTCTTTTAGTTCTTCCCTAGTTTTTAATTTCCCCTGCATATCCAATACTTCTCTATATCTTAATATTTTTTGTTTTGATAGTATATTGGGGTGAGTAATTGCTTCTATTGTTGATAACCAACCAGGAATTTTTATGTAATGTTTATGTCGAATTTGTTGCCATGTATTAATTAAGGATTTTCTAATAGTATGGTTGTTGAAATGTTTATATATTTTATTTCCAGAATTCCAAATAAAAGCATGCCATCCCTTTATTAGATCATGTCCTTCCAGATTTAACAATCTTTGGTTCTCCAGGGTTATCCATTCCTTAATCCATAGCAAGCTTGCTGCTTTATAATACTTTTGCCATGCCGGGAAACCAAATCCGCCTCTAATTCTGTCATCTTGTAATATGTTCAATTTTATTCTTGATTTTTTTCCCTTCCCACACAAAATTTGTTGTTATTTTATCCAAATTATCAAATAATTTTTTGTCTAATTTTATTGGTAGGGGCGATAGTGGGCATCCCTGCCTTACTCCTTTATTTATTCCAAAAAATTTTGTTGGGTCCCCGTTTACCAAAATACATGCTTTTTGGTCCTGGTATATTGATGTTATCATTTTTGTAAATTTCTCACCAAAATTCATATTTTTAATTTGTTGTTTCATAAATTGTCAGTTTACTTGGTCAAACGCTTTTTGTGCATCCAGAAAGATCAGGGCCACCTGTCTCTCTGGATGCATCTCGTAATATTCTAAAACATCCATTACCATCCTTAAATTATTTTTTATTTGTCTTGTGGGTAAAAAACCATTTTGGTCCTGATGTATTTTGTTATGTAATTTTTTTTTCAGCCTATTAGCAATTATACTCATAAAAATTTTGTAATCGGTGTTCAACAAAGAAATTGGTCTATAGTTTTTTTATTAATGTGGCATCTGCCCCCTCTTTCGGTATTAGAGAGATGTACGCTTCTTTCCATGTGTTTGGTAATTTTGCCTCCATCAGGGCTTTTATATACTTCTAATAATATTCCATTTAATAATTCTCCAAATGTTTTATAGAACTCCGTTGGTAGACCATCGGTCCCCGGAGTTTTATTATTTTTCTGTCTTTTCAGCGCTTCTTTTAATTCACCTGCCGTAATCTCCCTGTCTAATAACTCTTTTTCTTCCTCCGTTAATGTTTGTACTCCCTTTCCTTTTAAGTAATGTTCAATTTCCTCCGTTGTTACTATATCCTTCTCATAAAGTTTTTGGTAATATTGGAGTGTTATTTCCTTTTTCTTCTCTATACTTTGTTGGATCCTCCCCTCCTCATCTTGTAATTTCTGAATTATTCTTTTTTCTCTTTCCTTTCTCAGCCTGTATGCCAACCACCTCCCTGGTTTATTTGCGTGTTCGAAATAATTCTGCCTTATATATTTTAGAGTCATTACATATTGCCCTTGTTCTAATATATTTAACTTACGTTTTGCCCCTATCTATTTTACTCTTGTTTGTTCATCCCCTGGTTTTCTTTGCAATTTACTCTCCCAATTTTGAATTTCTTCTTGTAATTTGTTATATTCTTTTTCTTTCTCTTTTCTACGTTTTGCATTGTATGCTATTGTAAGGCCTCTTACGTATGCCTTGGTAGTGTCCCATAAATTTTGTAGGGAGGTGTGTTGTTTCACATTCTCCTTATAAAATAGTTCTAGTTCCTTTTCCATATATTTCTTATATTCTTTTTCTTTTATTAACTGAGTATTCATTGTCCATCTATTTTTCTTTCTCTGCTGCCCCTTCCATGTCATCATTAATGGGTTGTGATCCGCCCACTCATTTGGTAGAATTTCCACCGCTTCTATTTCCCTCATTAATATGCTGGATACCCATACCATATCTAACCTAGACCAGGACTTGTGTGGGTTCGAGTAGTATGTAAATTGCTTGGTTTCAGGATTATGGAACCTCCAACTATCTGTCATGTTTAACTCTTCCACCATATCTGTAAAAGTCCTGGGTAATACATTTTTCTTATTTTTATTTTGCTGGGTACATTTATAATCTTTTCTCACATCTAAAATAGCATTAAAATCTCCAATCAGACATACATTTTCCATTTTTTGATCCATAATTTTCTCATGCACTTTTCTATAGAATTCTAGTTGCTTACTGTTTGGTGCATATATTACTACCAATAACATATTTTTGAAATCAAGTCTTAACTCTATCATCACTATTCTACCTTCAGTATCTATATATCTTATATCACTATCTATTCCTTCCTTTATATATACCACTACTCCTCTTTTTTTTTCTTCTGCCAAAGATGAATATGCTTTACCTAATTTCTTATTTTGTATATATTTTATGTCTTGTTTTCTTACGTGTACCTCCTGGAGGCACACTATATCCAATTTTTGTTTCAGAATTTTTTTGAAAATTTGGTGTCGTTTGGATGGTGAGTTGAGTCCATTTACATTCACTGACAAAATTTTTAATGTTGTTTCCATTTCTTACTGACTTTCCTGTTGTTGTTTCTTCTTTGTTTCTTCTTGTTCTTTTTTTTGGCCTCTTCTTTTCAGTCCTCCTTCCTCCTGAGTGTCTCCTTCTTTTTCTTTTCCTCCTTGTGGTGGAGTTCTTTCACGTTCCCGTCTCTGCTTTCCTTTTATATTCCTTCCTCCTTCTTTACTGTCACTTGTTTCCTCATTTCCTACCATTTGATCATATAATTCCCTCGCTTTGTCCTGCGAATCCACCTTTATTTTCCTTCCCTGCCACGTTACTAACATCCCTTCCGGCGGCGTCCATTTGAATGGTATATATCTTCTATTTAGCAGCGTGGCCAGGAACCAGTACTCTTTCCACAAGTCTCTTATTCTTTTAGGGATTTGTTTCAAAGTTATTATTTCTTTATTCCTATAGTACATAGGTTTATCCTTCGTTATTTTGTATACAATATCCCTCACCTTTCTTCTTACAAATCTTATATGTACCTCCCGAGGGAGTTTGTGTTGCCAGGCGTAGTTTGTGTGAACCCGGTACACTTCATCTAATTCATTTATTATTTCTTCCCTTTCTCTTTGGAGAGATTCAGCTATCATCTCTGCCATTATCATCGTCAGGTCTTCCTCCCTCTCTTCCACTACATTTTGGAAATGTAGGAAAAATGCTGCTTTTTCCATTTCCAATTGTGCTACTGTATTCTCGAGTTCCTTATTTAGTCCCGTCATTTTTGTATCCAATGCTTCCAGCTTTCCTTCTGTCAATTCAGTCTTCTGTTCTATTTCTTTTATTCTTGGATCATTTTTTTGAATAATTTCTTGTATCAGGTCCATTTTTTTATCAATCTTTTGAATGTCGTTCTTAACTTCTCTCTTTACCTCATCCATATCTTTTCTAGATTGTTCATGATTTCTGGTCATGCATTCTTGTAGTTTAACCATTGTTTCTTGGATTGTCATTAATGTAGCTTGCATCGTTGGCATACCAGGCATGCTTGGTTGCTTCTCTGATGCAAACATTCCCTCCAATGTTTTCTGTGACACCGGGGAGGCCGATGTTCCTGCTAAAATTGATGTTGTTTTCTTTCCCGTTTTCAACGTTGTTGTAGTAGTGCTCGTCATTTCTTTCAAAATTCTATATTGTTCCTCCAATATTTTATCAACTTTTTCCCAAATCACCATCCAAAATTTTAAATTATCTTTTTCTCTTTTCTTTAAGTAAATTTCCTTTGACCAGTTAGTTATCTCTATAAAATCTTCATTAAAAATGTAGCAGTACTATAAATTTAAGTATAATATAAATATTACAATATGATACTAATATACGTTGATATAAATAAATATTATAGGTATAAATAGATGTAAATATGTATAGATATGTATAAATATGTAGTTTAAATAATCACAAACTTAATCAATTCTTAATACTTAATAATTATAATACTTAATTTATCTAAAATCACAAATAAAAAAATTTTTTTTGTTCAAATTTAATTAAATTTAATTACTTCCCAATAATTTCTTCTAAGTCACTATAATTATGTAGTTCTCAAATATTCTAGCTTACTATATATTATTTTATATACTATTTTATTATTGCTAAACAAGTATCGCTGTAATTCTTAATCAATTCTAATAAATATCAATCACAGTTATCTATATTTAAGTAAAAGAGGGCTTTATAAGAACAATATGTTTCCAATGTTTTATGAGTTCTGTAAATCTTGTTTGTTATATTTTCAACAAAGGGGAAAACCAACTTGCTTCTTTTTCACGTTGGAGTCTTTCCCTGTTTCAGTATGGCGATCTCCAATCTGCCTAGTCACAGTCTGCCATTTTTTTATTCTGCCACACTACCTCTCTCCTTCCGTTAGGGCAACCAAAGAAAAAAAGAGGGGAGGATACAAAGGTTGTCCGTTTTTCTTTAAGTCTCTGTGATTTAAATCCACTTCTCCTCGCCTTCGTTTTTCGCTATTTTAGTGTCTTATTCTTTCTCCACTGGTCTATGTTCCGTCCTCTTCCTTTCTGCTCACCTCTTCAGTTGCCGCCACCTTTACGCTCTGAGTTCTTCTCTTTTCGTGCTACCCCTCCGGAAAAATATTTCCTCCTCAGTTTTGTGCCAAATCGCCCGGATTTTTGACTCTCGCTGTCTGCTCACCCTCGGAAATCTCGCACTGTACTCACTCCTCCGCTCCCAATGATCTCAATCAGCTCGTCAAGCC
The DNA here is from genome assembly GCA_012654045.1 of Ptyas mucosa. Taxonomy (NCBI): domain Eukaryota; kingdom Metazoa; phylum Chordata; class Lepidosauria; order Squamata; family Colubridae; genus Ptyas; species Ptyas mucosa. Next base: position 217,675 of record WNWU01013452.1, read on the forward strand.
TCCGGGCCAGCTGTGCTCGTCACACCGGCTGGCTTCTTCCAAGCTTGGAATGAGGGATCTTCTCGGTACGGCGGGAGATCGCACCTCTCCTCGCCTCCCCCGAAGTTTCCCCTCCTTATTCCCGATCTCTCCAGGATCGGTCTTCACCAAAAAAGGCACCAAAAGCTCAGAAAACCAGCATCAGAAAGAGAGCGCTTCTCTCCTGTGCCGCCACGACTCTACGTCACCGCCGGAAGTCTCCCTTACAGTGATTCTCAGTTATTTCTGTTCTCAGTTAATATAATTAAAGTGTTTGCTAATCTTTATATTACAGTAATAAATGTTTCCTATAAATATATATTTTATATGAAAATATTGACCACATTTTTTTTAATATCAGGAAGAGAAGAAAAGAAAGAGAGAGAAGGAACATTGTGATACTGAGGGCGAAATGGATGACTTTGATCCAGGAAAAAAAGTGGAAGTTGATCCACCCTCTGATCGTCCAGTCCGAGCCTGTAGAACTCAACCCAGTGAGTAATTTAGATTTGGTGTATCAGTAATGTCAGTCATGATAATGCATTTATAAAAGTCGTGGCAAATCTTTAATATGTATGTTAAAAATGACATACCATGATACTTTGGATGACACCAGCATTCACCAATATCCAACAACTATTCTGAAAAGCATGCCCCATTCTCATCTGATTTTTAGTAACTGTATGAGAATGGAATGTGCTCTTATTAGGTCTGTGGACACTCCAGAAGTTGTGTGTGAGGGCTGTGCTCTTTCATAGCATCCAGAGCCTCTGAAATCATGTGACAGGAAATGTGCGTTCATGCACTTTTAGAGACTTCAGAAGCTGCAGAAGGGTATTCTCCAAAACCAAGAGTGAAGGCCTCATGAAACCAATTTCAGTCTTGGGTAGGCTAGAGCCTCTCAATAGAAAGAGAAAGAGAACACCAGCAAAGGTAAGCAGTGCGTAGTAGATCCTAAGACCACAAGGCAGCCTTTTTTATGTCAATGGTGGGGTTAGAGCTGAAGTAGAGGCCCAGACCTTTATTTCAGGTCCAGCCTCAGTGCTACTGCCAGGCTTCTCTCAACTTAGATGTTTAGGAAAGAAAAACCCTTGACTCCATTCTTTGAAGTGAAAGGTTCTTTTACTAAAGTCAAGTGGTTATAGCGGAAGCAAAGCTGGATCTGAGTAATCCTGCGCAAAGGTTGCAATTTTCCTCTTCCTTTGGCCTTCCCCCCTAGACCAGTCCATCAGTGTCCAATAGTATTTCTTTTTGATGATTTGGGAACAGCTTTGAAGGTTGGGCTTTCAAGTTTTGCATACTATTCTCAGACTTCAGCCTTGATCAGTCAGTTTAGTCCAGCTCAATAACTGGTTCCTATCACCCTGGCATTTTATGCCATGCCCTAAGATTCCTTATCCTTGCACATTCCCATGCCCAATTCTTACTTCCCCTCCCTTGCATTTTATGGTAAGATTCCAGTGAAGGGAGGTATGCTGAAGGTGGAAGGTCTGACATTCTGCCTCCTTTGAAAAAGACATTAGTCCTGTAGGAAAGGAGACAAAAAGGAGAGATAGTTGGAGTTTAATGAGGTTTCTTTGGATATTTATGGTCAAATTTACAAATGTGTTTTGATGTTTGCACATGTTGGGCATCCCCCATTTCTGTCTCTGAGGGAGGGAAATCCTTCCACGCAATTAGATATTGGATTTTCCCTCAGTGTCTATGGGAATCCAAAATGTCTTTAACTTCAAAATGCTGTTCCCTTTCAATTAGAATGGGAATTGGTGATGGTTTTGCAGGGCATAGGAGTTTCAGTTGCTGGTTTCAATAGGCTACAGTGAAAACAAAGTGGACATGCCTGAGGGATTTTGATGGGTCCAATTGAATTATTACTGAATTGATGACTCTGCTGACAGGGAAAGTTCCAATGTATTTAAGACCCAGTTTTTTCAATGGCTGCCTAGAGTGCAGATATTTGGTGGAGAGATAGACTTTATCGCCTATGTTAAAATCTTTTGGTTTGGAGCATTTTTTGTCGGCATACTTTTTATAGGTTTCTCATGCTTCTTCTAGCTCTTTGTGGATTGTTGGGCAGTGCTTTGAAATTGTGTAATCCATTCTGCTCATGATGTAGTTTGTGGCTTGGCCTGGGGTTATTCGGACATTGCTATAAAGTCCTGGCCGGTGGTGACTTTAAAGGGGGTGAAGCCTATGCCACTATATACTGCATTATTGAAGGTCATTTCTGCAAAGGGCATGAGCTGAACCCAGTTGTGCTGTTGGTAGTCAATGTGGCATCTTAGGTATTGTTCCAGGATGCCATTTTACATTCACACACATCCATTCATCTGGATATGATGGGAAAGCTAAGTCTGTGAGTAGTGCCAAGCAATTTGCTCCTGCCAAAATTGTGAAGTCAATTGAACTCTGTGATCTGAAATGATGAGCTCCAGGGCTCCATGGAATCTATGTACATATTACACAAAAAGTTTGGCTAGGGAGCATGCTGAGGCATGGTACAAAATGTCCTTTTTCAGGGATGGCCATGAGCTTACAGACCTGCTCCCTCCGCCCCCCCAAAAAAAGCTTGATATTCTTCCTCCTCCCACCACTAGCTTTCTTTCTGCCCACGATGCCCAGTCCACTTACTTGTCACTTTCCCTGCAGGACAGTTGTCTTAGCTAGAATGCTAACAAAGGCAATTCTCCCTAGAGCTGGATCGAGAGCATCTAAGCATGGGTAGTAGCTTTATGTTCTGCATGTAGACTGAGCACGTGATCTTTATTTCCATATTTGGTCACTCCGTCCTCCTCTGCTGGTCTCCCAGTTTGGCTTAGTCCGCATGCAGAAAAGACGTATTGAAGAGAACTTCGTCCAGGCCTAGATCCTCCAAGTGTGAGCTTACAAAAAAATCATTTTTCTTCCTTTCAGGATAGGTTACAGCACTAGGCAGCTTTTCAGTCTGCTGAATTGCTGCCTCCATTGCCGGCTTGATTAGCTGAGGTCCCAGCCAACCGCAGTTAGCGGTAGGGCCCTTAATTGTGGATCTGGCTCCCTGGTGAGCGGAGGCCCTGACATTTCCACCAAAACAGGCGGCAAGGGGACTCAGTCACTGCCCAGCTGTGTCTGGGCCATACTGTTTGGCAGCAAGAGCGCGTAGGGTGCTATTGAAGCCACAACAGCTGCAACCTTTGGAAGGTCCGACTGCCTTTCTTTAAAATGGGAGATGGCATCTCGTGTCCCTTCCTCTGCTCAGAAGCCCAAGCGGGTGGCAAGAGAGCTTGTCCTGAGTCCTCCCTGGTTATAGGGCTGGGCTCTTCAAGCCAGAGAGCGGCAGCCAGGGGAGCTACAACCAGGAGCCAGGCAACTGCATCTAAGAGCAGCAGAGGCTCCAAAATGGCTGACAAGGATGCAGAACGTCGTCAAAAGGCAATTGAAAAGGAGCTGGCTACGATCCAAAAGGCTCAGAAAAGCCTGGATCAAGAAGGCCTTCCGCCCTCAGGAAGAAGGGCCTTTGGAACCTGGTAATTTTCCAGATTCTTTGCAGCCAGCAATGGCTGCAAAGCCACCACCAATGGTCTCCAGATGGCACCAGAAAGTTGTGCTATCCAACCTTAGGAGAGATTTTGGATAGAGTTGAATCGTTTTTTCTTGCAAGCACCAACTTGCCTGTGACTGGAACAGAGGGGTCTGCTCCTCCTCCCAGAATTAGACCAGAAGCTTCCTTTACTCTTACAGCCACAGGGATCCGTCCTATGGAGGAAGCGAGCTCAGATTTGCTTGAATATTTGAAGGAGCTTTCCCAAGCTATTATGCAGGGAATAGCTGCAGGTTTGCAGCAGAGAACTCTCCTTTCCCAAGGGGCTTCCTCTTACCAACAGCAACAGACACAGCTCATGATTCAAGAATATTGGCTGGATCCTCAAGATCTGACCTCCCTGGTTCCTTCCATGAGGAGTGGGGACTCTTGTGGAAAAGGAGAAATTTCTGACCTTTTCAGAAGATGAAGGGCAGAATCCGGATCCATCGCCCTTTACTGGTCTTTTTAAGCCAGACTTATTTAAGTCATTGCTGTGTAAGGCCAAGGCCCCTGATCAAGTTTCAGAAGCAGCCCAGAGTCCTGGGGATTCAGGCCATCTGCTCTTTTCTGAGCCTACAGTGGAAGCTGAGGTAATTACAGCTCCCAAATTATTTCTGCATGTGGTTCAGAGACCAATCCTGGAGCAGGCATGCCTCCGTCTAAATCGGAAAGGAAGCTTTACAATGTAGCCTCAGATCTTTCTAGAGGCACTAGAGGTTCCTGTGGTGGATAAGCCTGTCACTGCTATGACTTCAGTGGCAATTTTGCCTCCTGATGCAATGGATTGTTTGAAGGCTGAGGACAAAAAGGCTGAATTGTCCTTGTGAAAGTCCCACCAGGCAACTGCCTGGGCAATTAAAGCTGCTATGTCAGCTTCGTTCTTTAATAGTTGGTCCAGAACGCAGCCGCGCAAGCTGTCGTGGGTGCACCTAGGTACACCCACATTACACCAAATCTCCATGAGCTGCACTGGCTCCCTATTGGTCTCTAGTCACAATTCAAGGTGTTGGTTATTACCTTTAAAGCCCTACATAGCTCAGGGCCAGGGTATCTTCGAGACCGCCTTCTACTGCATAACTCCCTGCGACTGGTAAGATCCCCCAGAGTTGGTCTCCTTCATGTCCAATCAGCTAAACAGTGCTGGCTGGTGGGCCCGTGGGGGAGGGCCTTCTCTGTGGCTTCCCCAGCTCTCTGGAACCAGTTACCTCCTGAGATCTGGACCATCCCCACCATATTTGCCTTCCGAAAAGTGGTGAAGACCTGGCTTTTCCGGCAGGCCTGGGGCCGTTGATCTCGCTGTTGCGATCTGGCGAGATCCAGCCATGAATGGTGTGAATGGGTTTTAATTGTTTTTAATGTTTTAATGTTTAATATTTTTATATATGGTTTTAAAATACTTTGTAAGCCACCTTGAGTCTTCGGAGAAAGACGGCATACAAGTTGAACAAACAAACAAACAAACAATAAATAAATAAATAGGGCTTCCTTGCTCTGGCTTCGCTGGATACAGGAACGAATTCCTCCAGGAGATGTGAGATTACACCAGGACATAAATAAGATGGTGGCTGCAGCTGAGTTTTCAATAAACAAATAAACAATAAACAAATAACAATAAACAAATGGAAGTTGGCTTTGGCCCCATTTTTAGGCAACAACTTGTTTGGGAAGGTTCTTGACCCAATTCTAGTTGAGACAAGGAGTAAGGGCAAAGTCATATCTTCTCTTTATAGGAGGGGGGAGAGAAGATTCTCTCCATATTTTTGGAGACAATCCTTTTGTACTCCAGAGTCGGGAGGCGATTACCAACAATTCCAAGACCATATTCTGGTAGTCAGAACAGACAGACGGAGAGGTCAGAGTTCTGGGGTCACCAGCAGTTTCAGAGCAAGCGGCCCTTTCGTGGGGCAGGAAGTCATCCCTATTGTCATTCAAAATGACTGTAGGGCTGTTCTGCATCTGGGTGGTTGGCTCAGCCTCTATTTTCATCAATGGGAGGCCAAAACGTCAGACAGCTGGGTACTCAGCACAGTGCAGTCACGTTTAGCTCTCTACACCTCCTCCCAAAGGTTTTTTATCAGGTGTCCCTTTTCCAGGGATGTAAACAAAAGAAGTCTGATGGACTCAGTGATCCAACAACTACTGGAGTTCCAGGCAATTCAACCTGTGCCTCAGGAGGAACAAGGACAGGGCTTTTATTCAAGACTATTCCTGGTATGGAAGAGCTTGAGGGGGTGCAGAACTATTCTGAATCTAAAACTTCTGAACAGGTACTTGGAGTACAAGTGTTTCAAAATGTAGTCACTCCATCAATTCTGGGGAGTATACGACAGGGCAAATTCCTTACATCCATTGATCTCACAAAGGGATATCTTCATACACCCATAAAGCAGAATCACAGACAGTTTCTCCGTTTCACTTATGCAGACAGGCACTATCAACACAGGGCCATGCCATTCGGTCTGTCCTCAGAGCAAGAGCATTCACAAAGATATTGGGAGCTCTGGCAGCTCACCTTTGATCAATACCTATCAGAGTCCAGTGTTACCTGGACGACATTCTGATTTAGTCCTCATCAGTGGTTCAGGCAGTTTCAGACCTAAAGATCACAATTCAGGTCCTATAAGCTCATGGCTTTTCAATAAACAGCAAGAAGAGTAATTTTTCCCCGACTACCAGATTGCTCCACCTGGGAGCCATAACAGACACATCAGTATATATGGTCTCTCTCTCTCTCTCCAGAGAGACTGGACAGCTTGCATCAATTGGCAAGAAGGATCTCAGCCAGGGGCACAGTACCTCTTGCCCTCCTGTTGCAGCTCCTTGGGAAAATGATGTTGTCCATCTCCATCCTTCCGTGGGAACAACTGCATGCCAGGGCGCTGCAATGGTTTCTCCTACCCTATCAACGATCCAACAGGAGAGGGTAGGAGTTCCCCTACAGGTACTGCACTCCCTTCGATGGTGGAGATCTCAGGCTCTCACCAGGGGATGCCTATTCAAGGAGCCAGACCGTCTGACCATCACGACAGAAGCCAGCCTTTATGGTTGGGGTGCTCATTGCCAATCACAGATCTCACAGGGCCAGTGGACCCAGGCAGACCTGTCCCACAAAATCAATTGCCTGGAGCACAGGGTGGTTTATCTGGCCCTCAAGAGCTTCAAAATACAATAAAGAATCGATACGTTCTGGTCTTAACAGACAACATGACGGCCAAGGCACACATCAATCAGCAAGGGGGGACTCATTCCAGGCCCCTCATGAAGGTGGCGGAGTGCCTGGGGCGCTGGGCGGAGAGACATCTTCAGCCCATAAGAGCAGAGAACATCTCAGGGGTCCTAAATGTGCAAGCAGGGTGACAGTGGATCAGTCAGAGTGGCGCCTGCATCCCTCACTCTTTCAACAGCTGTCAGCTTGTTATGGGAGGCTGGTTCTGGATCGGTTTGCCTCCCCAGAGAACTCTCACCTGCTGAGGTTCTTCAGCAGGTTCAGTTCAAGGGGGGGGAACGGAGGGGATGGCTGCCCTTGGCCTCGGGGTCTGTTATACGCCTTTCCTCCCCTATCCCTGATTCCAGCAGCCATCAGGAAGGTTCTTTTGGAGAGGGCGGAGGTGATCCTGATAGCCCCATATTGACCCAGGAGACCAGGGTTTGCTGACCTGGTCCTCCTGTCAATGAGAGAACCCTGGAGAATTCCTTGGGACTGAATATCTGTCAGCCAGGGGGCCCTGGTCCATCCAGACTCTCAGTGGCTCCAGCTGACTGCCTGGCGATTGAGTGGTGGTCCTTGAGGCGGGAGAATTTTTCTCCCAGAGTTATCCAAACTATCCAAGCTTCCAGATGACAGTCCATGGACAGGATATACAATGCAACCTGGAAAGCCTTTTGCTCCTGGTGCTCCAAATCAGGAACTGACCCTTCAAAGGTTTTGGTGGCTCAGCTCCTGGAGTTCCTCCAGGAGGGATTAGACAAGGGGTTAACACCCAATACCATCCAGAGACAGATAGCTGCTCTGTCCTCCGTTTTCGCAGTCAGAACAGACAGACGGAGAGGTCATGTGGGAGTTTAGAATCACTTGCTAAGCATTCCATAGGGCGCAGGTTTCTCATGGGCGCCTCTAACTTGCGTGCCTCCTGTGGTACACAGGTATCCCGCCTGGGATCTCTCTAAGGTTTTACAGGCTCTAACGGAGGTTCCCTTTGAGCCGTTAAGAACAATAAGTCTACACTTCCTCACCTTTAAGGTGGCCTTCCTCATAGCTATTACATCAGTCAGGAGAGTTTCGGAGTTGGTGGCTCTTTCTGTTAGGCAAGACCTCTGCATTTTTCACCAGGACAGGGTGGTCCTCTGTTTGGACCCTTCTTTCATTCCCAAAGTCAATTCATAGTTTCACAGGGCCCAGAAGTTAATTTTGCCTAACTTCTGTCTGGGCCCAAGGCATGCCCTTGAACAGAAATGGCATACTTTAGATTTCAGAAGGGCCCTCCGTATTTACATCAAATGCATATCTTCCTTCTGGAAGACGGAATCCTTATTTATTTCCTTTCAGCCATCTACTCTGGGAAACAGGGTCATTTCTTCCACGGTGGGCTGTTGGATCAGGGCTTGTATTGCTAAGGCATATGAGTCCTAAGCCCTGCCGACACCTAGGCACACTACAGCACATTGCATCAGAAGCATGGCCACAATGGCAGCGTGGGCAACGCAAGCCTCGATTGAGGAGGTATGTCGAGCAGTGACCTGGTCCTCCCCATCTCCATTTATTCTATAAGTTGGATTCCTTTCCTCGACGGTGGTGGCCTTCAGGAGGCGAGTCCTCCAGAGGGTTCATAGTGTCGGGGTGGACTTAGGACTAGACTGCACCCATCCATTGGGGACAGACCAGCTTCGGTATGTCCCATGCCTGGATGCTCTCGATCCAGCTCTAGGGAGAATGGACATTGGTCCTACCTGAACGCCATTTCAAGTAGAGCTGGAAGAGAGCATCCAGCCCCACCCTTACTAATGTCTGGTCCACAGTCCGGGAGGAGCTAATATTTTGCAGGTCACAAGTCTATTCATCACTATGCCTTCGCCAAACTGGGAGACTAGCAGAGGAGGATGGAGTGACCAAATATGGAAATAAAGATCACATGCTCAGTCTACATGCAGAACATAGAGCTACTACCCATGCCTGGATGCTGTCTTCCAGCTCTACTAGAAATGGCATTTAGGTAGGACCAACACCCATTTTCCTCAAGCTTAGAGAGGAAATATTTCTCAAGCCTGGCCAAGAATAGGAATTTTGCTTGCTGACTCCCTGAGGCCTTTCCATGCATCAGTGGGCCTAGCTGACAGAGGCCTTCTGGGCATGGTGAGGAATAGGGGAGGTAGGGAGCAGATGGGTAGGGAAAAGGAGAGGCTTATTGTGAGTGATGCTGGGGAGGCAGGAGGCCTATGCACTGCTGGATTTAACTGGCTGAGACCTTCTAGCCCATGGCAGGTTTCTGCATGCCAGTGGGCCTAGTTGACTGAAGCCTCTCAGGTCATGGTATAGTGGGAGTTATCAGGGCAAACACACTACCAAGCACCAAATTTTGATGACACAGCCACTGGGGTGCTGCACTGGGCAGTGATTGTAAGTCTGTTTTGGTCACTGAACAAATGGTTGTAAGTCAAGGACTACCTGTATTGAAATAGTTCTGTTCTCGTATTTTCTACAAGAAACTTTTGAAAGAAAGATCTCATTTAGAGATCTATTCAAAATAGATTTGGATCCAGCTGCTTGAAATACTTACTCCCTTCAGCATAAATCTGAATCTGCTTAACCCTCATATGTGTACTGATATGTTTAAGGTTTGTTGATGATTGCCTGCATAAGGCTCTTCATATATATATTCTTATGTAGGTAGAACCTGGCTAGAGAGAAATGCATGCATGCATGCATACATACATACATACATACAAACATACATACATACATATATGTGCATTTCTCTCTAGCCAGGTTCTACCTACGTAAGAATATATATATAAAGAGCCTTATGCAGGCAATCATATATATATGCATTTCTCTCTAGCCAGGTTCTACCTACGTAAGCCAAGATGTTATGCAGCCCTGGTTCTGTGAAATCTCATTCACAAGTTTCTGGGCTTTTTTCTTGCTAGCAGACAGCTAACTCTGTGTTGTTCTTTGGGAGACTCAGATAGATCCATTTCTGCCTTATAAGGCTTCGTCAGTGAGCCACACCCTCATCTCATGTATCCTCCCTGTAAAGGTACAATGTTTCTTTTTCTTTCTTTTTTCGTAGGTT
>WNWU01013452.1:227944-241405 GCA_012654045.1 Ptyas mucosa
TCACAAACCAGGGCTGCAGAATAACATAACTTACGTAGGTAAAACCTGGCTAGATAGAAAAGCATACGAAGCCTACGAAAAAAGATACATGCATACATACATACATACATACATACATATTAATGAATTCTACTTTTAACATTTGCATGTCTCATAAGCTCTTTTGATTAGCCCTTTTTTCTGGGATGGAAGATAAGAATGTGCAGTCTTAAATGAATGTTTAATTTGTTATCTTTCTTGGGAAAGATATGTCTTCTACATTCAATAGTAGAAGACATCTGTAGAAATAGCTTATATTATTAGAATAGTGAAAACATAAGAATTACTATCAAAACCTATTTTTTGTGTTGTATTATAGCAGAAAATGAGAGCACTCCTATTCAGCAATTATTGGAACATTTCCTTCGTCAGTTACAAAGGTAAGAATATATCATATATAAATAAATATAATAAGATGTACAGCTGCTGTTTTGAGTTTTGAAATTTAGATGCTTAACAATGTGTCTTTTCTGATTAAGAGGTGTTTTAAAGTTTAAGATTTCTTTACCAAATTGATCAACAGAGCCTTGGATAGTACAGTGGTCTAAAGCCCTGTTATTAACATCAGCTGCCTGCAATTATTGCAGGTTCGAATCTCACCAAGGCTCAAGGTTGACTCAGCCTTCCATCCTTTCTAAGGTAGGTAAATTGAGGACCCAGTTTGTGGGGGCAATAAGCTGACTTTGTATAAATATACAAAAGTATGAAGGCTATTGCTTAGCGCATTGTAAGCTGCCCTGAGTCTCCGGAGAAGAGTGGCATATAAATCAAATTTAAAAAAAAATTTTTTTTTATTTTTTGCAATAAGAAAAGGGATCTGGAGACTCTGGAAATATTTATAGATCATATTGCTTGGTACAGGTAGATGAGCTTTAATCAGGTTCTTAATTTACCTCCAGGTTTGGAAGACCCTTTCCCACTTACTGGACATTTATGTTCATTTATATTAAATTTATATTTATATTTACATTACATTTATATAAAGAGCCATGGTGGCACAGTGAATAGAATGCAGTACTGCAGGCTACTTCTGTTGACTGCCGGCTGCCTGCAATTTGGCAGATCAAATCTCTCCAGCTTCAAGGTTGACTCAGCTTTCCATCCTTCCGAGGTGGGTAAAATGAGGACCCAGATTGTTGAGGGGAATATGCTGACTCTGTAAACCACTTACGGCCATAAAAAGCACTGAAGTGGTATATAAGTCTAAGTGCTATTGCTATTTGTCCTCCTCCTGAGAACCCAGATTGTTGGGAGCAATATGCTAACTCTGTAAACATCTTAGAAAGGGCTGTAAAGCACTGTGAAGTCTAAGTGCTATTGCTATTTATTGTATGGAATCTAATGGGAGAGGAAAATGTGACTACATTGAACAATATTTGCATTGAACTATGTCTCTTATCCATAGGATAACTAAACTGAATTATTGCTTTTTGCAGTAATTCAATATAGATAGGTCTCACTTTCAAGCAGTCTATAATTAACCCTCCCACCACCACCAAGCATCTTGTCCTCAGAGCACTTGTCTCGAATTCTTTACTTTCCCCAGGAAAATAGGCTGCCTAGATCCTCTTAAAGGACCAATTAGATTTGGCTTGAGCCATGTAGAAACATGCAATAGGTGTACCTAGCAGCACCAAGATTTTAGTGGATGATTTAGAGTAGCTTTTCACTAAATTTTTGCGTTCTTCCTACCTACCCAAGACGTAAAGTCTTTAGGTCCTTTCGTGGTTACACATCAAATTAACCCAGTGGCTTATATCTGCGATTGGCTGCTTAAAAGAAGATTAATCCAATACAGGTAGTGTTCAGTTTAAAGCCGTTCATTTAGTGACAGAAGTTACAATAGTGCTGAAAAAAGTGATTTACAGCTAGTCTTCATACTTGACTACCTTTGCAGCATTCCCAGAGTCACGTGATCAAAATTCAGTGCTAGGCAACTAGCATATATTTTGACAGTTGCAGTGTTCCAGGGTTAGGTGATTGCCATTTGTGATCTTCCCAGATGGCTTCTGACAAGCAGAATGAATGGGGAAAGCAAGATTTGCTTAATGACTAAGATTCTTTTAACTGCAATATTCACTTAACCACCATGGCAAAAATGGTCATAAAATTGGGTGCAACTCATTTTAAAAACTACCTTACTTAACAAAAATTCTAGTCCCAATTCTGGCATAGGTCAAGGACTATCCATATCTCATTAGTTGCTCTCTGTTTGAGAGGGGCCCATTCTGGACCTCTTCCTCATATTATCTCATCCTACTCCAAACACTAATTCTAGCAAATGGGAAAGAAGACTATCAAGCGAATAAATTCACTGGAAGGATAACTTATTCAGAGAATTAGTGGGAGGGAACAAAGACTGTCTAGTCATCACAATTTGTGTGTCAGTTTCATCTGAAATTCCCCCATAAATCCCATCCTTATGAACTGCCTCCAAAATTACTAGTTTATCTCCCAGGATGAAGAAACTTGACTTTTGGTCATGTCCCATTCCCCATTTGTGTTTGCTGTGTAAAGGAAGAGAGAAATACCTTCCAGTTACATCTGGTTTTGTTGTGCTATGCTTGAACATTAAACTTGGCAAGCTGTTTGGTCCATCTTCAGTCAAGGAAGATGGGAAAGATTATGTGTCTATTTTCCTTCTGATGGATGAGATGATGTAACGGAATACAGATCTGGCTTTTAGAAAGGGGAAGAAAGCAATGAAATATTAAAAGGAAGGAAATGGCAATTCAATCCTGAGAAAGTGGAATGTATTAAACAGATACTCCAAATAACCTCACCGATTTTATTTGATATAAGATGGGACAGATAGAAACTAGAGGCTTTCATGATTGTAAACATCTTGCTGTCAAATATCAGCCTTAATACTAATGACTGTTTTGAACAATATGCAGATTGCAATATACTACACAAATGGCTATTTTATGGCTATTTTATATGTGAAATTATGACTAAAATATTTCTGCATCTATATTGGTTTACACTGTCAGGAAGTTTCTCCTTAGTTTTAAATTGCTTCTCTCTTTGTTCAGTTTCCAGCCGTTGCTTCTTGTTTTGTCTTCTGGTGTTTTGGAAAATACATTGCCCCCCTCCCCCTTCTTTTTGGCAGCTCCTTAAAAACCTGTTGCCTAACACACTCTTGGGCAAAGCATATGAGCCATTTCCTCCTTTCAGTGGTCCATGAAAGTGCATCTATAGTATGTAGATAATAAAGTTGAAAAAAAGGTGAACAACATTTTTATAGAACTACAGACACATTGAGGCTGGGTGTGACAAGGAATGGCTGGGAGGGGAGGGACCAGGCGAGGCACCCCTTGACGTGAGTGACATTCAGTTGGCCACACCCACTGTCACATGACCAACAAACCACACCCACAAAACAAACCACGCCCACAGAAAAAGTGGGAGTAAAAAATTCTGGGCAGCATTGGCTACTGCAGCTTGTTTGTTCCAAGATGATGATGGTGATGGTGATGATGATGATGATGATGACAACCCGTATCAACTATTAGCACCAGTCAATGGTATTTGTGATGCATTTTTGAATGTTCAGTTGACTGAGTTTCATGTTTAATGAATAAAGTAAATAATAATAATAACTTTATTGTCGTTGTACATATATACACAGTATACTCATACAGCGAAATTCACTTAACATCCAAAGACCAGGTCCAACACACATAACAATCCCCAAACACCCCCCCACCACCACAAATTCCCCGTCCCTAAACCACCCAAACATCCACACAACAGACGAAGTAATGCTGTCCAACAGCTCACTGATGGTGACCCTTTAGTTCATTGTTGAGTGCAATTATAGCTCTAAAAATTATTCAGAAAGTGTGTGGTCCAAGTTTTAATTGTTCTGTATCTTCTGCCAGAAGTTCAAAAAGATTGTAAGCAGGATGGGAAGAGTCTCTGAGAATGTTATGCAACTTCCTCAAACAGCAAGATTCAAAGATGTCTTCCAGGGCTGGTAGCTGGAACCTGATGATATTCTGAGCAATTTAAAAGATTCTCTGTAGAGCTTTTTTGTCCGCTACAGAGCTGCTCCCATACCATGCAAGAATGCCTTATGTCAGGACACTCTCAATGGTGTTGCGATAGCAGGACAGAAGTAGATGCTGAATTTAGATGCTAAATTTAGATGCTGAAATTAAGGCAGTCCAAAGGAGAATGGAATAAAAATAGAACTGTATATGATTCAAAAATCACCAGAGAAGGAAGTTAGGAGTTGAAAGCATGTCTTTTTAGTGCAGGTGGTCCTGGGAATGAGGGTTTATGTAGTTGAATATAATAGACTCCATCTTAGCTGCCTGAAAGATTTCCAGTCAGTTAATTTATGCCCTTAATCTGGATGGAGAGGATTGTAGAAATACTATGCAAAATTCTGCTCTATGCTTTCTTTTGCTTTCTTCTACTTTCATTAGGAAAAAAATAGAAGGAGTTTTTTTGTCCCAAGTTTGTACACCTCAGGTGAAAATAATGGCAAATGCTGAATATTTGTTATGCTCAAATATTTATTTGTTGTAGATGCTCTAAAATTTTTGGCACTTTGATGGATTAGGAAATGTATTTCAGTTCTTTATGTTTTCCATTCCTTGGCTTTGCCTTCAGATATTGTATATCACAGAAAGTTGTTAATTGATATCATTAACATAGTATGACAACATTATACCTAAATATAATGTTCTGTGCTTTTTTTTTTTAGGAAGGATCCTCATGGTTTTTTTGCTTTTCCAGTCACGGATGCTATTGCTCCTGGCTATTCCATGATAATAAAACATCCTATGGATTTTGGTACCATGAAAGAAAAAATTGCAGCAAATGAGTACAAATCAGTAACAGAATTCAAGGTAAATTAATGGAGATTTATTAACCCAATATTAATGTTCACATGAATCTTTGTTTTTTCTGCAACAAAGATAAGGTTCCAGGGATAGACATAGAAATCTTTCTATTCTACAAGAATGCGCTTCAACCTATATCTAAAAAGTCAGAGCCATTCAGTGTGTTCAAAGTATTATATTGCTACTTGCCCTATATATATGCATTTTATAAACTATAAAAATTTATTTTACGATTATAGCAGTCTTCTGATAACTTGGCGCCTTCATTTTTTATTATTTTTCCGATTTGCCCTATAAATTCTTTGGCAAATTGCTTAATTTTTTTCCTAAATATATTTAAAAAATAGGACAAAAATAAATAGTAAAATGAAATTCTTATTTGGTTCTTGGAAGCATCTTCTTTCCAGCTCTTTTTCTGTTTTTGCCAAAATAATACCTATATTTCATACTTTTCCCCCCTTTTCTGTTCAATTATTCTGTAAACCAGAGTCACCAACCTTTCGGACCTCAGGGACCACTAAATTCATAATTTTAAATCCCATGGACCACTAATATGATTTTTTAAAAAAGATAAATAGTATTTAGTGCAATATAAAAAATGCAAATAATTTTTCTGCTGACCACCAAAATTTTCTTGCGGACCACCAGTTGGTGACCGCTGCTCTAAACAAACTTGCCTCTTTGACTACTTCTTCCTCTTCTTCTTCTTCCTCTTCTCCTCCTCCTCCTCCTCCTTCTCCTCCCCCTTCTTCTTCGCTATCTTTTTTCATTTCAGAGAAAAAATAATCTAGAACTCCATATTCTAAGAAATAACATTGATATTCCTTGAATTAAATTTTCACTCATAGTTCTGATCTAAACTAGTTAATAGAATATTCTGTTGTTTAAATCTATCTTTTGCATCAGCATTAGAATATTATATGAGGTGTAGAAATAAACAAAAGAATATCATCTGCAAATAAAATTTGTATTCAATTTAACTATATATTATTCTATAGATCCCTCTGTTATTTAATAGCACAAGCCAAGAGTTTCATGCAAATACTAAAAAGCAAAGTTGAAAGTAGAAACCCTTGTTGAGTTAGGATTAATAGTCAAAAAATAGTCTTTAAAAATTCTGATACATATGTTAATAAAGTATATATTCTCTTTTAGTTTGATGCATCAGATTCCAAGGGTCTATTAAATTCAATTTTTCTGAATAAATATTGTTTCCCTCATTAATAATTGCTTTTCATGCTGGCATATTTCTATCAAGCTCAGGAACCAATATTTCACTAAGATCTCTTTCTCTTATCACTTATCATTAACACACTTATTCAAATGTTGAGAATATTCATATAACATAATAAGGGAATCTAAATTAGGTCCATAAACATTAAGCACAGCTATTATAGTCTCTGCTATATTAACACATAAAATTAAATAAGCCCATTTACATCAGTAAATAAATTGTTGTACATCAGTAATCAACTGCTGTACATCAATTCGGAATCTCTTTCAAACTAAAATACTACACCTTTAGCTTATGTCGAAGTATCTGGGAGGTAAACCTGTGTTACCCAATCCTTTATTAATATAAATTTATCCATTTCCATTAAATGAGTCTTCTGTAGATAAGTAATATCTGCTCTTAATTATTTTATATATGCTAATATGCGTCTGAATTGTCACAAGTTTTTACATTAAGACTAACTTCATAAATTTTATTTTGGTCCACTTATCAATATTCTCCTGATATCAATTCATTTGTTGAACTGTACCACTTAACAAGTATTTAATTATTACCTTTTTATGTTTAAATTTTTAGCATATTTTCTAGTGTTGCTCACAGATATAGTGTCTCAATTTAATATTCAAATATTACATATATAATTTATGTAAAAAAACATAGCATAAAAAATTAAAAACAAGAGATTGAAAAAAGTGCTAAAATAGAATATATATAAGCGAAAAGAATGAACACTAACCCTTTATTTTAACTATAGGAACAACAGTTGCTGTCATCTAAGTATCTGGTACTTCAGGATTTCTCAAATACTAAAAGTGTGACAGAATAGAACAGAACAGAACAGAACATTCAGAATTTCAGAATTGGAAGGGACCTTGCAGGTGTTCTAGTCCAACCCTCTCCTCAAGCAGGAGACCTTATACCATTCCAGAGAAATGGCTGTACAGTCTCTTTTTAAAAGCAATTTGGTTAATTGTTCTCACTGTTAGAAAATTTCTCCTTAGTTCTAGGTTGCTTCTCTCCTTGATTAGTTTCTATCCATTGTTTCTTGTCTTGCCTTCTGATGCTTTGGAAAATATGTTGATACCCTCTTCTTTGTGACAGCACCTCAATTATTGAACATTGCTATCATCACCCCTAGTCCTTCTTTTCATTAGACTAGACATACCCATTTCTGCTACTGTTCATGTTTTAGCCTCCTTCATATGTTTTAGCCTTCATAAGAATGATATGTTATGTTGTTATTATTTGTATTATATATATATTGTATCACTATACGTATATGCATGCCCTTTCTACTGTATATGTCTATAAATTTGAATCTGCAGTCTTGCCTTTCACAGTTTCCTGATGGAATGAAATTTTGAGCAGATAGGAAAATAGGAATTGAGTAACTATCTTCTTTTCTTAACCATTAGCATTTTGCCCTCTTCTTTGAATAAGTAGTATATTGGTTGCTTTCTCTTCAACATATTTAAAGAAATCTTTTTGATTTGATTTGATTTCTTAACATCTAACTAACATCAGTTCATTTTGAGCTTTGTTTTCATGATATCCCCTATATTGTCCCAGGCTATATACTTGTATATACAGTATATTACAGAAGTGAGTACACTCCCTCACATTATATAAATATTTAAGTATATCTTTTCATGTGACAACACTGAAGAAATGACACTTGGCTACAATGTAAAGTAGTGAGTATACAGCTTGTATAACAATGTAAATGTGCTGTCCCCTCAAAATAATGCAACACATAGCCATTAATGTCTAAACTGGTAGCAAGAAAAGTGAGTACACCCCTAAGTGATAATGTCCAAATGGGGCCTAAGTAGCCATTTTCCCTCCCTGGTATCATGTGACTTGTTAATGGTACAAGGTCTTAGGTGTGAAGGGGGAGCAGGTGTGTTAAACTTGGTATTATCACTCTCACTCATACTGGTCACTGGAAGTTCAACATGGCATCTCATGAACTGAATTGAAAAAATGAATTGTTGCTCAACATAAAGATGGCCTAGGCTATAAGAAGATTGCCAAGACCCTGAAACTTAACCAGCTACGGTGGTCAAGACCATACAGGGGTTTAACAGGACAGGTTCCACTCAGAACAGGCCTCGCCATGGTCGACCAAAGAAGTTGAGTGCCCATCCTCAGTGTCATATCCAGAGGTTGACTTTGGGAAATAGACATATGAGTGCTGCCAGCATTGCTGCAGAGGTTGAAGGGGTGGGTGGGGATCAGCCTATAAGTGCTCAGACCGTAAGCCGCATGCTGTATCAAATTGGTCTATAGAGCTGTTGTCCCAGAAGGAAGCCTCTTCTAAAGATGATGCACCAGATAGCCCATGAACAGTTTGCTACAGACAAGCAGACTAAGGACATGGATTTCTGGAACCATGTCCTGTGGTCTGATGAGACCAAGATAAACTTATTTGGTTCAGATGGTGTCAAGTGTGTGTGGCAGCAACCAGGTGAGGAGTACAAAGACAAGTGTGTCTTGCCTACAGTCAAGCATAGTAGTGGGAATGTCATGGTCTGGGGCTGTATGAGTGCTGCCGACACTGGGGAGCTACAGTTCATTGAGGGAACCATGAATGCCAACTTGTACTGTGACATACTGAAGCAGAGCATGATCCCCATCATCATGGAGGAGTGGAAGAGGACTCCAGTGGCAACCTGTGAAGCTCTGGTGAACTCTATGCCCAAGAGAGTTAAGGCAGTGCTGGAAAATAATGGTGGCCTCTAAATATTGAAGTTTTGGGCCCATTTGGACATTATCACTTAGGGGTGTACTCACTTTTGTTGCCACCAGTTTAGACATTAATGGCTGTGTGTTACGTTATTTTGAGAGGACAGCACATTTATAAGCTGTACACTCGCTACTTTACATTGCAGCCAAATGTCATTTCTTCAATGTTGGGAACACAGGAGTTTCTCTGTTTCTCAAGAGCTGAAAATCCTGCTGACATTCCTATAGGGAAGATTTTCAGCTTCTGTGTGGAGCCTGCCAGAGTCTTCCCTGCCTCTTTACATTGTAAGATTCTACTGGAATTGAATTTCTTAGAATATAAACAGTTATTGAAAATATAGCAATGATTATGTTTATGTTTTCCAGGCAGATTTTAAACTGATGTGTGACAATGCAATGACTTACAACAGACCAGATACTGTGTATTACAAACTGGCTAAAAAGATTCTCCATGCTGGCTTTAAGATGATGAGCAAAGTAAGACAACTACAACAGAGAACATATTGGGACCAAAAATATAGATTAACCTTTGTAAATGATTACAATACAACGTTATTTTATACTGCTGATTTAGATTTAGTTTCAAAAAGGAGATTCAGGTGAACAGGTATGTGAATGCAGCATGTGTCTACCTGCCTTAGTACAACAAATTGCTGATATGCTGCATTCATACTTCCACATGCTCTTAAACATTTAACTTTACTTTAAATAAAGTAGTCTGCTGTATTTATAGCCCTAGAGGGCAGACTATGTCTTTATAAAATAAAACTGGAAATTTAAGGAGATTGAATATGCCCTTAGTGTTGGTTTCTCAGACTGCTGAGTTTACTAAAGGTCTCATTGGCATTTCCATTATACATCTCTTTTCTTTTAAAGTGAATACTACTCTTTTAAGAGTTGGTTTATTCAAGATAAAAATGTTAACTTGAAGCTTTCACTGAAGAAATAATCATTGTCTTATTTAAATAAATTTGGAATTATTCTAGAATGTTAAGTATTTTGCTTAACAATATCTTTCCATAAAATATTGGAAAAAATTCATACACACTCTTTATTTTAAAGCTATTTGATTATATACCTTTAATGAATTCCTAAATACAATGCCTACTAAATAGTATAATGGAAATGTTTATGCAAAATGAGTGAAAGGTGGATTTGTGTAAACATACTTATTATATAATACTATTTTTCAAAATTATAAAAAACCTGATTTTCAAACTGAACGATTGATTATCTTGTATGAAGATTATGTACAGGTAGGTGGCCGTTTGTATGTATGGTTTCCCTTCTGAAATAGGTTGCAGGTGTTCCGGTGTCATGCTGCTCATGATTGAATCACCTTGCATCCTCATTGAAGATGTAGTTCTTAGGTGCAAAGCCATGGCCATTCCCATCCCATCCCATCATCATAGCATCTTCGCTATGAGGGAAAGGTGTAAAGTCCCTGCTGCTCTGTCCTTTCTAATTCTAGGAACGGCTGTTAGCTTTGAAGCGCAG
This sequence comes from Ptyas mucosa, assembly GCA_012654045.1. Classification (NCBI taxonomy): domain Eukaryota; kingdom Metazoa; phylum Chordata; class Lepidosauria; order Squamata; family Colubridae; genus Ptyas; species Ptyas mucosa. The sequence continues at coordinate 238,313 of WNWU01013452.1, forward strand.
CATGTCGTTTATGCAGGACATGGATTTTTCTCAGCAGGCAGCTCTTTTGGGCGATGAAGATCCAGCTGTTGAAGATCCAGTGCCCGAAGTTGTTCCAGTGCATGTAGAGACTACCAAGAAATCCAAAAAGCCAAGTAAAGAAGTTATTAGGTAAATGTTGGAGGAAGTGTTTTGCTCTTTTGTGCCTTTCTTTGCAAATTAACATCCCTATTTTTGAAATAAATTAATTAGACTATTGGTTTATAACTTTGAAATGCTAGGCACAATATATAATTATTTTTCAAGAAATTTAAGCACCTTGGGCATCTTGAGCAGAATCAGTATGTATTCCAGAAGTTCTTTCTAGAGTTTACAGTCAGTATAGGTAGCATTTGATACCGTATTTTTTGGAGAATAAGACACACCTTTTCCCCCATAAAAGGGGGTGAAAATTTAGGTGCATCTTATACACCAATGTAGCCCCGCCTACCCACTGGCCCCCAACCTTTGGCCTCTGCCTCGCAGCAGTTATCTACTTGCAAGCAAACAGCAAGAAAAAACCAGCTCCTTTCAGCTTCAGCATAGCCTAATTAGCACAAGTTGATCGGCCTCCTGACTCTGACTCTCAGCTGATTTGCTCAGCTGTTTTGCGCAGGGCTCTGCTGCTTGCTGCAAAGAGGTAAATTGCTGGAGCAGATTTTTTTTTTTCCTTGTTCTAATCAAGCTATGCTGAAAACGAAAATGAAAGTAAAGCAGGCTCTTTGCTGCAATGAGGCAAAATTGCTCAGAGGCAGAGGGAGATTTCTTTTTCTTCTTTTCCTCACCAAAAAAGGTAGGTGCGTCTTATAGTCCAGTGCATTTTATACTCCAAAAAATACGGTAAATATTTTGAAAATGAGCTGGAAGAATTGGCAGGCATGAGCACAGAATATTCTTTCCATTCATTGTAAGTTTTCCACATGAGCCAGGAAAAAAAAATCCAGTTGTAAGAGGTGCTTTAATTTTAATGAGCTCACTTCTTAAATCAGCCACATCTTTTTGGAGGATGGAATAGAAGTGAAAAGAGAAAGATCATTTTAATGAATAGTAGCATGGCATGTGTTCATTCTTATGCAAGAACTAAAACAGTTCTTCAAAATTATTTTTAAAATAAGGGGTCTTGGTGTTCTCTGAGCTTGCTTGTTTTCTTGCAGACGTTTCATTACCCAAACTAGGTAACTTCATCAGTGCTAGTAAGGAATGTGGTTTGCTATCAATTTATATTCAAATGGTTTGCCTGTCACTGTTGATGAGGTCTGCACAGGTCTGTGTTGGTTCACTCCTTCCTCTGAGGTTGGTTCCAATTGGTGTTGGTAGAGAGCAGGAACTCTTGGTCTCTGCTCTGTGGGATCCCTTAGGGCTTGCAGCTGTCTCCGCTCCTTTTTAACATTTACATGAAACCACCAGGTAAGATCATTTGGCACTAGGATGAGGTATATATCTTCATCCTGGATGAAGTGAGTGAAGCTGTGAATATTCTTGTGCGGTGTCTGGAGGCTATGGATTCCTGGATGGGGAACAACAGACTTCAGCTGGACCCTGGTAAGATGGCGTGGCTGTGAATGAGGTTGCACTACCCCAGATAGATCTGGTGCTCCTGCACTCATGACTCCGGCTTGAAGAACAGGTGTAAAAGTTCTCTGCTCAGTCACTCATGCCCTGGTCTTCTCTGATTTGGACTGTTGCAGCATGCTCTACATGGGGCTGTCCTTGAAAAATATCCAGAATATTCAGCTTATATAAAATGTGGCTGCATGGGAAATTTTAGGCACCCAAAGAAGAATGCATGTAACTTCATTGGGTGCCAGTTTGCTTCCGGGTCCAATTCAAGGTATTGGTTGTCAATGTTAAAACCCAAATGGCATAAGGGCAGGCTACTTATGGAACAATCTTCTTCCCATTACATCTGCCCATCCCCCCTGGTCAGGCAGGGAAGGTATGTTGCAACCCTGTCACTTAAAGAACTTTGACTGATGGGGTCTAAGAAAACAGCTTTCTCTGATGTTTCCTCTCTTCCCTATCCTATGGAATATTCTTCCTCTGAAGGTGAGGCAGGCTTTCATTCTTTTGTCTTCTAAAAAGGAGTTTAAAATATAGCTATTTGGCCTCATGTGGGGAGTCCAGGGGAACAGGCAGCCATGAGACTGGTTAATTCCCTGGAAATCCTCTCTTCACCTTCTAGCTAATTTTAATCCCTTGCCTCCTCTTAACATTTTTAATTTTTATACATATTGCTTTATTTTTAACATTTTATTGTACATTACTCGGAGTCTCTCTTTGAAGGAGATAAATGATTAAGAAAATTTAAAAATAAATAAAACAAAGTAAAATTTTTAAAACCCAATGAGGTATCCTGTTTAACTCCATTGGATATCATCTATAATTTCAATATTAAAACCTGTTGCTTGATATATGCATTACATACTTTCAAAGATATGCAGCACCAGGGAACTACCAGAGGACTGGAAAAGAGCTGATGTAGTTAGACTGTAGACAGTATCACCACCAGATGGATTCATAACTGGCTGATCAACTGCATTCAAAGTGTAGTTCTTAATGGAACTGGCGTAAAATTCATCCAGTTCTATCTGGCTTGGGCGAACCAATAGTGGTGGCTGTGGGAGGCTCTGCCCATCCACATGAACATCATGACATCACTTTTTTGTGACGATTTTAAGCCTCTGTGCATGCACAGAAGGCTTTGTGCATGCATGGATGACGCTCACAAATTTGCAAACCGGTAGGGAAGGTAAGTAAATTTTAACTGTGAATGGAAATGTATTTACATGGAGGGAAGTATGCAGTGGGTACCCCAAGGCTTTGTTTTAGGCTCAATACTCTTCAACATCTTCATCAATGATTTGGATGAGAGGATAGATAGGAAATTCATCGAATTTGTAGATGACACCAACCTGGCAGGAATAGCCAACACTACAGAAGATAGGCTTAAGATACAGAAGGATCTTGACAAACTTGAACATTGAGTGCTATCTAACAAAATGGAATTCAATAGTGAAAAAAATAAGGATATACATTTAGACAAGAAAAACAAAATGCACAGCTACAGTATAACTG
>WNWU01013452.1:241805-262807 GCA_012654045.1 Ptyas mucosa
TGCACAGCTACAGTATAACTGGTACCTCACTCAATAGTACTAACTCTGAGAGGGATCTTGGAGTCCTAGTGGGCAATCATTTAAATATGAGCCAGCAGTATGCTAGAGCTGCCAAAAAAGCCAACACAGTTCTAGGCTGCATTAATAGAAGGATAGAATCAAGATCAGGTGAAGTGTTAATACCACTTTATAATGCCTTGGTAAGACCACACTTGGAATACTGCATCCAGTTTTGGTCGCCACAATGTAAAAAAAATGTTGAGACTCTAGAAAGAGTGCAGAGAAGAGCAACAAAGATAATTAGGGGACTGAAGGCTAAAACATATAAAGAATGGTTGCTGGAATTGGGTATGTCTGATTTAATGAAAAGAAGGACTAGGGGTGAACACTAGGGCAGTGTTCCAATATCTTAGAGGTTCCCACAAAGAAGAGGGAATCAAGCTATTCTCCAAAGCACCTGAAGGCAGGACAAGAAGCAATGGATGGAAACTAGTCAAGGAGAGAAGCAACCTAGAACTAAGAAGAAATTTCCTGACAATTAGAACAATTAATCAGTGGGACAACTTGCCTCCAAAAATTGTGAATGCTCCAACACTGGACATTTTAAAGAAGAGATTGGACAACCATTTGTCAAATGGTATAGGGCAGTGATGGCGAACCTTTTTGGCATTGCGTGCCAAAAGTCTAAGCGCATGTGTGCTGTTGCTCTCCCGCGTGCCAGAACCCATAATGCAATGTGTGCCCCCATTTACGCATGTGTGCATGACAACTCCCACGCGCCCTCTACACATGCGCCCACACTGTGCATGCATGCCCCCCCAATGCGCCCCCCCCCACTTTTTCCAAATGGGCCGGCATACCTCTTACCAGAGGACAACTAGGTACCGGCTGTTCCCTGGTGAGACAGCTGTTCCCTGCCTGGTGCATGGCGCTGCCAAGATGGCTTGGCTAATGATCAGGCAACTCCAAAGTTTCCTGCTAAACGTGTTCATTCTTGAGCTGCGCTTGTAGGGGGGAGAGATCTGGCTAAAGAGCTGTGCTTTAGCTGTGCTAAAGAGCTGCCTCCTGCCACGGAGAGGCAGAACCTGTAGAGATCGGGGAAGGCCCTGCTTCTGTTCATCCGCGGCAGAGACCAGAAGACCAGCTGGCCGATTGGAGGTGCGCGCATGTGTGGTGGACCTGGGGTGGGCCGACGGCTGGCGTGCCGGCAGAAAGGGCTCTACGTGCCACCTGTGGCACGCGTGCCATAGGTTCGCCATCACGGGTATAGGGTTTCTTGTCTTAGCAGGGAGTTGGACTAGAAGACCTCCTTTCCAACTCTTGTTATTCCGTTATTTCTTCCACTGTCAAATTCCTTATCAAAATTTGAGTTTTCTCTTTATTGATCTGGTAATTTGACACTGAACCATATTGTTTTACATGTTCCATCACCATCACTTTAGGGTGAGCAATTTAAATACAATATCATTAGCAAATGCTAAATTTTAATTTATATTAGTTTACAGTTTATTTTTTTGAAATTTTGCTCTCAGTATAGCTAGGAGACTATGGTTCCCATGCCAATAAAGATAGGGGATCATCCTTGTCCCCTTTGAAATAATATATTGCTTTGAAATAAGAACATTTACTACAATTTTGGCTGCTTATTTTTTTTATAAACATTATATGAATATAAGAGAATTATCCCTAACCTATTTTTTTCAAAACTGCATAAGCCCATTTCATATTGTCAGTTTTGTTCAGCACCAAGAAATATGGCCAATTTTTAATTTTTCTGATGTGCATTATTGATAATATTTAAATTATATATAATATTATTCCAGATATATTTCTTTGAGATAAATCCATCTAGTCAAAATGTATTATTTCAGCTAAAAGCCACCTAGAGTCACTTTGGATAGTGAGACAAGTGTCATGAATTTAATAAATAAATGACTATTTAGACTCAGCAAAAATTGTTGAAAAAGCTTATAATCTACAATCAGTAAAGTGATAGGTCTATGGTTCAGAATGAGTTAGATATTTTCCTTTCTTTATAAATCAAAGAGATGAAGGCTTCTTTCCATGACATATGAGATTCATGACATAATTGTATCTCATTTATTATTTGAGTTTAAAAATTTCTTGAAAAATTCTGCAGTAATTTGTAGAAATACTGTCAGGTCTAGAGCTTTATTCAATGTCACTTTTTGATTGACACTGTTCTGTTGTAAATTGATTAAGAATTTCTTTTTGTTGAGCCATACATTATTAAAGTAACATTTTATTCAAATTTTCTTCAATTTCTACTGTATTAGATTCTTGTTTATTATATAAGTTCAAATAAAGAATGAATTGCCACACCATAAGCTTCATTGTAGAAACATGTTTATCATTGTTTCAAATGTGAGTGCTTTTTTTTGTTACTGATGTTGTTTTTTACTCATTTGATAGGCTAGCAATTAACAAAAATATTTATGCCAGGTGAAGTTATTTTTGGCTGACTGCCAATCAGTTATAATGGTCCCTTATTGCTTGTATCTTTTACTTTAAATCTAAAATTGAATTGAGCTACTTCCCAATGTAGGCTTAGTTCTAATTGTTCAGATTATTAGTAATATATTTTTCTGATTTTGCATAAATTTCTGTTTGATTCAGAGACAAAGAACTCTCCAATAAATACTTTACTTGCCTGTCATACTATGAGGAAAGAATATTTCAGAAGTTAGATTGCACTATATTTCTATATTTCAATTAAAATTATTGTTTAAAAACGAGAATTGACAGAACTTATTTTCCTTGGAGACCTGTTCCGAGAGGGTAAATCCAAGAGAATTGTAATTTTTTATAAAGCACTTGCAATAATGGTCAGCAATTATGTTGATAAGAAATTCTTGATCTGCACCTAATAGATTTACAGGTTAAAATCTCTCATCCCCCCCACCCCCCGAAATTTCTAAATATATATTATGCAGCTTTTTCCAATCTTTACTGAAACTGATTAAGACATTAGTGTGGAAAGGAAACTGGGTACTTGAAAGCTCTAGTCAATTAGGCAGCCTGCCTAAGTTCCCCTATATGGTAAAGATGTTTGAGAACCTTTTTTAAGGTTCTGGGATCTTCTATTGCACAGATTCGTACAACATTAAGATTTCAAGATGTTTCTGAAATTAAGAACTTCAATAATTAAAAAACTGGATTTTTTAATATATGCTATGGTACTTTTTTCTAATACAATTTTGAGAAAAATTTACTTTTCTACCAATAATATGTACTAAAAGATATTTCTGTAATTAAAACCAATTACTTTGATTTAATTGGTAGATTGCTTAAAACAGTACTTGTTGGATATTTTTAACGATGTTTTTTCCTGCATGCTAGTCAATCATTTTGGTGCCAAAATGAACAGAATCTGTTCTGTTTTCAGACTGGTTTTTCCTCTTTGGCTACAAGAGGCCATTTCATTACAAAAATATCATAAGTGAACTTTTTACACTATTACTACTTATCTTAATAGATTTGTAAAAAGTTTCTAATATAGTTGATTATATAATTGGAATTGATCTGAGTTCATCTATATATAATGCTTGCTTGTTCTATTTCCTTTCTCTTTCTTGCTGTTCATCTTAATTAGCTTTTATTATCAAAATATGGTCAGTTAATCTGTTGTGATAAATTCTTTCTGCATGTTTCATATCAATGATTTTTGTTCATTTGTTTTATATCAAACATTGATATCTTTTTAAATACTTAACTCTAACAATAAAATTTACTTTATTTTAATGAACAGAAGTTCTAGATATAAGAATACATTTTTTTTAACAAGCAAAAGAAAGAAAACTTTTTCAGATTGGAGCTCCACAGCATGATTTGTCTGATTCTTCTGCAGTCACAAGATTTTTTGTATGAGATATATATATATATAACAGAAGATAATCTCTCTAAATTAATCCAGCAAACACATTACAAGGAAACTAACAAGGACTGTTCATAAAACACCTTCATTTGGTATTATAACTTCAGTCTCTGAACGAGATTGTTAAATGTTATTAAATGGGGTCCTGTAAAACAAAATTTTATATAAATTTTTAAACTGTAAACTGGAGGGAAATATTTTAGTATGAGAATATAAGTGGGGTCTTAAATATATTTTAATATACTTTACATATGGCTATCTTTAAAGTTTACTCAGAAATAATTCAGAACACAGCAGCATGGAAAGTTATGAGCATACCACAGTATGATCATATAATTCCTCTGCTTTGTGGTTACCCCCTAGGCTTTTGGGTACAATTCAGGGTGCTAATTGTCAGCCATGAAACTTTTTGTATCATAAAGCCTGGATGTCTGAAATTCCATCTCCTTAAATCTTCCATAAATTTTAAAGTCTGGATTGTCCGCTAGGCTTTGGATTAAGTCAAGCGGTGGACTCTCAGTGGAAATGATATATGGTGAGAGAATACTTGGTTTTATTCCTCATAGATAGCTTTGTTAATTTTGTTATTAATATTGTCTGTCACAATGGAGCTGTGATATTAAAATTAAAAAATACAGTAAGATGAAAATAATGTTGATTTACCCAGGAAATTCATTATATTTACCTAGAGGTCATAAAACTCAATGACTTAGAACCTATTTGTGGAGAGGGAGTGCATTTGATTTGTTATTTATTTAATAATTTGTGCTTTGTTATAGCTGTATATTTGAACCAGAAGGAAATGCATGCAGTCTGACAGACAGCACAGCTGAAGAACATGTCCTGGCCTTGGTAGAACATGCAGCAGATGAAGCACGGGATCGGATCAACCAATGTCTTCCAAACAGCAAGGTCTTGTTAAATTAATTCACATTTTGTTCGGCTAATTTTCTCAGAAATTTTTGTTCAGTTGGACAAGAATTTTTACACAGTATTTAGTACATGAATACTTTTATGAGGAGTTTTTATGTTAAATTTCTACAGTATAGATTAAATTACAAGTTTTAGACTTTAATTTGAATATAAGTGAAAATTAAATGACATATTCTTAGTATTCTATCTCAGTGAAGGTCTTAAAAATTCAGTTATTTAACCTACATGTTAGTTTTGCTTATGACAGTGCTCTATATTGACAAGATTATATCAAACAGTATAAACCAATTAGAAGAGTTGAAGTTAAAATTTGATGAATAATATCAGCTGATTGTGTTAATCTAAATGAATATATTGGATAATTCCATTTTTTCTTCTTTTATTTAGAGCATTTATTAATACAAATGCTCTATTTTTTAGAACAACATAGAAAATTGTGTTTCAATACAATGTGTGAATCCAGTTTCATTGTATATTATATTTAAGAATGGACATATTCATATCCTATTCAAAAGGTTGTTTATTAGATTGCATGGGCACAGATCTTCTTCCAATGACATATTCAACATCAGATATTGTTAGTATCTGCTAACACAACAGTCCCCAACCTTTGTGGCGAGTGTGTGTGTGGGAGAAGGGAACCAGCCAGGCCATGTGAGTAGCGGGCCAGTACACATGCACGCAAGTAGCTCAACTCACAAACAGTGTGCAGGCAGTTGCGCATGCATGCACAACTTCATTAGAAGTTGAGCTGTGCATGTGCGCCAGCTGGCCACTTATGTGAGTGGAGCTGCATGTGCGTCTGTGCTGGCTGGCCGCTTGCACAAGTGGACCTGCATGCTCGTGTGTGCATCGGTCTATCACTTGTGCAGCCCAGTTCTGAATAGGCCATGGCCCAGGAGTGGGCCACAACGTGGGAGATGGGGACCCCTGTGATAACAGATGTTAGTATTTACTGATTAAACAGGAAACATTAAAAAAAATCTGATTTTCTTTTTGTTATTCTTAAATACAGATAGGTTACTTGAAAAAGAATACTGATGGATCTTTGATTTTCAGTGTACTCAATCCATCAGATCCTGAAACAGAAGGTAATTTTCAGATAATTTTATTAGTTTATATTTTTAAACATGTTTTTAATTATACATAACTAAGTTTATGTTGTACATTAATTGTTAAAAGAAAATGCATAATGTTTTAATCTTTATTTAATAGACATAGGTAATTCCATTTGAATATTAAATATATGTCAGAATTGGCAACAAAATGATTTGCAAACTGAAATATATTTGGTGAGCTAATATTTGAAGGCTTTTGGCTTTATTCTAGTAAAGTCAGAATTAAGTTACACTTGTGATAAAATATAAATCTACAAGTAACCCTATATGCATGATGGTGAACCTATGGCACGCGTGCCCAAGGTGGCACACAGAGCTATCTTTCTGGGCATGCGAGCTGTTGCCCAACTTGCCTGCAGCTGTGTATGCACGTGCCCAGCTGGTGTTCGGGCCTCCAGTGCGCATACGTGCAGTTCTGGAGACCCATTGGTCCGGAGCTCTCCTGTGCATGCGCGCGGATTCGTGCATGCGCGCGGAGTACCTGCGTACAGTGCATGTACGCGCAGATGGCATTCATGTGTACACATTGCATGTGCAGAAGCCTTGTACATGTGCAGATGGTGCAATTGGGGACCCATGCAAAAGCCGCGTGCATGCACAGATGATGCGGTTGTGCATGCAGCACCCGGGGAGGAGCCGCGCATAAGTGAAGCACCTACCTGTTTGGCACTCAGTGAGTAAAAGGTTCGCCACTTCTGCCCTATATGAACAAAGACTCTATGAGCTCTAACTTAAATACCATTAATATTTATTTATTTATTCATTATTTATTTATTCATTCATTCATTTTTCACATTTTTGCACTGCCTATCTCTCTCTGATGTTGCTTATTATGTAACCATTTTTACCTAATTAGTTAAAATCTGTTCAGTTGCTCCTTAAACTGAATTTGTGTAGAAGATTATTAAGCCTGGCAATAGTATTACATCTGTGTTAGATTCAATCTGAGATAGATAATTAGTCTCCAATCCATTTTTCTTCTATATCATCTTTAAATCATGTTATTGTACTGATGTAGCACCATCTTGGCATTATTGAATAAAAATGCTATATTTTAAAGCAAAAATGCATAGCCATGCAAAGCAATATACCAGTAGTCCATGATGACTACAGTTGGGACAAGTATTTCCATTGCTAAACAATGCAGTCATAAAGTAAGATGTCACGTTATCACATTGCAGTTCTGGGAGTATCAGTTGCTGTCATTAACCAAATATTGTGGGTTGTTAAGTGATTATCCACCCAAATCCAAGCTTTTCCAGATTTCATCCCTCCTAGCCCCAAGCCTCAGTAAGATAAGGGACTGCCTCCATGTCCTCCTATCTGCCTGTTCTCTCTCCATTTCTTTTGGAACAGCTAACAACCCCTGAAAATGCTTCTCTGGTACTGTTTGCCATGGCCCAAGAAACTACAGCTGCCTAAATCAGTCCCAGCCACAGTTACCCTTGCCACCTTGCACTCCACTGCTTCAAATGATCTTCAACATCTTCTTGCTCCTTCTGTTGAAGAGGTGTGCCTGGCCTGACTGCTGGACTGGCATTTGGCTGCAAAAAAAAAAAAAAAGTGGCCTCAAAGTCACTTGCTCCAAAACACTCCTTTGTAAAACTCTCCTAAAATGCCGCTTTGCAAAACCTCCCAGAAAGGAGCATCACAAAAACCCCAACTCTTTTCTGCGAACTCTTTGTTAAGGGACTATTTCTGCATTTTTTCCTTTTCCTTCTTGCTCCCCACCCCCATTCCATTTTGGAAGTGAAGCCTAGCCCTCCCCAGGAAGTTGGGGTTTTGGTTTTTTTTTTTTTGGTTTGCAAAGGGACTGTTTTAGGCTTTCCCCCCTTTTTCTTGCACAAAGTCAGCCCCAGCCTGGCCAAGGAGAACTATTGAAAGGGAGACTTTGGCATCTCTTCAAAAGACAGTCTGTGCGTCACAGGTCAGAACCCAGCCCCACCCCATCCTAGCAGCCAGGATAAAGAAGGCGAAGGTCAGTTGGGGTTTAAATAAATAAAAGCATATATCTAAAATTGATTGGAACTATCATTTGAACTTATTATATAAATCTTTAATTTTATTTTTCATTTTCTTGGGTAATTCTAAATTATGGCTTGTGTTTCAACATTTATTGTTTAACCCAACAATTTCACTTATTATATGTCAATCTCTTTCATGTTTATATTGCTAATTATATTTTAATAATTACCTTCAATGAAATTTTGTATTTTACATGCTGTTTCCCTATTCATTTATTCAATAACGTCGAAATTAACTTGTTCATTAAATTTCTTGTGTCAATTTCTAATAGTTAATGCATCGTATTTGAATCTACCTTTTACTAAAAGAAATGAATTCTTTAGAGAACAGTTTCTAAAGTTTATACCAATCAGTTCTGCAAAGAAGGGGGAAGTCAAAAATCAAATATTTATCTATATTATTTTTAGGAGTGTTTTCTTTTTTTACATTTGTAACTAATAGTATAGTGAAGATTTTAAACTAAAATGTGTGCTTTCTTTTCAATTCAGTGTATGCTGCTTGATATAAGTAATGTTTTATCGAGCATTAATTGTAAAATTTCAGTCATTATTTATCCATTTATAGAACTTTTTTGAAAATACACTTCGGCTACAATTTTAAAATACATAAGGCCTAACTAATTTATATAACCTATTAATATTTCCTTTATTTTGTTTATTATCTAATTTGTGCAGCTCAGTTGTTCTTTACTATTTTTTAAAAACAGTTACTGTTTTAAAATATTAATAATTTCTGAATAACCTTTTTAATAATTTCAAGCAAAAGTTCTTAAAATCTAAGATAGTGTTATAAGAGTATCCTCCTGTCTATTAGTTTTGAAAATACAGCTCCATTATAATTTTGAAAAAGATAATTGAAAAAAGAATTCTTTTTGCTTATTTAAATAATCTAATAACTTTATTTTTTTTATTTTTGTTCATTATCTAATTTATTTTTTCTGCAGATCATTTGTTTTTTATTGACACATTAAAACAAACTGATACTGATTAAAATATTAATAGTTTCTTAATAGCCTTTTTTGTAATTTCATGCAGAAGTTCTTAAAATTCATGATTGTCTTATAAAAACATTCTCCTATTATTTTTGAAAACTTAATAAACATTTATTTATATGTTTATTGTTGAAAATAGAGGAGGAAAGCCATCCAGTGGATCTGAGCTCTCTATCTAGCAAATTATTACCGGGTTTTACAGCATTAGGTTTTAAAGATGAAAGAAGGCACAAAGGTAAGTTCTGCGATGCAAAGAATGTTTATATTTACAAGATTAAACATTTGTCTTCATATTTATAAGACATTTTCATTTAATTTTGAATATTTTTAGAATGTAATTACTAGATATCCAGTGACTCAGGCAATTTGATGCTGAAAGTCTAATTGCAATGTAAATGATTAATTTCATTTGGATGTAGGTACCGTAATGCAAGCGTTTCTCAAGCATACAGGTTCTTTAAGGTGGCTTAAAAGCCAAAGAAGGTTTATCTGTAACCCCTCGCTGAACTAGAGGCATATTTCAGTGGCATAGTCAGGATTCTGTTCTTGGCTCAGAACCCTTCAGTTAAAAAAAAAATATTGAAGTCATTTTTAAATATGCTAGTGTCATTTTTCATATGTAATAAGAATACCAAACAACAGGCTTCAGGTGGTTGATGCCGGAAGGTTTGATGATTTTCAGGGAGGGCAGTAGGAAGAAAATTAATAGTGTGATGGAGGCTCAGGCCTATCTGGAGCAACATAAGATCCTCCTAGAGGGTGAAGATACAGGAACCGAGGAAGGGGAGGTATTAGATGATCAAGGAACAGGGGCGGGCAAGGCCGTGGCGGTCCGGGAGGAAGGGGGTGCTAAGGCCAGAACCTTGAGATCTAGAACCAAGAAATGATGAAGTGAGAGGAATCTATTATTTTGTGCCTTTTATGATATCTCTTATTTTTGTAAACTTTAATATTACCCTGGATATTGAACTGATATTTTTATATAAATCCGGTTGCTAAATTTGAAATTTTAATAAGGGAAGATCTGCTGTATGTGAAAAAAAGTAATTATATATTATCTTTGTAAAAGGATAATGAAAATTCCACATATTGTAAGCGATAATATTGTTTATTTTTAACCAATAAAAACTTTTATAATTAAGAATACCAAACAACATTTATTTTAAAAAATAAATAAGAAAAGTTCAAATACAATTAAAACATGCATCACAGTACAATTAAATAATTAAAACTTTATCAAATGTGAAAAAACAGAAAAAATGGAAACTGGCTGAATCTGTAAAGATTGTGTGCTGATTATTTATTAATTTGTGTTATTAGTTTTTCTAGCTCGCCAAGATGAAGTTTGGAAGCTATAGTGTGGAAAAAAGAGGAAAAGACTTTATTATTTTTAAAGTGTATAAAGTTGGAGTTGGAGGCCCTGGTGAACAGAGAAAGGACTAGCAAGAGAACTATCTCCAGGAGATTGCTTTGTTGGAAAGTTGAGGCTATTGCCATAGGCGTCATACAGCTGAACAATTTAGGAGTTCTGACTTTAGAATGCTGCTGGAAGGCCAACAATGGTGGTCAGAATGCTTACTACAATATTGCTCAACTAGACCATTAGAGAGTAGAGATGAAGTTTCTAATTTGTTTGACTCTTGCGGGGTAGGGAATGAAGAAGAGTAGGTGGGTTGGATAGGATGAAAAAGCCAAGAAATATATCAGATGACAAGGTTTATGTCAGAGAAGCTGAATATGTAGGAAGTCCATTAAACTGTTTCTAATAAAACGGAGGAACAAAGAGTAGACTTGGCCTTATTTTTTTAAATAGAGAACGTTGGTGAACAAACAGAGTAATCAGGGACAGATACAATCAAGATCAAGTGAGGTACTAATAGCACTCTATAAAGCCCTAGTAAGACCACACCTAGAGTACTGTATCCAGTTTTTGTCACCATACTATAAGAAAAGATGTTGAGATTCTAGAAAAAGTGCAGAGGAGAGCAACCTGGGTGATTAGGGGACTGGAGACTAAAACATATGAAGAACGGTTACAGGAACTGGGCATGGCTAGTCTAGTGATGAGAAGGACCAAGGGAGACATGATAGCCGTCTTCTAATATTTGAAGGGCTGCCACAGAGAGGAGGGGTCAGCTTCCTCCTCAGCTGTGTCCTGAATCTTTTATAAAATGAAGAACAATTTTGTGTAAATTGCAGTTATACAAATTGTAGGCATACCTTTTTTTTAAAAAAAAATTGATTTATATGCCGCCCTTCTCCGGAGACTCAGGGCGGCTTACAATGCGCTAAGCAATAGCCTTCATACTTTTGTATATTTTATACAAAGTCAGCTTATTGCCCCCACAAACTGGATCCTCAATTTACCTACTTTAGAAAGGATGGAAGGCTGAGTCAACCTTGAGCCTGGTGAGATTCGAACTTGCAGTAATTGCAGGCAGCTGGTGTTAATAACAGTGTGCTTTAGTCCACTGTACTAATGTACCTTTACTTACACTTGATTTTTAATTTATGGTTGACTTCCCACAGGCTGAACAGAGATAGCCAAAGGGCCAGATGTGGTCAGGGGATGTAAAATACCCTGGTGTGATCAGGATTCTTAATATAAACAGCTGGATAGGAAGAAGAAAGGTTAAACCTGGTTGAGAATTCACCACTTTCCTGCTTCTCCAGGCTGGCTGCTGTTTATTGCCTTGACTTTGATTTATAATAAGTGTCTTTAGACTGCCTGAGCTTTGCAGGATATCAAAGATCAAAGTCCTGCTCCAAGAAGATTCCGTTGAAAATGTTGCAAAGATATGGGGTAAAAAGAGAGTTTGGCATTAAAATAAGAGAAAGCACTTTGTAGGATGGTTTATGAATAATGCTTAGATAATAACTTCAAAAGTCTTATATGTTTTCTATCTTATTCTTGGAACACACTCTTTATTCTTTGTAGAGGTTGCACAAATTTATTTATAATTTTAGAAGTCACACTACCACAGTGAGTGGTATAGCCATACTTACTGTAAAATATGCAAAGCCCAAGAGGTACAGCTCTTTTTTTGCAGAATATTTCAAATATATTTTTTATATTTTCAGTTACATTTCTTTCAAGTGCTAATACAATGGTTTCAATGCAAAACCACTCTATCTTTCATGATCTGAAAATGGATGAAATGGAGCTGCTATATTCAGCATATGGAGATGAGACTGGGATTCAGTGTGCTTTAAGGTAAGATTGTTGAACTGCAGTGTTGAACCCTTGATCTTATAACAGTGTTGGCAATATACATGGCCTTGGCATATGAAGGAGCCCAATTCATTTAGAAGCTAGTATAAATAACAAAGAGAACAGCTTTAAAAATATCTAAGAAACATAATCAAAAGCAAAATATGAATGCATCTGATATTTGTTTTACACTGGAATTTCTTTTAGTCTTCAAGAATTTGTGAAAGATTCTGGAAGCTATAGTAAAAAAATAGTAGATGATTTGCTGGATCAGATCACTGGTGGAGATCATTCCAAGTCTATTTATCAACTAAAACAGGTAAGTGTGCTCACCAGACTTTTTTTTCAAAGCCTACTTTATAATATAGAGTTGAAGTTGTTGAAGTTCAATAGTTTATAGCTGAAATTATTCTTAAAACCAGTTTTTTTTATTGAAACAAATTACACTCTTTTAAACTCAGAAATATTATATTTGACATAGTCATAAAAAAGTATTATTTTCATCACAAAGGTAATTAAAAGGTACTTCTTTTTTTTAAAAAAAATAATGTGCATAGATAAATTTTTAGACTGTACTATGCAGGCCATAGAAGATATATACAGTGAATATAACAGCATCCGTGTTAAAATGTCAGGTTTTTGAGATGGAAAAAAAAATCAGACGAAGATAAATCAATTTAGAATTTTTCCTACTTTTAACGGAATAGAACAGAATAAAAGAGTGGAGGTCTTCTAGTCCAACCCTCTGCTCAAGCAGGAGACCTTATACCATTCCAGACACAAGTGGCTGTCCAGTCTTTTCTTAAAAGCCTCCAGTAATGGAGCATCCACAACTTCTGAAAAGAAGCCATTCCACTGATTCTCACTGTTAAAAAATTTCTCCTTTATTCTAGGTTGCTTTTCTCCTTGATTAGTTTCCATCCATTATTTCTTGTCTTGCCTTCTGGTGCTTTGGTAAATAGGTTGACTTCCTCTTCTTTGTGATAGCCCCTCAAATATTGGAACACTGCTATCATGTCACTCCTAGTCCTTCTTTTCACTACGCTAGCCAAATCCAATAATATATATTAATTACATATTATTATATTAATAACAATAACATAAATATAACATAAATTGTACATTTCATTTGAAAAACAAACTGAAATTTTCAGGGAGGAAAGCCTACAATGACGTGATTGCATATAAGTGTGCATACCCTTAAACTAATACTTCTCTGATTTTATAACAGTGTTCAGCCTTTTGGAGTAGAAACTTTTATGCATGGTACATCTTGACTTCGGAATCTTTGCCCACTCTTTCTTGCAAACGTGCTCCAAATCTGTCATATTGTGAGGGCATCTCCTGTGCACAGCCCTCTTCAGTTCACCCCACAGATTTTCAGTTGGATTCAATTCCAGGCTCATTCCAAAACTGAAGAACTAGTGAAGCCATTCTTTGGTTGATTTGGAGGTGTGCTTCGGTTGTTGCAATATTGAAAGATGAAATTCTCTATATCTTCAGTATTATCAGAGGCCTGAAAGTTTTGGGCCAAAATTAACTGATATTCATAATTCATTCATCTTGACTAAAGCCCCTGAAGAAAAGCAACCTCAAAGCATAATGCTGCCACTATTGTGCTTCACTGTGGGATATGTACATTTGGTGATGTATAGTGTTGTTTTTGAGCCAAACATATTTTTGGGAATTATAGCCAAAAAGTTCAATTCCGGTCTCATCAGACCATAACATCATTCCCGATATGCTTTTGTCATACTTGATGTAGGTTTTTATGAAATGTAGCTGGGCTAGGATGTTTTTCTTTGTAAGAAAAAGCTTCTGTCTTGCTACTGTACTTTACAGCCCAGACATACAAAGAATATGGAAGACACAACCACTATTTTCCAGAAATTCCTGCAACTCCTTTATTGTTGCTGTAGGTCTCTTGGCAGTTTCTTGGACCAGTTTTTCTCTTGTTTTTTCATCAATTTTGGAAGGACATCCAGTTCTTGGTAATGTCACTGTTGTGCTATATTTTCTCATCAATGATTATTTTGTCTGGGTTCCATGCTATATGCAATGGCTTGCAAATGTTTTTGTACCCTTCTCCTGATTAATATCTTCCAATCATGATATCCCATTGATGCTTTCTAAGCTCTTTGCACTCCATGGTTTTTGCTGTAAGAGACAACTGAGTTAATGTAAGAAAATTCCTAGTAGAACAGCTGAATGTTACATGGGCTTGTTCAGAGTCACATTACTTAAGGGCAGGTGTATATTGACTATTTAATATTAGATTGGTTAATCCTAAAGAGAGTGTGCAGATTTATGCAGCCACATTACTGAACATTTTTATTGTTTTTTCCCATAAAAGATTTCCGTTTGTTTTTCAACAATAAGAGGAATTGTACAGCTTATGTTACATTTAAAAAATATTTTTACATATCAGAAGCCTGGCATTTTAACAGGGGTATGCCCAGACTTTTTATATCCATAAACTACTGGCTTATATCCATAAGTCAGTAAATTATTTTTTACCAATATGCCCATAGAACTAACCCCTTTGAGAAAAGAACGTATTTCTGGTCCATGATGCTCAGAATTGTCTCATTGACTAAGGGATAAGTTGATACTCTTTATATCTTTTGTTTAAGTAGAAATATTTTCCATTGAAAAGTGGGATAAAATTGTTCATAAATTTAAATAAAAGGAAAAATAAAAAACAGAAACTTAATTACTTAATACTATTCTAATTCCTTTAAAAAGGGGAAAAAAACAGGTCCAGGAAATTACAAATCAATTAGCCTGACATCAATACCTGGGAAGATCTTGGAAAAGATAATCAAACAAAAAAATCTCTGAATGCCTACAAGCAAACAAAGTTATAACCAGTAGTCAACATGAGTTCATCAAAAACAGATCATGCCAAACAAATCTTATTTCATTTTTTATCAAAGTAACTAAATTAATGCACCAGTAAAATGCTGTGGACATAGTAACTTATATTTCAGGAAAGCATTTGATAAAGTTGAGCACAATCTACTTCTTGTCAACCTAGAAAAATGTGGGCTAGACAGTACCACCACCAGATGGGTCTGTAACTGGCTGACAAATCATACTCGGTGTGTAGTCCTCAGGAGAACTACATCTGCATGGAGGGAAGTAAGCAATGGTGTATCCCAAGGGTCAATTTTGGACCCAGTACTTTTCAATATCTTCATAAATGATCTAGATGAAAGAATAGACGGGGAACTCATCAAATACAGATGACACTAAGCTGGCAGGAATAGCCAACACATCAGAAGACAAGCTCAAGATCCAAAAAGACCTTGACAGACTTGAACACTGGGTCTTGTCTAAAAAAATGGAATTCAGTGTAGATAAAAGTAAGGTTCTACACTTAGGCAAGAAAAACCAACTTTATAGGTACAGGCTAGGTGAAACTTGGCTTAATGCCAGTAATTGTGAGATTGCCCTAGTGGACAATCACTTAAATATGAGCCAACAGTATGCTGCAGTAGACAAAGCAGCCAATTTATTTATTCATTTATTTATTAGATTTATATTGCTGCCTATTGCCCATGGCGACTCCAGGCGGCTTACATTTAAAAAACAGTAAACTCATTAAAAAATCAAACAAATTAATGTAATAAAATCAATGCAATTCTGCTCTGTATTAATAGAGGGATAGAATCAAGATCACGTAAAGTTCTATTACTGCTTTACAGAGCCTTAGTAAGACCACACTTGGAATACTGCATCCAATTCTGATCACCATAATCATAAAGATATTGAGCCTCTGGAAAGAGTGCAGAAAAGAACAAAAAATGATTAGGGGTTGGAGGCTAAAACATATGAAGAACTACTACAGGAATCGGGTCTGTCTAGTCTAATGAAAAGAAGGACTAGGGGAAACATGATAGCAGTCTTCCAATATTTGAGAGGCTCCTACAAGAATGCGGTGGTCAAATTATTTTCCAAAGCATCAAAAAGCAAGACGAGAAACTGGATTTTTTTAAAAAAAAAAATTAAATTAAAAAAAATTTTTTTTGTAATTTTGTATTTATGTTTTTGTTTTTGTTAAAATATTTTTTTTAAAAAATCAATGCCTTCAGAAGTTGTAGGTGCTCCATCACGTGGAGGCTTTCAAAAAGAGACTGGACAATCATTGATCTCAAATTGTATAGGGTCTCCTATTGGAGCAGAAGGTTGGACTTGAAGACCTCTAAGGTCCCTTCCAACTCTATTATTCTATGTTCTAAGAAGCAAGGAATCATTAGTTGGTCTAGTGGTTAGGGAGCCAGCTAGAAAGCAAAAGCCCATGAGTTCAAGTCCTTCCTTAGCCATGAAAGCAAGCTGGGTTTCCTTGGGCAATCACTCTCTCAACCCAACCCACTTCATAATGTTGTGGGGAAAATAGAAGGAGTAAGGTGTACTGGATATATTCCCTGCCTTGAGTTATTTGTAAAATAGTAAAGATATAAGGGGTGTGTGTTTGTGTGTGTGAATAAATTAAATAAGAAAGAGAATGTTCCACGCCTTGTTTCATTCTTCATTCTAACTAGTATTAGAATAACAGGTACAACACAAAATCTGAAATTCAAAAGGATGAAAGCTCTTTTATTGACAAAATATAACAGATCTATCATCACAGAACAGCCTCAGTTTATTATAAAACTCAATTCTCTTCCAGGATCTGAAAAGAAAGATTAAAAATAAAATTTAAGCATACCAATAGATTATACACATATTGAAAGGCAACCTATTTTAGAAATAAATGTCTGCTTTTTTGCTGTAAATGTTTATAGAGAGTCCTTTATCAGAGATAATAATGGAGATCACTGCTGCAAATTGGAATATATTTTTGAATAAAGGAAGAGACAATATAGTTGACTCATGAAATTTTAAAGGGTAAATTAAAAAATAATTCCTAAAATAATCAAATTTCCAGTTGTTGGAAAAAAGCTTTGCATATATCTAAGATCACAGGTCTTTTGTAGATTTACATCTGTATATGGCTATAATTCTATGAGGATCTGAATTGAGAAAAACATAAAATATAAAATAAAAATGAAATATAATTTTAATGAAATTCATGTATGTTGAAAATAATAATTGAAAATACATTAAAAATAAATTAGTACTAAAATGCTACAACAATTATCATACATGTCTATTAGTAGAAGATAAGATTAATTAAGGTATTTTCACGAATGAAGGCAAATATAGGTATCCCAGGATAATGTTGCAGGATCCAATCTGGGTTGGTCATGAGGACCAGAGGTTTTAACTTCTGAGCTTTCAGGCTCATGCTGGTCCATCCTCCAGGATGGGCTCCAGCACAAGCCCAAAACCTTGGAAGATTAAACCTCTGGTCCCAGTGACTGATCCAGATTGAATCCTACAAGACATTTTCAATTTCAATATATTTCAAATACTGCTTCTTAAAAATTTAATTTTCTTACTGAATTAAATTATTGTAAATTACAGGTAGTCCTTGCTTAACCATTCATTCAGCAATCATTCAGAGTTATGACAGCACTGAAGTAATTGCAGCCACAACCAGTTCTTGAAGTTTTGGCCATTCAATTGCACTCTAGTCATAAATAAAAATTTAGGTGCTTGGCAACTGGCCTGCATTTATGACTGCAGGATCAATTTTTCAATTCCCCCTATCCAACTGTCTCCTCCCATCTTTCTCCTTTTGGCCACTCTGCACTTCACTGCCACCCGCCCTCAACAGGTCTTTATTTCTTTCTCTCAATGTTGGCCCAAAATCCAGTGTTGGCCAAGGGTGCAGCCCTGGGATATGCACACAGTGAGTGCAGCAAGACGGCGAAGTCTTGTCTGCCAAAAGGAGCTTCCCAGGCCCAATTAGGAAGAGGCAGCAGGACAGAGCGAGAACAGTTCCCTGGGCAATTATCAGCCTTATACAGTGCTACCACTTGTACTACCACCATGGCTCCTTTACCAACTCCATCCCTCTTTCCTTCCTTGGTGGCCCAGCAAACTTCCTTTGATATATGAGAGTCCGCTACCTTGTTGTTCTTCCTGAACATGTCCTAGAACCACGCCCTCAGCTAGCACCTGGATCCTGGGCCAGCAGAGGAGGGAGGAAGACAGTGGAGGTTAAAAGAGGGTGGCAGGGGTAGGTGTGCTAGTTGAACAAAAAGGTGGAAATGGGAAGAAATGAAGGGAAGTTAAGTGGAGGAAAGCATTGTACCAGCAGTACTGTACAGCCTTGCTTGCTGAATGGAACTTGCCAGGCTCAACTGGAGAGGAGGCAGCAGGTCCAATCCAGCTGCTCACACAGGGCAAGAGAAACGTGAGGTCTTTGCCTAACTACTGCAACCAAGATGACCAGAATTGTCACTAAGAGGAGCATTATGTTTCCCCTAATAACTTTTTTGCTTAGTGATGAAAATTCCAGCCCCAATTAGTGGTTCAGTAAGAACTAACTGTATCAGAAAAACAGCAATATTATTTTTTAATTTATTTTTACTATTATAATTTTCAGAGAAGAAACATTCCAATGAAGCCACCAGATGATCTCAAAGTAAGTTTCATTGCATCTCTAAACCTTCCCTTGTAAAAAAAATATTGTTTCTTTACTGTAAATGGTTCTGAAAATATAAAGGAAAGATTTCATTTATATAATAAATGAAGATAATAGTTGTATTATTGTAAAATTGCTTACTCCAGTATTCCTGAGCTTTATAACGCTTTTAAATTTTACACTTATTTCAGGAGAAAAAAAATGTATGTACTTTTTCCATGATTTTCCCTACTAAATTAGTTGAAATCCCTTAAATAAAAGACATACTATTTTCTTGCTGTAACTCTAGTGATGCAAAAATGATGGTTCCATAAGGAAAATGATTATGAGGTATAAATTAGCTTTAAACGTGATGTTTTTAGGTTCCGTCAGTCCTCATAAAAGAAGAACATAAGTTATGTAATACTTGCCCAGATGACTCCAAGCAAAATATGGTAATATTTCTTTTTAAGTTTAATTCTTTCTTAACTTATTATCTCAAATAGTTGGTGCTCAGCATTTTCTACCTCCTTTTTAATTTTCCTCTTTTTTTTTAAGATTACAGGCCTTATTCTTTGTCACTCTCCCTCTCTTTCCTTCTCCCCCCCCCCTCTCTCTCTCACACACACACACACACAACCACATGCAGGTCATAGGTCAGCAGATGATCCAGGTCAAGAATACAGGCAGTCCTTGACTTACAACTGTTCATTTAGTGACCGTTTGAAGTTACAATGGAACTGAAAAAAGTGATTTAAGACCATTTCTCACTTATGACCATTGCAGCATCCCCATGGTCATGTGATTTACATTCGGATGCTTGACAACTGGTTCATATTTATGATGGTTGCAGTGTCCCTGCGTCATGTAAATCATCTTTCGCGTCCCTCTGACAAGCAAAATCAATGGGGAAGCCAGTTTCCTTTAACAACTGTGTTACTAATTTAACAACTGCAGTGATTCACTTAGCAAATGTGGCAAGAAAAGTTGTAAAGTGGGACAAAATTCACTTAACAAATTTCTCACTTAGCAACATAAATTAGTTTGCACATAATAGTTCAAATAGACTTGGAGTAAAATTGAGCTTTTTTGCATTTAAGTATGCTATCCAGAAGCTCAAACTAATCAGTTTCATATGATTTATATGTACAAGGGATGTTACATGTGACAAGGCCCAGCAAACATGATAATTATATCTGTGTCTATTAAAATTTTGTGGACACCTTGATTGACCAAAGCAAGGATGGGCACGGTAATCAATGCATGGCCTATCAGTGTTATCCATAAGTTCTAAGGTGAATGTAAGAGAAAATGTAGGTCTGAATGGAAGTAGTTTGATCTTGTCAAGTTGATGACTCAATGCTAGAAGTTATGATTAAGGAACAAAAAGACAAAAATGTATGTCAGAAAGTGTGAATTGTAACTTCATTGGTGTAATGTAGGTTGTATAAATAAAATAGGGTGATCCATACAGCTTTTGGTTAGGAGTTGTGTTGAACAAACTTACGTTTCAAAATGATTCTGCAAACTTTAAAATTCGTTCCTGAATAAAAAAGTTGTTGCAAATAGAACTTTTCTGAATTTTTAGCCCTAGATATTCAAACAAAAAATAATTGCATATTTGCATAGTAAATATTTTTTATATTTGACTGCTATGTAGAAATAATGAAATATTTATGTTGTTGAAACTTTATTTACATTTTACTAAATATTGAATTTATAGCAGCTTTCAGCACAGTAATGCTTATTATAACTAATTAATCCTTTGCATAGATATAATTTTTTTTCTTTTTTCCAGATTGGAGAATCCATTGGAGATAATAATAGTTCTGTTTTGGACTTTTTATCTATGAAAACATATTCAGATATGTCACTTGATATATCCATGTTGAGTTCATTAGGTAGGTGTTCTCATGCAGTAGTTTAGCACTGAAGGTAAAAATACAGTGCTATATATATTATCTGTTCCATTAGTCCATTAAAATGCTTGGGAATTGCTGGGTTTTGACATAAACTTTATAATATATACTCCTTTTAATGCTTTGCTATGAAAATCATGGATTTTACTCTAGATGGCAGCACCTGGAGGGATACAGAATTATAAAAACTGTAATATTTGCATATGCTCTTTGTGGTTATAACATAATAGTTAGTGTGTTTATGTGTGTGTGTAAATTAATGAAAGGGATGAAGCATTTTGAGAAAAACAGCATCTCCTACAGATACTCATAGCTTCAGGTCGGTTGTCAGTTATCTAAACCAATACTCGTCTATGCTGTTTAAATTGCTAATTCGAGCAGCCTATGACAGGGGTG